>JANJXV010000602.1:372500-482500 GCA_024803745.1 Megascapheus bottae | reverse complement strand
CTAACCCTAACCATAAACTTAAACCTAACCCTAACCCTAAACCTAACCCTATGCCTTACCCTTACCCTAACCCTAACCCTAACCCTAAACCTAACCCTAACCCTTACACTTACCCTAACCCTAACCCTTACCTAAATCATAAAACTGACTCTACCCCTAACCCTAACCCTTACCCTTGCCCAAACCCTAACCCTACCCTAAACCTAACACTAAACCTACCCTTAACCCTAACCTTTACACTTACCCTAACCCTAGCCCTAAACCTAACCCTAATCCTTACCCTTACCCTAACCCTAACACTTACCATAAACATAAACCTGACTCTAACCCTAACCCTAACCCTTACCCTTACCCTAACCCTATCCCTACCCTAAACCTAACCCTAACCATACCCTTAACCCTAACCTTTACACTTACCCTAACCCTAACCCTAACCCTAACCGTAATCCTAACACTAACCCTAAACCTAACCCTACCCTAACCCTAACCCTACCCCTAAACCAACCCTAACCCTAACCCTAACCCTTACCCTTACCCTAACCCTAACCCTAAACCTAACCCTAACCCTTACCCTTACCCTAATCCTAACACTCACTTTAACCCTAAACCTAACCCTAAACCTAAACTTAACCCTAACCCTTATCCTTTCCCTAACCCTAACCCTAACCCTAACCCAAAACCTAATCCAAACACTAGACCTCCCGTTACCATTAACCTAACCCTAACCCTAAACCTATCCCTAACCCTTACCCGTACCCTAACACTAACCCTAACCCTAACCCTAACCTTAACCCTAACCCTTACCCTTACTCAAACCCTAACCCTAACCGTAACCCTGAACGTAAACCTAACCATAACCCTTATCCTAACCCTAAGCCTAACCATAACCTAACACTTCCCCTTACCCTAAACCTAACCCTAACCTTATCCCTAAACCTAATCCTAACCCTAACCCTTATACTTACCCTAACCCTAACCCTAAATTAAACCTAACCCTAACCCTAAACTTAACCATATACCTTACCCTTACCCTAATCCTAACCCTAAACCTAACCCTAACCATTACCCAAACCCTAAACCTAACCCTCACCTTACCCCTAACCCTAACTCTAACCCTCACCCTAATCCTTACCCATACTCTAACCCTAACCCTAATCCTAACACTAATCCTTACCATTACTCTAACCCTAACCCTAACTCTAAAACTAACCCTAACCCTAACCTAAACCTAACCCTAACCCTTACCCTTACCCTAACCCTAAACCTCACCTTAACCCTAACCCTAACCCTAAAGCTAACCCTTTCCATAACCCTAACCCTAACCCTAACCTAACCCTTACCCTTACCCTAAACCTAAACCTGACCCTAACCTTAACCCTAAGCCTAACCCTTACCATTACCCTAACCCTAACCATAACCTTAACCCTAAAACTTAATTTTACCGTAAACCTAACCCTAACCCTACCCTAAACCTAACCCTAACCCTACCCTTAACCCTAACCTTTACACTTACCCTAACCCTAACCCTAACCCTAAACCTAACCCTAACCCTAACACTAACCCTAACACTAACCCTAAACCTAACCCTAACCCTAACCTTAACCCTAAATTTACACTTACCCTAACCCTAACCCTAACCTTAAACCTAAACCTAATCCTATCCCTAACCCTAACCCTGACCCTTACCCTAACCCTGACCCTAACCCATACCCTTACCCTAATCCTAACCCTCACCTTAACCCTAAACCTAACCCTAAACCTAAACTTAACCCTAACGCTTATCCTTTCCCTAACCCTAACCCTAACCGAAAACCTAACCCAAACACTAATCCTAACCCTTACCCTTACCCTAACCCTAACCTTAACCTATCCCTAACCCTTACCCTTACCCTAACACTAACCCTAACCCTAACCCTAATCTTAACCCTAACCCGTACCCTTACTCTAACCCTAACCCTAACCCTAACCCTAAACCTAAACCTAACCCTAACCCTTACCCTAACCCTAAGCCTAACCCTAACCTAACCCTTCCCCTTACCCTAAACCTAACCCTAAACTTATCCCTAACCCTAATCCTAACCCTAACCCTTACCCTTACCCTAACCCTAACCCTAAACTTAAACCTAACCCTAACCCTAAACCTAAACATATACCTTACCCTTACCCTAACCCTAACCCTAAACCTAACCCTAACCATTACCCATACCCTAACCCTAACCCTCACCTTACCCCTAACCCTAACTCTAACCCTAACCCTAACCCTTACCCTTACTCTAACCCTAACCCTAATCCTAACACTAATCCTTACCCTTACCTTAACCCTAACCCTAACCCTAAACCTAACCCTAACCTAAACCTAACCCTAACGCTTACCATAACCTTAACAATAACCCTAACCGAACCCTTCCCCTTACGCTAACCCTAACCCTAACATTATCCCTAACCCTAACCCTAACCGTAACCCTTACACTTACCGTAACCCTAACCATAAACTTAAACTTAACCCTAACCCTACGCCTTACCCTAACCCTAACCATCATCTTAACCCTAAAACTTAATTTTACCCTAAACCTAACCCTAACCCTTACCCTAAACCTAACCCTAACACTAACCCTAAAACTTAATTTTACCCTAAACCTAACCCTAACCCTTACCCTAAACCTAACCCTAACCCTAACCCTAAAACTTAATTTACCATAAACCTAACCCTAACCCATACCCTAAACCTAACCCTAACCCTACCCTAACCCTTACCCTTACCTTAACCCTAACTCTAACCCTAACCCTTACCCTTACCCTAACGCTAACCCTAACCCTAACCCTAACCCTAACACATACCCTTACCCTAACTCTACCCCTAACCCTAAATGTAACCCTAATGCTTACCCTTACCCTAACCCTAACCCTCACCTTAACCCTAAACCTAACCCTAAACCTAAACCTAACCATAACCCTAACCCTAAAACTTAATTTACCATAAACCTAACCCTAACCCTAACCCTAACCCTAACCCTAAACCTAAACCTAACCCTAACACTAAACCTAACCCTTACCCTTACCCTAACCCTAACCCTAAACCTAACCCTAACCCTTTCCCTTACCCTAACCCTATTCCTAACCCTAACTCTAATCTTAACCCTAACCCTTACCCTTACTCTAACCCTAACCCTAACCCTAACCCTTACCCTAACCCTAACCCTAACCCTAACCCTTACACTTACGCTAACCCTAAACTTAACCCTTACCCTAACCCTAAACCTAAACCTAACCCTTACCCTTACCCTAACCCTAACCTTAACCTTCACCTTAACCCTAACCCTATCACTAACCCTAACCCTTACCCTTACCCTTACCCTAACCCTAACCCTAAACTTAACCCTAACCCTAACCGTATCCCTAACTCTATACCTTCCCCTTCCCCTAACCAAAACCCTAAACCTAATCCTAACTCTTACCATTACCCTAACCCTAACCATCACCTTAACCCTAAACCTAACCGTAAACCTAACCCTTACCCTATCCCGAACCCTAACCCTAACCTAACCCTTACCCTTACCCTAACCCTAACCCTAACCCTAACCCTATCCCTAACCCTATAACTTACCCTTACCCTAACCCTAACCCTAACCCTAAACCTAACCCTGACCCTAACCCTACCCCTTACCCTAACCCTAACTATAATCCTAACCCTAATCCTTACCATTACCCTAACCCTAACCCTAACCGTAAACCTAACCGTAACCCTAAACTTAACCCTAACCTTTACACTTACCCTAACCTTAACCCTAACCCTAAACCTAATCCTAACCATTACCCTTACCCTAACCCTAAAACTACCCTTACCCTAACCCTAACCCTAACCCTAAACCTAACCCTAACCCAAACCCTTACCGTAACTATAACCCTAACCCTTACCCTAACCGTAACCCTAAACCTAACCCTAACCCTAACCCTAACCCTAAACCTAATCCTAACCCTAAACCTAAACCTTACCCTTACCCTAACCCTAACCCTAAACCTAACCCTAACCCTATCCCTAACGCTATACCTTACCCTTACCCTAACCCAAAACCTAACCCTAACACTAACCCTACCCCTTCCCCTTACCCTAACCCTAACCCTAAACCTATCCCTAACCCTTACCCTTACCCTAATCCTAACCCTCACCTTAACCCTAACCCTAACTCTAACCCTAACTTAACCCTAACCCTTATCCTTTCCCTAACCCTAACCCTAACCCAAAACCTAACCCTAACACTAAAACTAACCCTTACCCTTACCATAACCCTAACCCTAAACCTATCCCTAACCTTTACCCTTACCCTAACACTAACCCTAACCCTAACCCTAACCTTAACCCTAACCCTTACCCTTACTCTAACCCTAACCCTAACCCTAAACCTTACCCTAACCCTAAACCTAACCCTAACTCTTACCCTAACCCTAAACCTAACCCTAAACCTAACCCTTTCCCTAACCCTAACCCTAACCCTCACCCTAAACCTAACTCTTACCCTTATCCTAACCCTAACCCTAAACCTAACCCTTAACCTAACCCTAACATTAACCCTAACCCTAAACCTTACCCTAACCCTAACCCTAACCCTAACACTTACCCTAACCATAAACCTAAACCTAACCCTAACCATTATCCTAAACCTAACCCTAACCCTAACCCTAAACCTAAACCTAAACCTAACCCTTAACCTAACCCTAACCCTAACCCTAAACCTTACCCTAACCCTAAACCTAACCCTAACACTTACCCTAAACCTAACCCTAACCCTAACCCTAACCCTTACCCAAACCCTAACCTAACCCAAACGCTAACCCTTATCCTAACCCTAAACCTAACCCTAACCCTCACCCTAACCCTAACTCTTACCCTTATCCTAACCCTAACCCTAACCCTAAACCTAACCTTAACCCTACCCTTATCCTTTCCCTAACCCCGAACCCTAACCCTAACCCTTACCTTTACCCTAACGCTAACCCAAACCTAACCCTAACGATTACCGTTACTCTAACCCTAACCCTAACCTTAATCCTAACGCTAACCCTAAACCTAACCGTAACCCTAACCCTTATCCTTTCCTAACCCTAACCCTAAACCTAAACCTAATTCCAACCCTAAACCTAACCCTTACCCTTACCCTAACCCTAACCCTAACCTTAACCCTAACCCTAACACTAACCCTAACTCTTACCGTTTACCTAACCCTAACTCTAAACCTAACCCAAAACCTAACCCTAACCTTTACCCTAACCCTAACCCTACCCCAAAACCTAACCCTAACACTTATCCTAACCCTAACCCTTAACCTTACCCTAACCCTAACCATAAACCTAAACCTAACCCTTACCCTTACCCTAACCCTAACCCTAAACCGAACCCTGACCCTAACCCTATCCCTTACCCTAACCTTAACCCTAATCCTAACCCTAATCCTTACCCTTACCCTAACCCTAACCATAAACTTAACCCTAACCCTAACCCTAAGCCTAACCCTAACCCGTATCCTTACCCTAACCCTAAATCTCACCTTAAGCCTAACCTTAATCCTAAACCTAAACCTTACCCTTAGCCTAACCATAACCCTAAACTTAAACCTAACCCTAACCCTATCCCTAACCCTATACCTTACCCGTAGCCTAACCCTAACCCTAAACCTAACCCTAACCCTTACCCTTACCCTAACCCTAACCATAACCCTAACCCTAACCCTAAATCTAAACTTTACCTTAACCCTAACCCTAATCCTAACCTAAACCTTACCCTTAGCCTAACCCTAACGCTAACCTTAACCCTAACCCTTACCCTAACCCTAACCGTAACCCTTACCCTTACCCTAAACCTAAACCTAACCCTAACCCTAACCCTAATCCTTACCCTAACCGTAACACTAACCCTAAAACTAACACTTACCCTTACCCTAACCCTAACCCTAACCCTAACCCTTATCCTAAACCTAACCCTTACCCTAAACCTAAACCTTACCCTCAAACTAACCCTAACCCTAACCCTAAACCTAACACTTACCCTAAGCCTAACCCTAACCCTCACCCTCACCCTTAACCTAACCCTAACCCTAACACTAAGGCTAACCCTTATCCTAACCGTAAACGTAACCCTAACCCTAACCCTAACCGTAACTCTTACCCTCATCCTAACCCAAACCCTAACCCTACCCCTAAACCTAACCCTAACCCCTAACCCTAACCCTAACCCTAACTCTTACCCTTATCCTAACCCTGAAGCTAACCCTAAGCCTTACCCTTACCATAACTGTAACATTAACCCAAACACTAACACATATATTACCCTAACCCTAATCTTACCCTAAACATAACCCTTACCCTAACCCTAAACCTTCAACTAACCCTAACCCTAACCCTAACCCTAACAGTTACCCTAGCCCTAACCCTAACACTTACCCTAACATAACCCTAAACCTAACCCTAACCCTTAACGTAATCCTAACCCTAACCCTAAAGCTAACCCTTACCCTAACCCTAACCGTTAACGTACCCTAACACTAACACTAACCCCTAACACTAACCCTTAACCTAACCATAATCCTAACCCCTAACCCTAACCGTAACCCCTAACCCTAACCCTTACCCTAACCCTTACCCTTACCCTAACCCTAACCCTAACCCTAACCCTAACCCTAACATTTTCACTTACCCTAACGCTAACCCTAAACTTAATCGCAACCATAAACCTACCCCAACCCTAACCCTAACCGTTACCCTAACCCTAACCCTTACCCTAAACCTAACCCACACACTAACCCCAACACTTACCCTAACCCTCACCCTAACCCCTACCTTAAACCTGACCCTAACCATAACCCTAACCCTTAACCTAACCGTAACTGTAAATCTATCCCTAACCCTAAACCTAACCCTAACCCTTACCCTAACCCTAACCCTAAACCTACGCTTACCCTTAGCCTAACCCTAACCCTAAACATTACCCTAACCCTAACCGTAACCCTAACATTTACCCTAACCCAAACCCTAACCCTAAGCCTAAGCCTAACCGCTAATACTAACCCTAACCCTAAATCAAACCCTAACCCCTGATCCTAACACTTACCCTTACGCTGTCCCTAACCCTAACCTAACCCTAAAACGTACCCTAACCCTAACCTTACCCTTACCCTAACCCTAACCCTAACTCTAACACTAAAACTAACCCTTACCCTAACACTTACCCTCACCCTAACCCTAACCCTAAAACTAACACCTAACACTAACCCTTACCCAAACGCAAACCCTAACCTAACCCTAAACCTAACCCTATCCCTAACCCTAACTCTTATCCTTACCCTAACCCTAAACCTAACCCTAACCTAACCCTTAACCTTACTCCAACCCTTAATGCTAACCCTAACCCTAACCCTTACCCTAACCCTAACCCTAACCCTAATCCATACCCTAACCCTAACCCTAACCCTAACCCTAACCCTTACCCTTTCTTTAACCCTAACCCTAACCCTAACCTTAACCCTTATACTTACCTTAACCCTAATCCTACACCTAAACCTAACCCTAATCCTAACCCTAAACCTAACCCTAACCCTAACACTTACTGTTAACCTAACCCAACCCTTACCCTAAACCTAACCCTAACACTTACCCTTACACTAACCCTAACCCTAACCCTAACCCTTCCCCTAACCCTAACCCTAACACTAAACCCTAACCCTACCCTAACCCTAACCCTAACCCTTACCCAAACCCTAACCCTAAACCTTACCCTTACCCTAACCCTATCCCTAATCCTAACACTAACCCTAGCCTTAACCCTAACCCTAACCCTAACCCTTACCCTAACCCTAACCCTAAACCTAACCCTTACACTTACCCTAACCCTAACCCTAACCTTAATGCTAACCTAACCCTAACCCTAAACCTAACCCTAACCCTAACAGTTACCTTTACTCTAAGCCTAACCCTAAACCAAATCCTAAACCTAATCCTACCCTAACCCTAAATCTAACCCTAAATTAAACCCTAACCCTAACCCTATCCCTTACCCTTACCCTAACCCTAACACTAAACCTAACCCTAACTCTAAAACTAATCCTTACCCTCACCCTAACCCTAAACCTAACACTAACCCTAACCCTAACCTTAACCCTTACCCTTACCCTAACCCTAAACCTAACCCAAACCCTAACCCTAATCCTAACCCTTACCCTTACCCTAACCCTTACCCTAACCCTTACCCTTACCCTAACCCTAACCGTTTAACCCTAACCCTTACCGTAACCCTAACCCTAAACCTTACACTAACCCTAACCCTAACCCTAACCCTAACCCTTACACTAACCCTAACCCTAACCCTAATCCCTATACCTAACCCTTACCCTAAACCTAACCCTAACCCCTAACCCTAACCCTTACCCTAACCCTAACCCTAACCCTAACCCTTACCCTAAATCTAACCCAAATCTAACACTAACCCTAACACAAACCCTAACACTTACCCTAACCCTAACCCTAACCCTTAGCCTAACCCTAACCCTAACCCTAACCTTAACCCTAACCCTAACACTAACCCCAAACCTTACCCTTACCCTAACCCTCTCCCTAACCCTAACACTGAACCTAGCCTTAACCCTAACCCTAACATTAACCCTTACCCTAACCCTAACCCTAACCCTAACCCTTCCCCTTTCCCTAACCCTAACCCTAAACCTAACTCTAACATTAATCCTAAGCCTTACACTTATTCTAACCCTAACCCTAACCCTTACCCTTACCCTAACCCTAACACTAACCCTAACCCTAATTCTAACAGTTACCCTTACACTAACCCTAACCTTAACCCTAACCCTAACCATAACCCTAACCCTTACCCTAACCCTATCCCTAACCCTACACTAACCCTATCCTAAACTTTACCCTTACTCTAACCCTAAACCTTACCCTTACCTTAACCCTAAACCTAACCCTAACCCTAACCCTAACCCTAACCCTTACACTAACCCTAACCGTAACCCTAACCCTAACCCTTACACTAACCCTAACCCTAACCCTAATCCCTATACCTAACCCTTACCCTAACCCTAACCCTAACCCTGACCCTTACCCTAAATCTAACCCTAACTCTAACACTAACCCTAACACAAACCCTAACCCTTACCCTAACCCTAACCCTAACCCTAACCCTTAGCCTAACCCTAACCCTAACCCTCACCTTAACCCTAACCCTAACACTAACCCCAAACCTTACCCTTACCCTAACCCTCTCCCTAACCCTAACACTAACCCTAGCCTTAACCTTAACCCTAACATTAACCCTTACCCTAACCCTAAACCTAACCCTTCCCCTTACCCTAACCCTAACCCTAAACCTAACTCTAACATTAATCCTAAGCCTTACACTTACTCTAACCCTAACCCAAACCCTAAACCTTACCCTTACCCTAACCCTAACCCTAAACCTAACACTAACGCTAACACTAACCCCAAACCTTACACTTACCCTAACCCTCTCCCTAACCCTAACACTAACCCTAGCCTTAACCCTAACCCTAACATTAACCATTACCCTAACCCTAACCCTAACCCTCACCCTTCCCCTTACCCTAACCCTAACCCTAAACCTAACTCTAACATTAATCCTAAGCCTTACACTTACTCTAACCCTAACCCTAACCCTAACCCTTACCCTAACCCTAACACTAACCCTAACCCTAATTCTAACAGTTACCCTTACCCTAACCCTAACCCTAACCCTAACCTTTCCCTAACCCTAAAACTTACCCTAACCCTCTCCCTAACCCTACACTAACCCTATCCTAAACTTTACCCTTACTCTAACCCTAACCCTAACCCTTACCCTTACACTAACCCGAACCTTAACCCTAACCCTAACCATAACCCTAACCCTTACCCTAACCCTATCCCTAACCCTACACTAACCCTATCCCAAACTTTACCCTTACTCTAACCCTAACCCTAACCTTAACCCTTACCCTTACAGTAACCCTAACAATAACCCTAACTCTAACCCATAAACCTAACCCTAACCCTAACCTCAACACTAACCCTAACCCTAACCCTAACCCTAACCCCAAACCTAACTCTAAAGCTAAACCTTACCCTTATCCTAAACCTAACCCTAAACCTAACCCTAACCCTAACCCTAACCCTAACCCTCACCCGAAACCTAACCCTTACCCTAACCCTAAACTTAACCCTAATCTGAACCATAACCCTAACCCTTACCCTAACCCTATCCCTAACCCTACAATAACCCTATCCTAAACTTTACCCTTACTCTAACCCTAACCCTAACCCTAACCCTAACACTTACCTTTACACAAACCCTAAACCTAACCCTAACTCTAACCCCTAAACCTAACCCTAACCTTAAACATAACACTTACCCTAACCGTAACCTTACCCTAAATCTAACCCTTACCCTTATCCTAACCCTAACCCTAAACTTAACCCGAACCCTAACCCTTACCCTTACCCTAACCCTAACCCTAACCCTAAACATAACCCTAACCCTAACCATAACCCCAAACCTAAACCTAACCCTAACCCTAACCCTAACCCTAACCTAACCCTTACCCTAACCCTAACCCTAAACCTAACCACTAACCCTAACCCTTACCCTAACCCTTACCCTTAACCTAACCCTAACCCTACCTCTAACCCTAACCCTAAATCTAACCAGAAGCCTTACCCTAACCATAAACCTACCCCTTAGCCTAACCCTAACCCTAACCCTAACCCTAACCTCAACACTAACCCTAACCCTAACCCCAAACCTAACTCTAACGCTAAACCTTACCCTTATCCTAAACCTAACCCTAACCCTAACCCTGACCCCTAACCCTAACCCTAACGTTCACCCTTACCCTAACCCTAACCCTGAGCCTAATCCTAACCATAATCCTTACCCTTACCCTAACCCTAACCCTAAACCTAACCCTAACCCTCACAGAAACCTAATGCTTACCCTAACCCTACCCTTAACCCTAACCCTAACCATAACCCTAACCCTTACCCTAACTCTATCCCTAACCCTACACTAACCCTATCCTAAACTTTACCCTTACTCTAACCCTAACCCTAACCCTAACCCTTACCCTTACACTAACCCTAACCCTAACCCTAACTCTAACCCCTAACCCTAACCCTAACCTTAAACATAACACTTACCCTAACCTTAACCCTAAATCTAACCCTTACACTTACCCTAACCCTTAGCCTAACCTTAATGCTAACCCTAACCCTTAACCGAAACCTAATCCTTACACTAACCCTAACCCTAACTCTAAACCTAACCCTTACCCTTACACTAACCCTAACCCTAACCTTAACCCTAACCCTAACCCTTACCCTAACCCTTACCCTTACAATAACCCTAAGCCTAACCTTAATGCTAACCCTAACCCTAAACCGAAACCTAATCCTTACCCTAACCCTAACCTAACCCTTACCCTAACCCTAACCCTAACCCTAACCTAACCCTTACCATAATCCTAACCCTAACCCTAACCACTAACCCTAACCCTTACCCTAACCATTACCCTTAACCTAACCCTAACCCTACCTCTAACCCTAACCTTAAATCTAACCGGATGCCTTACCCTAACCCTAACCCTAACCCTTAGCCTAACCCTAACCCTAACCCTAACCTCAACACTAACCCTAACGCTAACCCTAACCCTAACCCTAACCCCAAACCTAACTCTAACGCTAAACCTCACCCTTATCCTAAACCTAACCATAACCCTAACCCTGACCCCTTACGCTAACCCAAACCCTCATCCTTACCCCAACCCTAAGCCTAACCTTAATGCTAACCCTAACCCCTAACCGAAACCTAATCCTTACCCTAACCCTAACCCTAACTCTAAACCTAACCCTTACCCTTACCCTAACCCTAACCCTAACCTTACCCCTAACCCTAACCCTAACACTAAACCTAACCCTTACCCTTACCCTAACCCTAATCCTAACCCTAACGTCAACACTAAACCTAACCCTAACCCAAACTCTAACCCTAACCTAACTCTAACGCTAAACCTTACCCTTATCCTAAACCTAACCCTAACCTAACCCTGACCACTAACCCTAACCCAAACCCTCATCCTTACCCTAAACCTAACCCTGAACTTAACCCTAAACCTAACACTAGCCCTAACCCTAACCCTTATCCTAACCCTAAACCTGAACCTAAACATAACCCTAACCCTTACCCTTACCCTAAGCCTAAACCTAAACCTAACCCTAACCCTAACCCTAACTCTTATCCTAACCCTAAACCTAACCCTAACCCTAACCCTTACCCTTACCCTAAACCTAACCCTAAACCTAAACCTTATTCTAACCCTAATCCAAACCCTAACATTAATTCTAACCCTAACCCTAAACCTTACCCTAATCCTAAACTTAATCCTTACCCTAACTCTAACCCTAACCCTAACCCTTACCCTAACACTAACCCTGAGCCTAATCCTAACCATAATCCTTACCCTTACCCTAACCCTAACCCTAAACCTAACCCTAACCCTCACCCGAAACCTAACCCTTACCCTAAACCTAACATTAACCCTAACCCTAATCATAACCCTAACCCTTACCCTAAACCTATCCCTAACCCTACACTAACCCTATCCTAAACTTTACCCTTACTCTAACCCTAACCCTAACCCATATCCTAACCCTTACCCTTACACAAATCCTAAACATAACCCTAACTCTAACCCCTATCCCTAACCCGAACCTTAAACATAACACTTACCCTAACCCTAACCCTAAATCTAACCCTTACCCTTACCCTAACCCTAAGCCTAACCTTAATGCTAACCCTAACCCTAACCCTAAACCGAAACCTAATCCTTACCATAACCCTAACCCTTACTCTAAACCTAACCCTTACCCTTACCCTAACCCTAACCCTAAACTTAACCCTAACCCTAACCTTAACCCTTACCCTTACCCTTACCCTAACCCTAACCCTAACCCTAACCATAACCCTAACCCTAAACTTAACCCCAAACCTAACCCTAACCCTAACCCTAACCCTAACCCTAACCTAACCCTTACCCTAATCCTAACCCTAACCCTAACCACTAACCCTAACCCGTACCCTAACCATTACCCTTAACCTAACCCTAACCCTACCTCTAACCCTAACCCTAAATCTAACCAGAAGAATTACCCTAACCCTAACCCTAACCCTTAGCCTAAACCTAACACTAACCCTAACCTCAACACTAACCCTAACCCTAACCCTAACCCTAACCCTAACCCCAAACCTTACTCTAACGCTAAACCTTACCCTTATCCTAAACCTAACCCTAACCCTAACCCTGACCCCTAACCCTAACCCTAACCCTCACCCTTACCATAACCCTAACCCTAAACTTAACCCTAAACCTAACACTAACCCTAACCCTAACCCTTACCCTAACCCTAAACCTGTACCTAAACCTAACCCTAACCCTAACCCTTACCCTTACCCTAAGCCTAAACCTAAACCTAACCCTAACCCTAAACCTAACTCTTACCCTAACCCTTAACCTAACCCTAACCCAATCCCTTGCCCTTACCCTAAACCTAACCCTAAACCTAAACCTTATTCTTACCCTAATCCTAACCCTAACATTAATTCTAACCCTAACCCTAACCCTAAACCTTACCCTAACCCTAACCTTAATCCTTACCCTAACTGTAACCCTAACCCTAACCCTTACCCTAACCCTAACCCTGAGCCTAATCCTAACCGTAATCCTTACCCTTACCCTAACCCTAACCCTAAACCTAACCCTCACCTGAAACCTAAACCTTACCCTAACCCTAACCTTAACCCTAAACCTAACCATTACCCTAACCCTTACCCTAACCCTATCCCTAACCCTACACTAACCCTATCCTAAACTTTACCCTTACTCTAACCCTAACCCTAACCCTAACGCTAACCTTTACCCTTACACTAACCCTAACCCTAACTCTAACCCCTAACCCTAACCCTAACCTTAAGCATAACACTTACCCTAACTCTAACCCTAAATCTAACCCTTACCCTTACCCTAACCCTAAGCCTAACCTTAATGCTAACCCTAACCCTAAACCGAAACCTAATCCTTACCCTAACCCTAACCCTAACCCTAAACCTAACCCTTACCCTTACCCTAACCCTAACCCTAAACTTAATGCTAACCCTAACCATAACCCTAACCCTTACCCTAACCCTAACCCTAATCCTTGCCCTAACCCTAAACCTAACCCTAAACCTAACCCTAACCCTTTCCCTAAACCTAACCTTAACCCTAAACCTAACCCTAACCCTAACCCTAAAACTGACCCTTACCCTTACTCTAATCTTAACCCTAAACCTAAACCTAACCCTAACCCTAACCCCTAACCCTAACCCTTACCCTTACCCTAAACCTAACCCTAACCCTTACCCTTACCCTAACCCTAACCCTAACTCTAATCTAACCATAACCCTAATCCTAACCCTTACCCTCACCCTAACCCTAACGCTAAACTTAACCCCTAACCCCAGCCCTTACCCTAACCCTAACCCTAACCCTCACCCTTACCCTAACCCTAACCCTAATCCTTACCCTAACCCTAACCCTAAAGCTAACCCTAACCCTTTCCCTAACCCTAATCTTAACCCTAAACCTAACCCTAACGCTAACACTAACCCTAACCCTAACCCTCACCCTTACCCTTACTCTAAACCTAACCTTAAACCTAACCGTAACGCTAAACCTAACCCCTAACCCTAACTCTTACCCTTATCCTATCCCTAACACTAACCCTAACCCTAACATTTACCTTAACCTAAACCTAATCCTAAACCAAACCCTAACCCTTACCCTAACCCTAACCCTTACCCTAACCCTAACCCTAACCCCAACCCTAACAATTACCTTACCCTAACCCTAACCCTAACTCTTACCCAAACCCTAACCCTAAGCCTAACCCTAACCGCTAATACTAATCCTAACCCTAAACCAAACCCTAACCCCTAATCCTAACACTTACCCTTACGCTGTCCCTAACCCTAACCCTAACCCTAAATCTTACCCTAACCCTAACCTTACCCTTACACTAACCCTAACCCTATCTCTAACACTAAACCTAACCCTTATCCTAACCCTTACCCTCACGCTAACCCTAACCCAAAAAATAACACCTAACCCTAACCCTTACCCTAACCCTAACCCTAAATCTAACCTTAACCCTAAAGCTAAACCTAACCCTTACCCTTACCTTAACCCTAAACCTAACACTAACCCTAAACCTAACCTTTAACCTTACTCTAACCCTTAATGCTAACCCTAACCCTAACCCTTACCCTAACCCTAACCCTAACCCTAATTCATACCCTAACCCTAACCCTAACCCTAACCCTTACCCTTTCCTTAACCCTAACCCTAACCCTAACCTTAACCCTTACACTTACCTTAACCCTAATCCTACACCTAAACCTAACCCTAATCCTAACCCTAAACCTAACCCTAAACCTAAACCTTACTGTTAACCTAACCCTAATCCTAACCCTAACCCTAACCCTAACACTTACCCTTACACTAACCCTAACCCTCACCCTAACCCTTACCCTAACCCTAAACCTAACACTAAACCCTAACCCTACCCTAACCCTAACCCTAACCCTTACCCAAACACTAACCCTAAACCTTAACCTTACCCTAACCCTATCCCTAACCCTAACACTAACCCTAGCCTTAACCCTAACCCTAACCCTTACCCTAACCCTAACCCTAACCCTAACCCTTACCCTTACCCTAACCCTAACCCTAACCTTAATGCTAACCTAACCCTAACCATAAACCTAACCCTAACCCTAACAGTTACCTTTACCCTAAGCCTAACCCTAAACCGAAACCTAACCCTAATCCTAACCCTAACCCTAAATCTAATCCTAAATTTAACCCTAACCCTAACCCTATCCCTTACCCTTACCCTAACCCTAACACTAAACCTAACCCTAACTCCAAAACTAAACCTTACCCTCACCCTAACCCTAAACCTAACACTAACCCTAACCCTAACCTTAACCCTTACCCTTACCCTAACCCTAAACCTAACCCAAACCCTAACCCTAATCCTAACACTTACCCTTACCCTAACACTTACCCTAACCCTTACCCTTACCCTAACGCTAACCGTAACCCTAACCATTACCGAAACCCTAACCCTAACCCTAACCTTAACCCTTACACTAACCCTAACCGTAACCCTAACCCTAACCCTTACACTAACCCTAACCCTAACCCTAATCCCTATACCTAACCCTTACCCTAAACAGAACCCTAACCCCTAACCCTAACCGTAACCCAACCCTAACCCTAACCCTAACCCTTACCCTAAATCTAACCAAACTCTAACACTAACCCTAACACAAACCCTAACCCTTACCCTAACCCTAACCCTAACCCTTAGCCTAACCCTAACCCTTACCCTAAACCTTACCCTAACCCTAACACTAACCCTAACCCCTAACCGTAACCCTAACCCTTACCCTAACCCTAACCCAAATTCTAACGCTTAACCTTACCTTAACCCTAACTCTAACCGTAACCCTTACCCTAAACCTAACCCTAACTCTTACCCTAATCCTAACCCTAACCCTAACACCTAACCCTAACCCTAACCCTAACGCTCACACTAACCCTAAACCTAACCCTAACCCTTACCTTAAACCTTACCCTACCCCTAACCGTAACCCTAACCCCAACCCTAAACCTAACCCTAACCCTTACCCTTACCCTAACCCTAACCCTTAACCTACCGCTAACCCTAAACCTTTCCCTTACCCTAACCCTAAAACTAACCCTAACCCTAACCCTAACCCCTAACCCTAAGCCTAACTCTTTCTCTTACCCTAAACCTAACCCTGAACCTTAACCTTACCCTAAACCTAACCCTAACGCTAACCCTTACACTTACCCTAACCCTAAATCTAACCCTACCCTAACCAAAACCCTTACACTAACGCTAAACCTAACCCTAATGCTTACCCTAAACCTAACCCTAACCCTAACCCTAACCCTAATCCTTATCCTCTCCTTAACCCTAACCCTAACTTTAACCCTAAACCTAACACTAACCCTAACCCTAACCCTTACCCTAAACCTAACACTAACCCTAACCCTAACCCTAACCCTAACCATAACCTTAACTCTAACCCTAACCCTAACCCTAACCCTAACCCTAACCCTAAACCTAACCCTAACCCTAAACCTAACTCTTACCCTAACCCTTAACCTAACCCTAACCCAATCCCTTGCCCTTACCCTAAACCTAACCCTAAACCTAAACCTTATTCTTACCCTAATCCTAACCCTAACATTAATTCTAACCCTAAACCTAACCCTAAACCTTACCCTAACCCTAACCTTAATCCTTACCCTAACTGTAACCCTAACCCTAACCCTTACCCTAACCCTAACCCTGAGCCTAATCCTAACCGTAATCCTTACCCTTACCCTAACCCTAACCCTAAACCTAACCCTCACCGGAAACCTAAACCTTACCCTAACCCTAACCTTAACCCTAAACCTAAACATTACCCTAACCCTTACCCTAACCCTATCCCTAACCCTAGACTAACCCTATCCTAAACTTTACCCTTACTCTAACCCTAACCCTAACCCTAACCCTAACCTTTACCCTTACACTAACCCTAACCCTAACCCTAACTCTAACCCCTAACCCTAACCCTAACCTTAAACATAACACTTACCCTAACTCTAACCCTAAATCTAACCCTTACCCTTACCCTAACCCTAAGCCTAACCTTAATGCTAACCCTAACCCTAAACCGAAACCTAATCCTTACCCTAACCCTAACCCTAACCCTAAACCTAACCCTTACCCTTACCCTAACCCTAACCCTAAACTTAATGCTAACCCTAACCATAACCCTAACCCTTACCCTAACCCTAACCCTAATCCTTGCCCTAACCCTAAACCTAACCCTAAACCTAACCCTAACCCTTTCCCTAAACCTAACCTTAACCCTAAACCTAACCCTAACCCTAACCCTAAAACTGACCCTTACCCTTACTCTAATCTTAACCCTAAACCTAAACCTAACCCTAACCCTAACCCCTAACCCTAACCCTTACCCTTACCCTAAACCTAACCCTAACCCTTACCCTTACCCTAACCCTAACCCTAACTCTAATCTAACCATAACCCTAATCCTAACCCTTACCCTCACCCTAACCCTAACGCTAACCTTAACCCCTAACCCCAGCCCTTACCCTAACCCTAACCCTAACCCTCACCCTTACCCTAACCCTAACCCTAATCCTTACCCTAACCCTAACCCTAAAGCTAACCCTAACCCTTTCCCTAACCCTAATCTTAACCCTAAACCTAACCCTAACGCTAACACTAACCCTAACCCTAACCCTCACCCTTACCCTTACTCTAAACCTAACCTTAAACCTAACCGTAACCCTAAACCTAACCCCTAACCCTAACTCTTACCCTTATCCTATCCCTACCACTAACCCTAAACCTAACATTTACCCTAACCCTAAACCTAATCCTAAACCAAACCCTAACCCTTACCCTAACCCTAACCCTTACCCTAACCCTAACCCTAACCCTAACCCCAACCCTAACAATTACCTTACCCTAACCCTAACCCTAACTCTTACCCAAACCCTAACCCTAAGCCTAACCCTAACCGCTAATACTAATCCTAACCCTAAACCAAACCCTAACCCCTAATCCTAAAACTTACCCTTACGCTGTCCCTAACCCTAACTCTAACCATAAATCCTACCCTAACCCTAACCTTACCCTTACACTAACCCTAACCCTATCTCTAACACTAAACCTAACCCTTATCCTAACCCTTACCCTCACGCTAACCCTAACCCAAAAAATAACACCTAACCCTAACCCTTACCCTAACCCTAACCCTAAACCTAACCTTAACACTAAAGCTAAACCTAACCCTTACCCTTACCTTAACCCTAAACCTAACACTAAACCTAAACCTAACCCTAACCCTGACCCTTACCCTTACCCTAACCCTAACCTTAAACCTAACCCTTACCCTAACCCTAACCCTAACCCTAATCCATACCCTAACCCTAACCCTAACCCTAACCCTTACCCTTTCCTTAACCCTAACCCTAACCCTAACCTTAACCCTTACACTTACCTTAACCCTAATCCTACACCTAAACCTAACCCTAATCCTAACCCTAAACCTAACCCTAACCCTAAACCTTACTGTTAACCTAACCCTAACCCTAACCCTAAACCTAACCCTAACACTTACCCTTACACTAACCCTAACCCTCATACTAACCCTTACCCTAACCCTAACCCTAACACTAAACCCTAACCCTACCCTAACCCTAACCCTAACCCTTACCCAAACACTAACCCTAAACCTTAACCTTACCCTAACCCTATCCCTAACCCTAACACTAACCCTAGCCTTAACCCTAACCCTAACCCTAACCCTTACCCTAACCCTAACCCTAACCCTAAACCTTACCCTTACCCTAACCCTAACCCTAACCTTAATGCTAACCTAACCCTAACCCTAAACCTAACCCTAACCCTAACAGTTACCTTTACCCTAAGCCTAACCCTAAACCGAAACCTAACCCTAATCCTAACCCTAACCCTAAATCTAATCCTAAATTTAACCCTAACCCTAACCCTATCCCTTACCCTTACCCTAACCCTAACACTAAACCTAACCCTAACTCCAAAACTAAACCTTACCCTCACCCTAACCCTAAACCTAACACTAACCCTAACCCTAACCTTAACCCTTACCCTTACCCTAACCCTAAACCTAACCCAAACCCTAACCCTAATCCTAACACTTACCCTTACCCTAACCCTTACCCTAACCCTTACCCTTACCCTAACGCTAACCGTAACCCTAACCATTACCGAAACCCTAACCCTAACCCTAACCTTAACCCTTACACTAACCCTAACCGTAACCCTAACCCTAACCCTTACACTAACCCTAACCCTAACCCTAATCCCTATACCTAACCCTTACCCTAAACAGAACCCTAACCCCTAACCCTAACCGTAACCCAACCCTAACCCTAACCCTAACCCTTACCCTAAATCTAACCAAACTCTAACACTAACCCTAACACAAACCCTAACCCTTACCCTAACCCTAACCCTAACCCTTAGCCTAACCCTAACCCTTACCCTAAACCTTACCCTAACCCTAACACTAACCCTAACCCCTAACCGTAACCCTAACCCTTACCCTAACCCTAACCCAAATTCTAACGCTTAACCTTACCTTAACCCTAACTCTAACCGTAACCCTTACCCTAAACCTAACCCTAACTCTTA
Source organism: Megascapheus bottae (assembly GCA_024803745.1). NCBI lineage: Eukaryota > Metazoa > Chordata > Mammalia > Rodentia > Geomyidae > Megascapheus > Megascapheus bottae. The sequence goes on along the minus strand of JANJXV010000602.1, from coordinate 462,127 downwards.
CCCTAATCCTAACCCTAACCCTAACACCTAACCCTAACCCTAACCCTAACGCTCACACTAACCCTAAACCTAACCCTAACCCTTACCTTAAACCTTACCCTACCCCTAACCGTAACCCTAACCCCAACCCTAAACCTAACCCTAACCCTTACCCTTACCCTAACCCTAACCCTTAACCTACCGCTAACCCTAAACCTTTCCCTTACCCTAACCCTAAAACTAACCCTAACCCTAACCCTAACCCCTAACCCTAAGCCTAACTCTTTCTCTTACCCTAAACCTAACCCTGAACCTTAACCTTACCCTAAACCTAACCCTAACGCTAACCCTTACACTTACCCTAACCCTAAATCTAACCCTACCCTAACCAAAACCCTTACACTAACGCTAAACCTAACCCTAATGCTTACCCTAAACCTAACCCTAACCCTAACCCTAACCCTAATCCTTATCCTCTCCTTAACCCTAACCCTAACTTTAACCCTAAACCTAACACTAACCCTAACCCTAACCCTTACCCTAAACCTAACACTAACCCTAACCCTAACCCTAACCCTAACCATAACCTTAACTCTAACCCTAACCCTAACCCTAACCCTAACCCTAACCCTAAACCTAACCCTAACCCTAAACCTAACTCTTACCCTAACCCTTAACCTAACCCTAACCCAATCCCTTGCCCTTACCCTAAACCTAACCCTAAACCTAAACCTTATTCTTACCCTAATCCTAACCCTAACATTAATTCTAACCCTAAACCTAACCCTAAACCTTACCCTAACCCTAACCTTAATCCTTACCCTAACTGTAACCCTAACCCTAACCCTAACCCTGAGCCTAATCCTAACCGTAATCCTTACCCTTACCCTAACCCTAACCCTAAACCTAACCCTCACCCGAAACCTAAACCTTACCCTAACCCTAACCTTAACCCTAAACCTAAACATTACCCTAACCCTTACCCTAACCCTATCCCTAACCCTAGACTAACCCTATCCTAAACTTTACCCTTACTCTAACCCTAACCCTAACCCTAACCCTAACCTTTACCCTTACACTAACCCTAACCCTAACCCTAACTCTAACCCCTAACCCTAACCCTAACCTTAAACATAACACTTACCCTAACTCTAACCCTAAATCTAACCCTTACCCTTACCCTAACCCTAAGCCTAACCTTAATGCTAACCCTAACCCTAAACCGAAACCTAATCCTTACCCTAACCCTAACCCTAACCCTAAACCTAACCCTTACCCTTACCCTAACCCTAACCCTAAACTTAATGCTAACCCTAACCATAACCCTAACCCTTACCCTAACCCTAACCCTAATCCTTGCCCTAACCCTAAACCTAACCCTAAACCTAACCCTAACCCTTTCCCTAAACCTAACCTTAACCCTTAACACTAACCCTAACCCTAACCCTTACCCTAATCCTAAACCTGAACCTAAACCTAACCCTAACCCTTACCCTAAGCCTAAACCTAACCCTAACCCTAACCCTAACCCTAACCCTAAACCTAACCCTAACCCTAACCCTTACACTTACCCTAAACCTAACCCTAAACCTAAACCTTATTCTAACCCTAATCCTAACCCTAACATTAATTCTAACCCTAACCCTAACCCTAAACCTTACCCTAACCCTAACCCTGAGACTAATCCTAACCATAATCCTTACCCTTACCCTAACCCTAAACCTAAACCTAACCCTAACCCTCACCAGAAACCTAACTCTTACCCTAATCCTAACCTTAACCCTAACACTAACACTTACCCTTACCCTAACCCCTACACTAACCCTAACCCTAACCCTAACCCTAACCCTAACCATAACCCTAACCCTTACCCTTGCCCTAACCGTAAACCTAACCATAATCCTAACCCTAACCTTAACCCCAAACCTAACCCTAACCCTAACCCTAACCCTAACCCTAACCTAACCCTTACCCTAATCCTAACCCTAACCCTTACCCTAAACCTAACCCTAACCTTAACCCTAACCCTAACCCTTACCCTAAACCTAAACCTAACCCTAACCCTAACCCTAACCCTTACACTTACCCTAACTCTAAATGTAACCCTAACCCTTACCCTAACCCTAATCCTTACCGTAACCGTAACCCTAACACTAACCCTAATCCTTACCCTCTCCCTAACACTAACCCTAACCCTAACACTAACATTTACCCTAAACCTAACCCTAACCCTGACCCTTACCCTTACCCTAACCCTAACCTTAAACCTAAACCTTAGCCTAACCCTAACCCTAAACCTAACCTCAACACTAACCCTAACCCTAACCCTAACCCTAACCCCAAACCTAACTAACGCTAAACCTTACCCTTATCCTAAACCTAACGCTAAACCTAACCCTGACCCCTAACCCTAACCCTAACCCTCACCCTTACCCTAACCCTAACCCTAAACTTAACCCTAACCCTAACACTATCCCTAACCCTAACCCTGACTCTAACCCTAACCCTGAAACTAAACCTAACCCTAACCCTTACCCTTACCCTAAGCCTAAACCTAAACCTAACCCTAACCCTAATCCTAACCCTAACTCTTAACCTGACCCTAAACCTAACCCTAACGCTAACCCTTACGCTTACCCTAAACCTAACCCTAAACCTAAACCTTATTCTTACCCTAACCCTAACCCTAACATTAATTCTAACCCTAACCCTAACCCTAACCCTTACCCTAACCCTAAACCTAACCTTAATCCTTACCCTAACTCTAAACCTAACCCTAACCCTTACCCTAACCCTAACCTTAACACTAACCCTAACCATAACCCTAACCCTTACCCTAACCCTAACCCTATCCCTAACCCTACACTAACCCTATCCTAACCTTTACCCTTACTCTAACCCTAACCCTAACCCTAACCCTAACCCTAACCCTTACCCTTACACTAAACCTAACCCTAACCCTAACTTTCCCCCCTAACCCTAACCCTAACCTTAAACATAACACTTACCCTAACCCTAACCCTAAATCTAACCCTAACCCTTACCCTAACCCTAAGCCAAACCATAATGCTAACCCTAACCCTAAATCGAAACCTAATCCTTACCCTAACCCTAACCCTAAACCTAAAACTAACCCTTACACTTACCCTAACCCTAACCCTAACCTTAACCCTAACCCTAACCCTAACACTTACCCTTACCCTAACCCTAACCCTACCCCTACCCCTAACCCTAACCCTAAACCTAACCTCAAACCTAACCCTAACCCTAACCCTAACCTTAACCCCAAACCTAACCCTAACCCTAACCCTAACCCTAACCTAACCCTTACCCTAATCCTAACCCTAACCCAAACCACTAACCCTAACCCTTACCCTAACCCTTACCCTTAACCTAACCCTAATCCTACATCTAACCCTAACCCTAAATCTAACTGGAAGCCTTACCCTAACCCTAATCCTAACCCTTAGCCTAACCCTAAAACTAACCCTAACCTCAACACTAACCCTAACCTAACCCTAACCCTAACCCTAACCCTAACCCCAAACCTAACTCTAATGCTAAACCTTACCCTGACCCCTAACCCTAACCCTAAACCTCACCCTTACCCTAACCCTATCCCTGAACTTAACCCTAAACCTAACACTAGCCCTAACCCCAACCCTTACCCTAACCCTAACCCTGAACCTAAAACTAAACCTAACCCTTACCCTTACCCTAAGCCTAAACCTAAACCTAACCCTAACCCTAACCCTAACTCTTACCCTAACCCTAAACCTAACCCTAACCCTAACCCTTACCCTTACCCTAAACCTAACCCTAAACCTAAACCTTATTCTAACCCTAATCCTAACCCTAACCCTAACCTTAATCCTTACCCTAACTCTAACCCTAACCCTAACCCTTACCCTAACACTAACCCTGAGCCTAATCCTAACCATAATCCTTACCCTTACCCTAACCCTTACCCTAAACCTAACCATAACCCTCACCTGAAACCTAACCCTTACCCTAACCCTAACCTTAACCCTAACCCTAACCATAACGCTAACCCTTACCCTAACCCTATGCCTAACCCTACACTAACCCTATCCTAAACTTTACCCTTACTCTAACCCTAACCCTAACCCTAACCCTTACCCTTACACTAACCCTAACACTAACCCTAAATCTAACCCCTAATCCTAACCCTAACCTTAAACATAACACTTACCCTAACCCTAACCCTAAATCTAACCCTAACCCTTACCCTAACCCAAAGTCTAACCTTAATGCTAACCCTAACCCTAAACCGAAACCTAATCCTTACCCTAACCCTAACCCTAACCCTAAACCTAACCCTTACCCTTACCCTAACCCTAACCCTAAACTTAACCCTAACCCTAACCACCCTAACCCTAACCCTTACCCTAACCCTAACCCTAACCCTAACCTAACACTAGCCCTAACCCCAACCCTTACCCTAACCCTAACCCTGAACCTAAAACTAAATCTAAGCCTTACCCTTACCCTAAGCCTAAACCTAAACCTAAACCTAACCCTAACCCTAACTCTTACCCTTACCCTAAACCTAACCCTAAACCTAAACCTTATTCTAACCCTAATCCTAACCCTAACCCTAACCTTAATCCTTACCCTAACTCTAACCCTAACCCTAACCCTTACCCTAACACTAACCCTGAGCCTAATCCTAACCATAATCCTTACCCTTACCCTAACCCTTACCCTAAACCTAACCCTAACCCTCACCCGAAACCTAACCCTTACCCTAACCCTAACCTTAACCCTAACCCTAATCATAACCCTAACCCTTACCCTAACCCTATCCCTAACCCTACACTAACCCTATCCTAAACTTTACCCTTACTCTAACCCTACCCATAACCCTAACCCTTACCCTTACACTAACCCTAACCCTAACCCTAACTCTAACCCCTAATCCTAACCCTAACCTTAAACATAACACTTACCCTAACCCTAACCCTAAATCTAACCCTTACCCTTACCCTAACCCTAAGCCTAACCTCAATGCTAACCCTAACCCTAAACCGAAACCTAATCCTTACACTAACCCTAATCCTAACCCTAAACCTAACCCTTACCCTTACCCTAACCCTAACCCTAAACTTAACCCTAACCCTAACCACCCTAACCCTAACCCTTACCCTAACCCTAACCCTAACCCTAACCGTAACCTTAACCCCAAACCGAACCCTAACCCTAACCCTAACCCTAACCCTAACCTAACCCTTACCCTAATTCTAAACCTAACCCTAACCACTAACCCTAACCCTTACCCTAACCTTACCCTTAACCTAACCCTAACCCTACCTCTAACCCTAACACTAAATCTAACCGGAAGCCTTACCCTAACCCTAACCCTAACCCTTAGCCTAACCCTAACCCTAAATCTAACCTCAACATTAACCCTAACCCTAACCCTTACCCTAACCCCAAACCTAACTCTAACGCTAAATCTTACCCTTATCCTAAACCTAACCCTAACCCTAACCCTGACCCCTAACCCTAACCCTAACCCTCACCCTTACCATAACCCTAACCCTAAACTTAACCCTAAACCTAACAGTAACTCTAACCCTAACCCTTACCCTAACCCTAACCCTGAACCTAAACCTAAACCTAACCCTTACCCTTACCCTAAGCCTAAACCTAAACCTAACCCTAACCCTAACCCTAACTCTGACCCTAACCATAAAACTAAACCTAACCCTAACCCTTACCCTTACCCTAAACCTAACCCTAAACCTAAACCTTATTCTTACCCTAATCCTAACCCTAACATTAATTCTAACCCTAAACATAACCCTAAACCTTACCCTAACCCTAACCTTAATCCTTACCCTAACTCTAACCCTAACCCTAACCCTTACCCTAACTCTAACCCTGAGCCTAATCCTAACCATAATCCTTACCCTTACCCTAATCGTAACCCTAAACCTAACCCTAACCCTCACCCGAAACCTAACCCTTACCCTAACCCTAACCTTAACCCTAAACCTAACCATAACCCTAACCCTTACCCTAACCCTATCCCTAACCCTACACTAACCCTATCCTAAACTTTACCCTTACTCTAACCCTAACCCTAACCCTAACCCTAACCTTTACCCTTACACTAACCCTAACCCTAACCCTAACTCTAACCCCTAACCATAACCCTAACCTTAAACATAACACTTACCCTAACTCTAACCCTAACTCTAACCCTAAATCTAACCCTTACCCTTACCCTAACCCTAAGCCTAACCTTAATGCTAACCCTAACCCTAAACCGAAACCTAATCCTTACCCTAACCCTAACCCTAACCCTAAACCTAACCCTTACCCTTACCCTAACCCTAACCCTAAACTTAATGCTAACCCTAACCATAACCCTAACCCTTACCCTAACCCTAACCCTAATCCTTGCCCTAACCCTAACCCTAACCCTAAACCCAACCCTAACCCTTTCCCTAAACCTAAACTTGACCCTAAACCTAACCCTAACCCTAACCCTAAACCTGACCCTTACCCTTACTCTAAACTTAACCCTAAACCTAAACCTAAACCTAACCCTAACCCCTAACCCTAACCTTTAACCTTACCCTAAACCTAACCCTAACCCTTACCCTTACCCTAACCCTAACCCTAACGCTAATCTAACCATAACCCTAAACCTAACCCTTACCCTCACCCTAACCCTAACGCTAACCTTAACCCCTAACCCCAACCCTTACCCTAACCCTCACCCTTACCCTAACCCTAACCCTAATCCTTACCCTAACCCTAACCCTAAAGCTAACCCTAACCCTTTCCCTAACCCTAACCTTAACCCTAAACCTAACCCTAACGCTAACACTAACCCTAACCCTACCCTCACCCTTACCCTTACTCTAAACCTAACCTTAAACCTAACCGTAACCCTAAACCTAACCCCTAACCCTAACTCTTACCCTTATCCTATCCCTAACACTAACCCTAACCCTAACACTTACCCTAACCCTAAACCTAATCCTAAACCTAACCCTAACCCTTACCCTAACCCTAACCCTTACCCTAAACCTAACCCTAACCCTAACCCCAACCCTAACAATTACCTTACCCTAACCCTAACGCTAACTCTAACCCTAACCCTAACCCTTAGCCTAACCATAACCGCTAATCCTAACCCTAACCCTAAACCAAACAAGAACCCCTAATACTAACACTTACCCTTATGCTGTCCCTAACCCTAACCCTAACCCTAAAACTTACCCTAACCCTATACTTACCCTTACACTAATCCTAAAGCTAACTCTAACACTAAACCTAACCCTTACCCTAACCCTTACCCTCACCCTAACCCTAACCCTAAAACTAACACCTAACCCTAATCCTTACCCTAACCCTAACCCTAAACCTAACCTTAACCCTAAAGCTAACCCTAACCCTTACCCTGACCTTAACCTTAAACTTAACACTAACCCTAAACCTAACCCTTAACCTTACTCTAACCCTTAATGGTAACCCTAACCCTAACACTTACCCTAACCCTAACCCTAACCATAATCCATACCCTAACCCTAACCCTAACCCTAACCCTTACCCTTTCCCTAACCCTAACCCTAAACTTAACCCTAACCCTAACCCTAACCTTAACCCTTACACTTACCTTAACCCTAATCCTACATCTAAACCTAACCCTAATCCTAACCCTAAACCTAACCCTAACCCTTACTTTTACCCTAACCCTAACCCTAACCCTAACACTTACCCTTACACTAACGCTAACCCTAACCCTAACCCTTACCCTAACCCTAACCCTAATACTAAACCCTATCCCTACCCTAACCCTAACCCTTACCCAAACCCTAACCCTTTCCCTAACCCTAACCCTAACCCTTAGCCTAACCCTAATCATAACCCTAACATTAACCCTAAACCTAACACTAACCCTAAACCTAACCCTTACCCTAACCCTATCCCTAACCCTAACACTAACCCTAGACTTAACCCTAACCCTAACCCTAACCCTTACCCTAACCCTAACCCTAACCCTAACCCTTACCCTTAACCTAACCCTAACCGTAACCTTAATGCTAACCTAACCCTAACCCTAAACCTAACCCTAACCCTAACAGTTACCTTTACCCTAAGCCTAACCCTAAACCGAAACCTAACCCTAATCCTAACCCTAACCCTAAACCTAACCCTTACCCTAACCCTAACCCTAACCCTATACCTTACCCTTACCCTAACCCTAACACTAAACCTAACAGTAATTCTAAAACTAATCCTTACCCTCACCCTAACCCTAAACCTAACACTAACCCTAACCCTAACTTAACCCTTACCCTTACCCTAACCCTAAACCTAACCCAAACTCTAACCCTAATCCTAACACTTACCCTTACCCTAACACTTACCCTAACCATTACCATTACCCTAACCCTAACCTTAACCCTAACCCTTACCGTAACCCTAACCCTAACCCTTACACTAACCCTAACCGTAACCCTAACCCTAACTCTTACACAAACCCTAACCCTAACCCTAATCCCTATAGCTAACTCTTACCCTAAACCTAACCCTAACACTTACCCTAACCCTAACCCTAAACCTAACCCTTACCCTAATGCTAACCCTAACTCTAACACTAACCGTAACACAAACCCTAACCCTTACCCTAACCCTAACCCTAAACCTAACCCTAACCCTAACACTTACCCTAACACTAACCCTAACACAAACCCTAACCCTTACCCTAACCCTAACCCTAAACCTAACCATAACCCTAACACTTACCCTAACCCTAAACCTAACCCCAACCCCTAAACCTAACCCTTACCCTAACCCTAATCTTTACACTTACCCTAACCCTAACCCTAACCCTAACACTAACCCTAACCTTAACTCTAACCCTAACCCTAACCCTAACCCTTACACTAATCCTAACCTTAACCCTAAACCTTACACTCACCCTTACCCTAACCCTAACCCTAAACTTAATCCTAACCCTTACCCTAAACCTAACCCTAACCCTAACCCTAGCCCTTACCCTAACCCTAAATCTAACCCTTAGCCTAACCCTAACCCTAACCCCAACCCTTACTCTTACCCTAACCCTAACCCCAAACCAATCCCTAAACCTATACCGTACCCTTACCCTAAACCTAAATCTAACCCTAACCCTTACCCTAAGCCCTCACCCTAACCCTAACCCTAACCCTTACTCTTACCCTAACCCTAACCCTAAACCCAACCCTAACCCTAACACTAGTCCGTACCCTAAGCCTAACCCTAAACCTAATCCTAACCCTAACCCTAACACTAACCCTAATCCTAACCCTAAACCTAACCCTTACCCTTACTTTAACCCTAAACCTAACCCCAACCCTAACCCTAACACTAGTCCGTACCCTAAGCCTAACCCTAAACCTAATCCTAACCCTAACCCTAACCCTAACCCTTATCCTAACCCTAACTCTAACCCTTAGACTTACCCTAAACTTAACCCTAACCCTAACCCTAACCCTAACCCTTACGCTAACCATAACACTAACTCTAACCCCTAACCGTAACCCTAAACCTAACGCTCACCCTAACCTTAATCCTAATCCTAACCCTTACCCTAACCCTAACCCAAACTCTAACGCTTAGCCTTACCTTAACCCTTACCCTAACCGTAAACCTCACCCTAAACCAAACCTAACACTTACCCTAACCCTAACTCTAACCCTAACACCTAAACCTAACCCTAACCCTAACGCTCACCCTAAGCCTAAACCTAACCCTAACCCTTACCCTAACCCTAACCCTAACCCTAACCCTAAACCTTACCCTACCCCTAACCCTAACCCTAACCCCAACCCTAAACCTAACCCTAACCCTTACCCTTACACTAACCCTAACCCTTAACCGACCCCTAACCCGAAGCCTAACCCAAAACCTTTCCCTTACCCTAACCCTAAAACTAAACCTAACCCTAACCCTAACCCCTACCACTAAGCCTAACTCTTTCTCTTACCCTAACCCTAACCCCAAAAATAACACTAACCCTAACCCTGAATCTTACCCTTACCCTAACCCTTACCCTCACCCTAACCCTAACCCTAAACCTAACACCTAACCCTAACCCTTACCCTAAACCTAACCCTAAAACTAACCTTAACCCTAAAGCTAACCCTAACCCTTACCCTGACCTTAACCTAAACCTAACACTAACCCTAACCCTAACCCTTAAACTTAATCTAACCCTTAATGCTAACCCTAACCCTAACCCTTACCATAACCCTAACCCTAACCCTAATCCTTACCCTAACCCTAACACTAACCCTAACCCTAACCCTTACCCTTTCCCTAACCCTAACCTTAACCCTTACATTTACCTTAACCCTAATCCTACACCTAAACCTAACCCTAATCCTAACCCTATACCTAACCCTAACCCTAACCCTTACTGTTACTATACCCTAACCCTAACCCTAACCCTAACCCTAACACTTACCCTTACACTAACCCTAACCCTAACCCTAACCCTTACCCTAACCCTAACCCTAACACTAATCCCTAACCCTACCCTAACCCTAACCCTAACCCTTACCCAAACCCTAACCCTTACCCTAACCCTAACCCTAACCCATAGCCTAACCCTAATCCTCACCCTAACATTAACCCTAACCCTAACACTAACCCTAAACCTTACCCTTACCCTAACCCTATCCCTAACCTTAACACTAACCCTAGCCTTAACCCTAACCCTAACCCTAACCCTTACCCTAACCCTAACCCTAACCCTTACCCTTATCCTAACATTAATGCTAACCTAACCCTAACCCTAAACCTAACCCTAACCCTAACAGTTACCTTTACCCTAAGCCTAACCCTAAACCGAAACCTAACCCTAATCCTAACCCTAACCCTAAACCTAACCCTAAACTTAACCCTAACCCTAACCCTATCCCTTACCCTTACCCTAATCCTAACACTAAGCCTAACCCTAACTCAAAAACTAATCCTTACCCTCACCCTAACCCTAAACCTAACACTAACCCTAACCCTAAACTTTACCCTTACCCTTACCCTAACCCTAAACCTAACCAAAACCCTAACCCTAATCCTAACACATACACTTACCCTAACCCTTACCCTAACCCTTACCTTTACCCTAACCCTAACCGTAACCCTAACCCTTACCGTAATCCTAACCTAACCCTAACCCTTACACTATGCTTAACCGTAACCCTAACCCTAACCCTAACCCTAACCCTTACCCTAATGCTAACCCTAACACTAACCCTAACACAAACCATAACCCTTACCCTAACCCTAACCCTAACCCTTAGCCTAACCCTAACCCTAACCCTAACCTTAACCCTAACCCTAACACTAAACCCAAACCTTCCCCTTACCCTAACCCTCTCCCTAACCCTAACACTGACCCTAGCCTTAACTCTAACCCTAACATTAACCCTTACCCTAACCCTAACCCTAACCCTAACCCTTCCCCTTCCCCTAACCCTAACCCTAAACCTAACTCTAACATCAATCCTAAGCCTTACACTTACTCTAACCCTAAACCTAACCCTAAACCTTACCCTTACCCTAACCCTAACACTAAACCTAACACTAACCCTAACACTAACCCTAACCCTAACCCTAACCTTTACCCTTACCCTAACCCTAACACTAACCCTAACCCTAATTCTAACAGTTACCCTTACCCTAACCCTAACACTAACCTTTCCCTAACCCTAAAACTTACCCTAACCCTAACCCCAAAACTATGCCGAACCCTATCCCTTACCCTAACCCTAACCCTAACCCTAACCCTTACCCTAACCCTAATCCTAACCCTAAGCCCTAAACCTAACCCATACCCTAACGCTCACCCTAACCCTAACCCTACCCCTAACCCTTACCCTAAACCTAACCCGAACCGTAACCCTTACCCTTACCCTCACCCTAACCTGAACCCCAACCCTAAACCTAATCCTAACCCTTACTCTTACCCTGACCTTAACCCCTAACCTAACCCTAACCCTAACCCTAACCCTTACGCTAACCCTAATCCTTACCCTAACGCTAAACCTAACCCTAACCTTAACCCAGACCCTAACCCTAAACCAAACACCTTAGCCTAACCATAACCCTAACCCTAACACTAACTTTTACCCTAAACCTCACCCTAACCCTAACACTTACCCTAACCCTAACCCTAACCCCAACCCCTAAACCAAACCCTTACCCTAACCCTTAACCTAACCCTAACCTTTACCCTTACCCTAACCCTAACCCTAACACTAACCCTAACCTTAACTCTAACCTTAAACCTAAGCCTAACCCTTACGCTTATCCTAACCTTAACCCTAAACCTTACACTTACCCTTACCCTAACCCTAAAACTAACCCTAACCCTAAATCTAACCCTTATCTTAACCTAACCCTAACCCTAACCCTAGCCCTTACCCTAACCCTAAATCTAACCCTTAGCCTAACCCTAACCCTAACCCTAACCCTAACCCTTACTCTGACCCTAACCCTAACCCCAAACCAAACCCTAAACCTATACCGTAACCTTACCCTAAACCTAAATCTAACCCTAACCCTAACCCTAACCCTAACCCTAACCCTAAACTTTACCCTGACCCTAACCCTAACCCTGACCCCAACCCTTACCCTAAACCTAACCTTAACCCTTACCCTAACCCTAACACTAACCATAACCTTAACCCTAACTCTAACCCTAACCCTAACCCTTACTCTTACCCTAACCCTAACCCTAACCCTAACACTAACCCTAAACTTAACCCTAACCCTAACTCTAACCCTTACCCTAACCCTAACCCTAACCCTAATCCTAACATTAATCCTAAACCTTACCCTTATCCTAAACCTAACCCTAACCCTAAACCTTACCCTTACCGTAACCCTAACCCTAAACCAAACACTAACCCTAACACTAACCCTAACCCTAACACTAACTCTGACCCTAACCCTAACCCTTACCCTTACCGTAACCCTAACACTAACCCTAAACCTAACCCTGACCCTAATCCTAACAGTTACCCTTACCCTAAACTAACCCTAATCCTAACCCTTACCCTAACCCTAAACCTTACCCTAACCCTAATCCCAAACCTATTCCTAACCCTAACCCTAACCCTTACCCTAACCGTAACCTAACCCTAAACCTTACTCTTACCCTAACCCTAATCCCAAACTTAATCCTAACCCTAAACCGTGCCCTTACCCTAACCCTAAATCTAAACCAAACCCTAAATTTACCCTAACCCTAACCCTTACCCTAACCCTAAACCCAAATGTATCCCTAACTCTAAACCTAACCCTAACCCAAACCTATCCCTAACCCTAACCCTAAACCTAACCCTAACCCAAACCTATCCCTAACCCTAACCCTAACCCTAACCCTAAGCCTAAACCGTACCCTTACCCTAACCCTTAATCTAACCCTAACCCTAACCTTAACCCCTAACCCTAACCCTAACCCTAAACCATAACCTTACCCTCACCCTAACCCTAACCCTAACCCTTACACTTACCCTAAGCCTAACCCTAACCCTAACACTAACTCTAACCTTAACTCTAACTCTAACCCTAACACTAACACTTACCCTTATATTATCCTTAACCCTAAACCTCACACTTACCCTTACACTAACCCTAACCCTAACCCTAACCCCTAACCCTAACCCTAATCCTAACCCTATCCCTTATCCTAACCTTAACCCTAACCCTAAACTAACCCTAACCCTAACCCTTACCTTTACCCTAAGCCTAACCCTAAATCTAAACCTAAACCTAATCCTAACCCTAACCCTAACCCTAACCCTAAACTTAACCCTAACCCTAACCCTAACCCTAACCCTTACCCTTACCCTTACCCTAACCCTAACCCTAAACCTAACCCTAACTCTAAAACTAATCCTTACCCTCACCCTAACCCTAAACCTAACCCTAACCCTAACCCTAACCTTAACCCTGAACCTTATCCTAACCCTAAACCTAACCCAAGCCCTAACCCTAATCCTAACACTTACCCTTACACTAACCCTAACCCTAACACTTACCCTTACCCTAACCCTAACCCTAACCTTAACCCCAACCCTAAACCTAAACCTAACCCTAAGGCTAACCCTTACCCTTACCCTAACCCTAACGCTAAACCTAACCCTAACCCTTACACTTACCCTTGCCTAACCCTAACCCTAACCCTAACCCTTACCCTAACCATAACCATAACCCTAACCCTTACACTAACCCTAACCCTAACTCTAACCCCTATCTCTAACTCTTCCCCTAAACCTAACACTAACCCCTAACCCTACCCTTACCCTAACCCTAACCCTAACCCTCATCCTTACCCTAACCCTAACCCTAACTCTAAGCCTAACACTAACCCAAACCGTAACCCTTACCCTAACCATAAGCCTAACCCTAACACTAACTATAACCTTAACCCTAACCCTAACCCTAACACTTGCCCTTACCCTAACCCTAACCCTAACCCTAACACTAACCCCAAAGTTAACCCTAACCCTAACTCTAACCCTTACCCTAACCCTAACCCTAACCCTAAACCTAACCCAAACCCTAACCCCTACCCTTACCCTAACCGTAACCCTAACCGTAAACCAAACACCTTAGCCTAACCGTAACCCTAACCCTAACACTAACTTTTACCCTAAACCTAACCATAATACTAACACTTATCCTAACCCTTACCCTAACCCCAACCCCTAAACCTAACCCTTACCCTAACCCTTAACCTAACTCTAACCGTTACCCTTACCCTAACCCTAACCCTAACACTAACCCTAACCTTAACTCTAACCCTAACCCTAACCCTAACCCTTATCCTTATCCTAACCTTAACCCTAAAACTTACACTTACCCTTACCCTAACCCTAACCCTAACCCTAAATCTAACCCTTATCTTAACCTAACCCTAACCCTAACCCTAGCCCTTACCCTAACCCTAAATCTAACCCTTAGCCTACCCCTAACCCTAACCCTAACCCTAACCCTAACCCTAACCCTTACTCTTACCCTAACCCTAACCCCAAAACAAACCCTAAACCTATACCGTACCCTTACCCTAAACCTAAATCTAACGCTAACCCTTACCCTAAGCCCTAACCCTAACCCTAACACTAACCCTAACCCTTACCCTTACCCTAACCCTAACCCTAAACCCAACCCTAGCCCTAACACTAGTCCGTACCCTAAGCCTAACCCTAACCCTAATCCTAACCCTAACCCTAACCCTAACCCTAATCCTAACCCTAACCCTTACCCTTACATTAACCCTAAACCTAACCCCAACCCTAACCTTTACACTAATCCTTACCCTAAGCCTAACCCTAAACCTAATCCTAAATCTAACCCTAACCCTAAACTTAACCCTAACCCTCATCCTAAACCTTACCCTTACCCTAACCCTAAACCTAACCATTATCCTAAGCCTAACCCTAACCCTAACCCTAACCATTACCCTAACCCCAACCTTAACCCTAAACCTAACCTTAATGCTGACCCTAAACCTAACCCTAACCCTAACCCTTACCCTAACCCTAAGCTTTACCCTAACCCTAACACTAACCCTGACCCCAACCCTTACCCTAAACCTAAACTTAACCCTTAGCCTAACCCTAACACTAACCATAACCTTAACCCTAACTCTAACCCTAACCTTAACCCTAACCCTAACCCTTACCCTAACCCTAAACCCAAATGTATCCCTAACCCTAACCCTAACCGTAATCCAAACCTATCCCTAACCCTAACCCTAACCCTAACCCTAACCCAAACCTATCCCTAACCCTAACCCTAACCCTAACCCTAAGCCTAAACCGTACCCTTACCCTAACCCTTAATCTAACCCTAACATTAACCCTAACCCCTAACCCTAACCCTAACCCTAAACCGTAACCTTACCCTAACCCTAACCCTAACCCTAACCCTTACACTTACCCTAACCCTAACCCTAACCCTAACACTAACCCTAACCTTAACTCTAACTCTAACCCTAACCCTAACCCTTACCCTTATATTATCCTTAACCCTAAACCTTACACTTACCCTTACCCTAACCCTAACCCTAACCATAACCCTAACCATAAATCTAACCCTTAGTCTTAACCTAACCTTAACCCTTACCCTAGCCCTTACCCTAACCATAAATCTAACCCTTACGCTAACCCTAACCCTAACCCTAACCCTAACCCTAACCCTATCCCTTACCCTTACCCTAACCCTAACCCTTACCCTTTCCCCAACCCTAACCCTAAACCTAACCCTAACCCTAACCTTAACCCTAACCCTAAACCTAACCCTAACCCTAACCCTTACCTTTACCCTAAGCCTAAACCTAAATCTAAACCTAACCCTAATCCTAACCCTAACCCTAACCCTAAACCTAAACTTAACCCTAACCCTAACCCTAACCCTTACCCTTACCCTTACCCTAACCCTAACCCTAAACCTAACCCTAACTCTAAAACTAATCCTTACCCTCACCCTAACTCTAAACCTAACCATAACCCTAACTTTAACCCTTAACCTTATCCTAACCCTAAACCTAACCCAAACCCTAACCCTAATCATAACACTTACCCTTACACTAACCCTAACCATAACACTTACCCTTACCCTAATCCTAACCCTAACCTTAACCCCAACCCTAAACCTAAACCTAACCCTAACGCTAACCCTTAGCCTTACCCTAACCCTAACGCTAACCCTAACCCTAACACTTACCCTTGCCCTAACCCTAAATCTAACCCTTAGCCTAACCCTAACCCTAACCCTAACCCTTACTCTTACCCTAACCCTAACCCCAAACCAAACCCTAAACCTATACCCTACCCTTACCCTAAACCTAAATCTAACGCTAACCATACCCTAAGACCTAACCCTAACCCTAACACTAACCCTTACCCTTACCCTAACCCTAACCCTAAACCCAACCCTAGCCCTAACACTAGTCCGTACCCTAAGCCTAACCCTAACCCTAATCCTAACCCTAACCCTAACCCTAACCCTAATCCTAACCCTAACCCTTAACCTTACATTAACCCTAAACCTAACACAACCCTAACCCTAACACTAATCCTTACCCTAAGCCTAACCCTAAACCTAATCCTAAACCTAACTCTAACCCTAAACTTAACCCTAACCCTAATCCTAAACCTTACCCTTACCCTAACCCTAAACCTAACCCTTATCCTAAGACTAACCCTAACCCTAACCCTAACCATTACCCTAACCCCAACCCTAACCCTAACCCTAACCTTAACCCTAACCCTAACCCTAACCCTAACATTTACCCTAACCCGAACTCTAACCCTTACCCTTACCCTAACCATAACCCTAACTCTAACCCTAACACTAACCCAAACCCTAACCCTTACCCTAAACCTTACCCTAACCCTTAGCCTAACCCTAACACTAACCATAACCTTAACCCTATCCCTAACCCTAACCCTAACCCTAACCCTTACCCTTACCCTAACCCTAACCCTAACACTAACACTAACCCTAAACTTGACCCTAACCCTAACTCTAACCCTTACCCTAACCCTAACCCTAATCCTAACATTAATCCTAACCCTTACCCTTACCCTAAACCTAACCCTAACCCTAACCCTAACCCTTACCGTAACCCTAACCCTAAACCAAACACTAACCCTAACCCTAACCCTAACCCTAACACTAACCCTAACAATAACCCTAACCCTTACCCTAACCTTAATGCTAACCCTACACCTAACCCTAACCCTTACCCTTTCCCTAACCCTAACTCTACCTCTAACCCTAACCCTAAACCTAACCCTAACCCTAACCCTAACCCTAACCCTAACTCTAACCCTAATTCTAACGGTTACCCTTACCCTAACCCTAACCCTAACCCTAACATTTACCCTAACCCTAACCCTTACCCCAACCCTAACCCCAAACCTTTGCCTAACCCTAACCCTAATCCTAAACCTTACACCTAACCCTAACCCTTACTCTTACCCTAAACCTAACCACAAACCTAAAATTAACCCTAAACCGTACCCTTACCCTAACCCTAAATCTAACCCTAACCCTAACCCTAACCCCTAACCTTAACCCTAACCCTAACCCTAACCCTAAACCTAACCCTAATCCTTACCCTAACCCTAACCCTAAACCTAACCCTAAACCTAACCCTAACCCTAACCCTAACCCTTATACTTACCCTAACCCTAAACCTAACTCTAACCCTAACCGTAACACTAATGCTTACCCTAACCCTAATCCTAATCCTAATCCTACCCCTAACCCTAACCTAAACCTAACCCTAACCCTAACCCTAACCTTAAATCTACCCGAAACACTAACCCTAAACCTAACCCTAACACTTACCCTTACTCTAACCCTAACCCTAACCCTAACCCTAACACCTAACCCTAACCCTAACCCTAACCCTAACCCTAACCCTAAACCTAACCCTAACCCTAACCCTTACCCTAACCCTAAACTTTACCCTAACCCTAACCCTAACCATGACCCCAACCCTTACCCTAAACCTAACCTTAACCCTTAGCCTAACCCTAACACTAACCATAACCTTAACCCTAACCCTAACCCTAACCCTAACCCTTACTCTTACCCTAACCCTAACCCTAACCCTAACACTAACCCTAAACTTAACCCTAACCCTAACTCTAACCCTTACCCTAACCCTAACCCTAACCCTAATCCTAACATTAACCCTAAGCCTTACCCTTACCCTAAACCTAACCCTAACCCTAACCCTTACCCTTACCATAACCCTAACCCTAAACCAAACACTAACCGTAACACTAACCCTAACCCTAACACTAACCCTGACCCTAACCCTAACCCTTACCCTTACCCTAACCCTAAAACTAACCCTAAACCTAACCCTGACCCTAATCCTAACAGTTACCCTTACCCTAACCTAACCCTAATCCTAACCCTTACCCTAACCCTAACCCTTACCCTAACCCTAACCCCAAACCAATCCCTAACCCTAAACCTAACCCTTACCCTAACTGTAACCTAACCCTAAACCTTACTCTTACCCTAACCCTAATCCCAAACTTAACCCTAACCCTGAACCGTGCCCTTACCCTAACCCTAAATCTAAACCTAACCCTAATCTTTACCCTAACCCTAACCCTTACCCTAAACCTAAACCCAAATGTATCCCTAACCCTAACCCTAACCCTAACCCAAACCTATCCCTAACCCTAACCCTAACCCTAACCCTAAACCAAACCTATCCCTAACCCTAACCCTAACCCTAAGCCTAAACCGTACCCTTACCCTAACCCTTAATCTAAACCTAACCCTAACCCTAACCCTTAACCCTAACCCTAACCCTAAACCATAACCTTACCCTAACCCTAAACCTAACCCTTACCCTAACCCTAACCCTTACCCTAAACCTAAACCATAACCTTACCCTAACCCTAACCCTTACACTTACCCTAACCCTAACCCTAACCCTAACAATTACCCTAACCTTAACTCTAACTCTAACCCTAACCCTAACCCTTACCCTTATTCTAACCTTAACCCTAAACATTACACTTACCCTTACCCTAACCCTAACCCTAACCTTAACACTAATCCTTACCCTAACCCTAACCCTAAACCTAATCCTACCCCTACCCCTAACCCTAACCCTAACCTTAACCCTAAACCTAAACCTAACCCTTACCCTTACCCTAACCCTAAACCTAACCCTTATCCTTACCCTAACCCTAACCCTATCCCTAACCCTTACCCTAACCCTAACCCTAACCCTAAACTTAATGCTAACCCTAACCCTTACCTTAACCCTAAACTTTACCCTAACCCTACCCGTAATCCTAACCCCAACCCTTACCCTTATCCTAAACTTAACCCTAAACCTTACACTTACCCTTATCCTAACCCTAACCCTTACCCTAACCCTAACCCCAAACCTTTGCCTAACCCTAACCCTAACCCTAACCCTTACCCTAACCCTAACCCTAACACCAACACTAACCCTTACTCTTACCCCAGCCCTAACCACAAACCTAACCCTAACCCTAAACCGTACCCTTACCCTAACCCTAAATCTAACCCTAACCCTAACACTTACACCTAATCCTAACCCTAACCCTAACCCTAACCCTAACCCTAACCTAAACCTAACCCTAACCCTAACCCTAACCTTAAATCTACCCGTAACACTAACCCTAAACCTAACCCTAACACTTACCCTTACTCTAACCCTAACCCTAACCCTAACCCTAACACCTAACCCTAAACCTAACCCTAACCCTAACCCTTAACCTAACCCTAACCCTAACCCTTACCCTTACCCTAACCCTAAACCTAACCCTAACCCTAACCCTAACACTAATCCTTACCCTAACCCTAACCCTAACCCTAATCCTACCCCTACCCCTAACCCTAACCCTAACCTTAACCCTAACCCTTACCCTAACCCTTACCCTTACTCTAACCCTAAACCTAACCCTTATCCTTACCATAACCCTAACCCTAACCCTAACCCTTACTCTAACCCTAACCCTAAACTTAATGCTAACCCTAACCCTAACCCTAACCCTTACCCTAACCCTAAACTTTACCCTAACCCTAACCCTAATCCTAACCCCAACCCTTACGCTTATCCTAAACTTAACCCTAAACCTTACACTTAATCTTACCCTAACCCTAACCCTTACACTAACCCTAACCCCAAACCTTTGACTAACCCTAACGCTAACCCTAACCCTTACCCTAACCCTAACCCTAACCCCAACCCTAACCCTTACTGTTACCCTAACCCTAACCACAAACCTAACCCTAACCCTAAACCGTACCCTTACCCTAACCCTAAATATAACCCTAACCCTAAACCTAACCCCTAACCCTAACCCTAACCTTAACCTAACCCTAACCCTAACCCTAACCCTAAACTTAAAACTACGCCTAACCCTAACCCTAATCCTAACCCTAACCCTAACCCTAATCCTACCGCTAAACCTAACCTTAACCCTAACCCTAACCCTTACCCTACCCTAACCCTAACCCTAACCCTAAACCTTACCCTAACCCTAACCCTAACCCTAACCCTAACCTTAACCCTAAACCTAACCCTAACCCTATCCCTAACCCTTACCCTTATCCTAACTTTAACACTAACCCTAAACTTTACGCTAACCCTAACGCTAACTCTGACCCTTAGCCTTACCCTAACTCTAACCTTAAACCTAACCCTAACCCTAAAGCTAAACCTAACCCTTACCCTTACCTTAAGCCTAACCCTAACCTTATCGCCAACCCTAAACCAACCATAACCCTAATCCTACCGCTTGCCCTTACCCTAACTTTAACCCTAACCCTAACGCTAGCACTTACCCTTACTCTAACCCTAACCCTAACCCTAACGCTAACTTTTATCCTAAACCTAACTCTAACCCTTACCCTAAGCCTAACCGTAACCCTAACCTAACCACTAAGCATAACAATAACCCTAACCAAACCCTAACCCTTACCCTTACCCTAACCCTAACACTACATCTCACCCTAAACCTAACCCTAACCCTAACCCTTAACCTAACCCGAGCCCTAACCCTAACCTTAACCCTAACCCTAACTCTAAACCTAACACTAACCCTAACCTTAACCCTAACCCTAACCCTAACCCTCACCCTTACCCTTACCCTAACCCTAACCTAAACCTAACCCTTACACTTACCCTAACCCTAACCCTAACCTCTAACCCTAACCATAACCCTAACCTAACTCTAACCCTTAGTCTTAACCTAACCCTAACCCTAACCCTAGACGTTACCCTAACCCTAACTCTAACCCTTAGACTTCCCCTAACCCTAACCCTAACACTTACCCTAACCCAAACACTAACCATAACCCCTAACCCTACCCTAACCCTAACCCTCACCCTAACCCTAACCATAACCATAAACCTAAATCTTACCCTTACACTAACCCTAACTCTAACCCTTAGCCTTACCCTAACCCTACCCCTAAAACTTACCCTAAGCCATACTCTAACCCTTACCCTAACCCTAACCCTAACCATAACCCCTAACCCTAACCCATACCCTAATGGTCACCCTAACCCTAACCCTAATCCTAACCCTTACCCTAACCCTAAACCGAACTCTAACCCTTACCCTTACCCTCACCATAACCCTAACCCCAACCCTGACCCTAACCTTAACCATTAATCTTAACCTAACCTTAACCCCAACCTAACCCTAACCCTAACCCTAAACCTTACCCTACCCCTCATCCTTACCCTGACCCTAAACCTAACCCTAACCCTAACTTTAAACCTAACCCTTACCCCTACCTTAACCCTAACCCTAACTCTAAACCTAACCCTAACCCTAACCCTTACCCTTACCATAACCCTAACCCTAACCCCAAACCTAACCCTATCCGTAACCCTAACCCTAACCCTTACCCTAACCCTAAACCTAACCCCTACCCTTACCCTAACCCTAACCCCAAACCTAACCCTAACCCTAACCCTAACCCTAATCTTAAACCTAAACCTAACACTAACCCTAATCCTAACCCTTACCCTAACCCTATCCCTGAACCTAACCCTAACCCTAACCCATACCCTTACCCTATCCCTAACACTAAACCTATCCCTAACCCGAATTCTAACCCTAACCCTAACCCTTACACTTACCCTTACCCTAACTCTAAGCCTAAACTTAACCCTAACCTTTACGCTAACCCTAACCCTAACCCTAACCCTAACCCTTACCCTAACTCTAACCTTAAACTTAACCCTAACCCTAACCCTAACCGTAACCCTTACTCTTACCCTAACCCTAACCCTAACCTTAAACCCAAACCTAACCCTACCCATAACGCTTACCCTTACCATAACCCTAACCCTAACCCTAAAACAAACACCCTTACCCTAACCTTAACACTAACCCTAACCCTTACCCTAACCCTAACCCTGAACCTAACACCTAACCCTAACACTAACTCTAACCCTTACCCTTACCCTAAACCTAACCCTACCTCTAACCCTAACCCTAACCGTAACCCTAACCCTTACCCTAAACCTAACCCTAACCCTTACCCTTAGCCTAAGGCTAACCCTAAACCTAGCCCTTACTCTAACCCTAAATCTAACCCTTAGCCTAACCCTAACCCTAACCTTAACCCTAAACCTAACCCTTACTCTTACCCTAACTCTAACCCCAAACCAAACCCTAAACCTAAACCGTACCCTTAACCTAACCCTAAATCTAACCCTAACCCTAAGCCTAACACCTAACCCTAACCCCAACCCTAACCCTTACCCTTACCCTAACCCTAAACCTAACCCCAAACCTAACCCTAACTCTAGTCCTTACCCTAAGCCTAACCCTAACCCTAATCCTAACCCTAATCCTAACCCTAACCCTAATCCTAACCCTAACCCTTACCCTTACATTTACCCTAAACCTAACCCCAACCCTAACCCTAACACTAAAACTTACCCTAAGCCTAACCCTAACCCTAACCCTAACCCTAACCCTAAACTTAACCCTAACCCTAATCCTTACCCTAACCCTAAAAATAATTCTAACCCTAACCTTAACCAAAAACCTTACCCTTACCCTAACCCTAACCCTAACCCTAACCCTAACCCTAAACCTAACCCTAACCCCTACCCTTACCCTAACATTAACCCTAACACTAAACCAAACACCTTAGCCTAACCGTAACCCTAACCCTAACACTAACTTTTACCCTAACCCTAACCCTAACCCTAACCCTAACCTTAACCCTTAACCTTATCCTAACCCTAAACCTAACCCAAACCCTAACCCTAATCCTAAAACTTACCCTTACACTAACACTAACCCTAACAATTACCCTTACCCTAACCCTAACACTAACCTTAACCCCAACCCTAAACCTAAACCTAACCCTTACACTAACCCTAACCCTAACTCTAACCCCTTTCCCTAACACTTACCCTAAACCTAAACCTAACCCCTAACCCTAACCCCTACCCTAACCCTAACCCTAACCCTAACCCTTACCCTTACCCTAACCCTAACCCTAACTCTAACCCTAGCACTAACCCAAACCCTAACCCTAACCCTAACCTAACCCTTATCCTAACGCTAACCCTAATCCTAACCCTAACCATTACCCTAACCCTAAACCTAACCCTAACCTAACCCTAACCCTAAACATAACCCTTACACTAACCCTAACCCTAATTCTAACCCCTGTCCCTAACACTTACCCTAAACCTAAACCTAACCACTAACCCTAACCCCTACCCTAACCCTAACCCTAACCCTAACCCTAACCCTACCCTGACCCTAACCCTAACCCCAAACCTAACCCTAACCCTAACCCTAACCCTAATCTTAAACCTAAACCTAACACTAACCCTAATCCTAACCCTTACCCTAACCCTATCCCTGAACCTAACCCTAACCCTAACCCTAATCCTAACCCTAACCTTAATGCTAACCCTAATCCTAACCCTAAATCTAACCCTTACCCTTACCATAACCCTAACCCTACATCTAACCCTAAACCTAACCCTAACCTAACCCAAACCCTAACCCTAGGTCTTACCCTAACCCTAACTCTAAACCTTAGCCTTACCCTAACCCTAAACCTTACCCTAAACCTAACACTAACCCTAACCCCTAACCCTAACCCTAACCCTAACCTTCACCCTAACCCTAACCCTAACAATAACCCTTACCCTAACACTAACCCTAACTGTAACCCCTAGCCTTACCCTAAACCTAACCCTAACCTTACCCCTAACCTAACCCTAACCCTAACCCTTACCCTAACCCTCACCCTAACCCTAACCCCAAAACCTAACCCATACCCTAACGCTCACCCTAACCCTAACCCTATGCCTAACCCTTACCCTAACCCTAACCCGAACCGTAACCCTTACGCTTACCCCCACCCTAACCCTAACCCCAACCCTAAACCTAAACCTAACCCTTACTCTTACCCTAACCTTTACCCCTAACCTAAACCTAAGCCTAACCCTAACCCTAACCTTAACCCAAAAACTTACACTTACCCTAACCCTAACCCTAACCCTAAACCTAACCCTAACCCTAACCCCTACCCTTACCCTAACCCTAAACCTAACCCTAAACCAAACACCTTAGCCTAACCGTAACCCTAACCCTAACACTAACTTTTACCCTAAACCTAACCCTAACCCTAACCCCAACCCCTAAACCTAACCCTTACCCTAACCCTAAACCTAACCCTAACCCTTACCCTTACCCTAACCCTAACCCTAATCCTAACACTAACCCTAACCTTAACTCTAACCCTAACCCTAACCCTAACCATTACCCTTATCCTAACCTTAACCCTAAACCTTACACTTACCCTTACCCTACCCTAACCCTAAACCTAACCCTAAATCTAACCCTTAGTCTTAACCTAACCCTAACCCTAACCCTAGCCCTTACCCTAACCCTAAATCTAACCCTTAGCCTAACCCTAACCCCTAACCCTAACCCTAACCCCAACCCTATCCCTTACCCTTACCCTTACCCTAAACCTAACACTTACCTTTTCCCGAACCCTAACCCTAACCCTAACCCTAACCTTAACCCTAACCCTAAACCTAACCCTAACCCTAACCCTCACCTTTACCCTAAGCCTAACACTAAATCTAAAATTAACCCTAATCCTAACCCTAAACCTAAACTTAACCCTAACCCTAACCCTAACCCTTACCCTTACCCTAACCCTAACCCTAAACCTAACCCTAACTCTAAAACTAATCCTTAACCTCACCCTAACCCTAACCCTAACCCTAACCGTAACCTTAACCCTTAACCTTATCCTAACCATAAACCTAACCCAAACCCTAACCCTAATCCTAACACTTACCCTTACACTAACCCTAACCCTAACACTTACCCTTACCCTAACCCTAACCCTAACTTTAACCTCAACCCTAAACCTAAACCTAACCCTAACGGTAACGCTTACCCTTACCATAACCCTAACCCTAACCCTTACCCTAACCCTAACCCTAACCCTAACCCTTACACTAACCCTAAACCTAACTCTAACCCCTATCCCTAAACCTTACCCTAAACCTAAACCTAACCCATAACCCTAACCCTTACCCTAACCCTAACCCTAACCCTAACCCTAACCCTAACCCTTACCTTTACCCTAACCCTAACCCTAACTCTAACCATAGCACTAACCCAAACCCTAACCCTTACCATAACCCTAACCATAACCCTTAGCCTAACACTAACACTAATCATAACCTTAACCCTAACCCTAACCCTAACCCTTACCCTTACCCTAACCCTAACCCTAACCCTAACACTAACCCTAAACCTAACCCTAACCCTAACCCTAACCCTTACCCTAACCCTAAACCCAAATGTATCCCTAACCCTAACCCTAACCCTAACCCAAACCTATCCCTAACCCTAACCCTAACCCTAACCCAAACCTATCCCTTACCCTAAACCTAACCCTAACCCTAACCCTAAGACTAAACTGTACCGTTACCCTAACCTAAATCTAACCCTAACCCTAACCCTAAACTTAACCCTAAACCTAACACTAACCCTAACCTAACCCTTATCCTAACCCTAACCCTAAACCTAAACCTAACAAAAAACCCTTAGCCTTACCCTAACCCTAAACCTAACCCTAACCCTAACCTAACACTAATCCCTACCCTAATCCTAACCCTAACCCTTACCCTTACTCTAACTCTAACCCTAACCCTAAACTTAATTCTAACCCTAACCGTAACCCTTACCCTTACCCTTATCCTAAGTCTAACCCTAAACCTAAACCTAACCCTAATCCTAATCCTAACCCTAACCGTAAACTTAACCCTAACCCTAACCCTAACCCTTACCCTTACCCTAACCCTAATCCTAACCCTTATCCTTACCCTAAACTTAACCCTAATCCTAACCCTAACCCTTACCCTAACCCTAACACTAACCCTAACTCTAACCTTAATGCTAACCCTAAACCTAACCCTAACCATAACCGTTACCCTAATCTTAATATTTACCCTAACCCTAAACCTAACCCTAACCCTTACCTTTACCCTAACCCTAACTCTACCTCTAACCCTAACCCTACACCTAACCCTAACCCTAACCCTAACACTAACCCTAACCCTAACTCTAACCCTAATTCTAACTGTAACCCTTACCCTAACCCTAACCCTAACCCTAACATTTACCCTAACCCTAACCCTTACCCTAACCCTAACCCCAACCCTAACTCTTACTCTTACCCTAACCCTAACCACAAACATAAATCTAACCCTAAACCGTACCCTTACCCTAACCCTAAATCTAACCCTAACCATAACCCTAACCCCTAACCTTAACCCTAACCCTAACACTAACCCTAAACCTAACCCTAACCCTAACCCTAACCCTTATCCTAACCCTAAACCTAAGCCTAACCATAACCCTAACACTAATCCTTAACCTAACCCTTACCCTAACCCTAATCCTACCCCTACCCCTAACCCTTACCCTAACCCTAACCCTTACCCTTACCCTTACCCTAACCCTAAACCTAACCCTTATCCTTACCCTAACCCTAAACCTATCCCTAACCCTTACCCTAACCCTAACCCTAAACTTAATGCTAACCCTAACCCTAACCCTAACCCTAACTCTAACACTTAGCCTTACCCTAACCCTAACCCTAACGCTTACCCTACCCTAACCCTAACCCTAACCCTAACCCTTACCCTAACCCTAAAACTAACCCTAACCCTAACCCTTACCCTAACCCTAAAACTAACCCTAACCCTAACCCTAATCCTAACCCTAACCCCAAACCTTTGCCTAACTGTAACCCTAACCCTAACCCTTACCCTAACCCTAACCCTAACCCCAACCCTAACCCTAACCCTTACCCTAACCCTAACCCCAAACCTTTGCCTAACCCTAACCTTAACCCTAACCCTCACCCAAACCCCTAATCCTAACCCTAACCCTAACCTAACCCTAACCCTAACCTTAAACCTACGCCTAACCCTAACCCTAATCCTAACCCTAACCCTACAGCTAAACCTAACCCTAACCCTAACCCTAACCCTTACCCTAACCCTAAACCTAACCCTAACCCCAACCTTAACCTTAACCCTAAACCTAACCCTAACCCTATCCCTAACCCTTACTCTTATCCTAACTTTAACCCCAACCCTAACCCTAAACTTTACGCTAACCCTAACACTAACCCTGACCCTTGCCTTACCCTAACTCTAACCTTAAACCTAACCCTAACCCTAACGCTAAACCTAACCCTTAGCCTTACATTAAGCCTAACCCTAACCTTAACCCCAACCCTAAACCAACCCTAACCCTAACCCTAACGCTTGCTCTTATCCTAACCGTAACCCTAACCCTAACGCTAACACTTACCCTTACTCTAACCCTAACCCTAAACCTAACGCTAACTTTTATCCTAACCCTAACCCTAACCCTTACCCTAACCCTAACCCTAACCCTAACCCTAAACTTAATGCTAACCCTAAACCTAAACCTAACCCTTACCCTAACCCTAAACTTTACCCTAACCCTAACCGTAATCCTAACCCCAACCCTTACCCTTATCCTAAACTTAACCCTAAACCTTACACTTACCTTTATCCTAACCCTAACCCTCACCCTAACCCTAACCCCAAACCTTTGCGTAAACCTAACCCTAAACCTAACCCTTACCCTACCCTAACCCTAACCCCAACCCTAACCCTTACTCTTACCCTAACCCTAACCACAAACCTAACCCTAACCCTAAAAAGTACCCTTACCCTAACCCTAAATCTAAACCTAACACTAACCCTTACCCCTAACCCTAACCCTAACCCTAACCTAAACCTAATCCTACCCCTAACCCTAACCCTAAACTTAACCCTAACCCTAACCCTAACCCTAATCCTAACCCTAACCCTAACACTTACCCTTACCCTAACCGTAACCCTAACCCTAACCCTAACACTTACCCTTACTCTAAACCTAATCCTAACCCTAAACCTAACCCCTAACCCTAACCCTAACCCTAACCCTTAACCTAACCCTAACCAAAACCCTAACCCTTACACTAATACTAAACCAAACCCTAACCCTAACCCTAACACTAATCCTTACCCTAACCCTAACCCTAATCATACCCCTACCCCTAACCCTAACCCTAACCTTAACCCTAACCCTAACCCTAACCCTAACCCTTACCCTTACCCTAACCCTAAACCTAACCCTTATCCTTACCCTAACCCTAACCCTAACCCTAACCCTTATCCTAACCCTAACCATAAACTTAATGCTAACCCTAACCCTAACCCTAACCCTAACCCTTACCCTAACCCTAAACTTTACACTAACCCTAACCCTAATCTTAACCCCAACCCTTACGCTTATCCTAAACTTAACCCTAAACCTTACACTTACCCTTACCCTAACCCTAACACTTACCCTAACCCTAACCCCAAACCTTTGCCTAACCCTAACCCTAACCCTAACCCTTACCCTAACCCTAACTCTAACAACAACCCTAACCCTAACCCTTACCCTAACCCTAACCTCAAACCTTTGCCTAACCCTAACCTTAACCCTAACCCTAACCCCTAACCCTAACCCTAACCCTAACCCTAACCCTAACCCTTACCCTTACCCTAACCCTAAACCTAACCCTAACCCTAATCCTAACACTAATCCTTACCCTAACCCTAACCCTAACCCTAATCCTACCCCTAACCCTAACCGTAACCTTAACCCTAACCCTAACCCTAACCCTTACCCTTACCCTAACCCTAAACCTAACCCTTATCCTTACCCTAACCCTAACCCTATCCCTAACCCTTACCCTAACCCTAACCCTAACCCTAAACTTAATGCTAACCCTAACCCTAACCCTAAGCCTTACCCTAACCCTAAACTTTACCCTAACCCTAACCGTAATCCTAACCCCAACCCTTACCCTTATCCTAAACTTAACCCTAAACCTTACACTTACCTTTATCCTAACCCTAACCCTTACCCTAACCCTAACCTCAAAACTTTGCCTAACCCTAACCCTAACACTAACCCTTACCCTAACTCTAACCCTAACCCCAAACCTAACCCTTACTCTTACCCTAAACCTAACCACAAACCTAACCCTAAACCTAAAACGTACCCTTCCCCTAACCCTAAATCTAAACCTAACCCTAACACTTACCCCTAACCCTAACCCTAACCCTAACCCTAACCCTAACCTAAACCTAACACTAACTCTAACCCTAACACTAACCTTAAACCTACCCGTAACCCTAACCCTAATCCTAACCCTAACCCTAACGCTTACCCTTACCCTAACCGTAACCCTAACCCTAACCCTAACACTTACCCTTACTCTAAACCTAACCCTAACCCTAACACTAACCCCTAACCCTAACCCTAACCCTAACCCTAACCCTAACCCTAACCCTTACCCTAACCCTAAACCAAACACTAACCCTAACCCTAACACTAATCCTTACCCTAACCCTAACCCTAACCCTTATCCTACCCCTAACACTAACCCTAACCCTAACCTTAACCCTAACCCTAACCCTAACCCTTAACATTACCCTAACCCTAAACCTAACCCTTATACTTACCCTAACCCTAACCCTAACCCTAACCATTACCCTAACCCTAAACCTAAACTTAATGCTAACCCTAACCCTAACCCTAACATTAACCCTTACCCTAACCCTAAACTTTACCCTAACCCTAACCCTAATCCTAACCCCAACCCTTACGCTTATCCTAAACTTAACCCTAAACCTTACACTTGCCCTTACCCTAACCCTATCCCTTACTTTAACCCTAACCCCAAACCTTTGCCTAACCCTCACCCTAACCCTAACCCTAACCTTTAACCTAAATCTAACCCCAAACCTTTGCCTAACCCTAACCCTAACCCTAATCCTAACCCCTAACCCTAACCCTAACCCTAACCTAACCCTAACCCTAACCCTAACCCTAACCCTAACCTTAAACCTACGCCTAACCCTAACCCTAACCCTAACCCTAGCGCTAACCCTAACCCTAACCCTAACGCTTACCCTACCCTAACCCTAACCCTAACCCTAACCCTAACCCTTACCCTAACCCTAAAACTAACCCTAACCCTAACCTTAATCCTAACACTAACCCTAACCCTAACCCTAACCCTAGCGCTAATCCTAACCCTAACCCCAACCCTAACGCTTACCCTACCCTAACCCTAACCCTAACCCTAACCCTAACTCTTACCCTAACCCTAAAACTAACCCTAACCCTAACCCTAACCTTAACCCTAAACCTAACCCTAACCCTATCCCTAACCCTTACCCTTATCCTAACTTTAACCCCAACCCTAACCGTAAACTTTACTCTAACCCTAACGCTAACCCTGAGCCTTAGCCTTACCCTAACTCTAACCTTAAACCTAACCCTAACCCTAACGCTAAACCTAACCCTTAGCCTTACTATAAGCCTAACCCTAACCTTAACATCAACCCTAAACCAACCCTAACCCTAACCCTAACGCTTGCTCTTACCCTAACCGTAACCCTAACCCTAACGCTAACACTTACCCTTACTCTAACCCTAACCCTAACCCTAACGCTAACTTTTATCCTAAACCTAACCCTAACCCTTACCCTAACCCTAACCCTAACCCTAAACTTAATGCTAACCCTAACCCTAACCCTAACCCTTACCCTAACCCTAAACTTTACCCTAACCCTAACCGTAATCCTAACCCCAACCCTTACCCTTATCCTAAACTTAACCCTAAACCTTACACTTACCTTTATCCTAACCCTAACCCTTACCCTAACCCTAACCCCAAACCTTTGTGTAACCCTAACCCTAACCCTAACCCTAACCCCAACCCTAACCCTTACACTTACACTAACCATAACCACAAACCTAACCCTAACCCTAAAACGTACCCTTACCCTGACCCTAAATCTAAACCTAACCCTAACCCTTACACCTAACCCTAACCGTAACCCTAACCCTAACATAAACCTAATCCTAACCCTAACCCTAACCTTAAACCTGCCCATAAATTTAACCCTAATTCTAACCCTAACCCTAACGCTTACCCTTACCCTAACCGTAACCCTAACCCTAACCCTAACACTTACCTTACTCTAAACCTAACCCTAACCCTAAACCTAACCCCTGACCCTAACCCTAACCCTAAACCTAACCCTTAACCTAACCCTAACCCTAACCCTAACCCTTACCCTAATACTAAACCAAACCCTAAACCTAACCCTAACACTAATCCTTACCCTAGCCCTAACCCTAACCCTAATCCTACCCCTACCCCTAACCCTAACCCTAACCCTAACCTTAACCGTAACCCTTACCCTAACCCTTACCCTTACCCTAACCCTAAACCTAACCCTTATCCTTACCCTAAACCTAACCCTAACCCTAACCCTTACCCTAACCCTAACCCTAAACTTAATGCTAACCGTAACCCTAACCCTAACCCTAACCCTTACCCTAACCCTAAACTTTACCCTAACCCTAACCCTAATCCTAACCCCAACCCTTATGCTTATCCTAAACTTAAGCCTAAACCTTACACTTACCCATACCCTAACCCTAAACCTTACCCTAACCCTAACCCCAAACCTTTGCCTAATTTTAACCCTAACCCTAACCCTTACCCTAACCCTAACCCTATCCCCAACCCTAACCCTAACCCTTACCCTAACCCTAACCCCAAACCTTTGCCTAACCCTAACCTTAACCCTAACCCTAACCCTAACCCCTAACCCTAACCCTAACCCTAACCCTAACCTAACCCTAACCCTAACCCTAACCCTAAACTTAAACCTACGCCTAACCCTAACCCTAATCCTAACCCTAATCCTAACCCTAACACTACCGATAAACCTAACCCTAACCCTAACCCTAACCCTTACCCTAACCCTAAACCTAACCCTAACCCCAACCCTAACCTTAACCCTAAACCTAACCCTAACCCTATCCCTAACCCTTACTCTTATCCTAACTTTAACCCCAACCCTAACCCTAAACTTTACGCTAACCCTAACGCTAACCCTGAGCCTTAGCCTTACCCTAACTCTAACCTTAAACCTAACCCTAACCCTAAGGCTAAACCTAACACTTAGCCTTACATTAAGCCTAACACTAACCTTAACCCCAACCCTAAACCAACCCTAACCCTAACCCTAACGCTTGCCCTTACTCTAACCCTAACCCTAACCCTAACGCTAACTTTTATCCTAAACCTAACCCTAACCCTTACCCTAAGCCTAACCCTAACCCTAACCTAACCACTAAGCATAACAATAACCCTAACAATAACCCTAACCCTAACACTTACCCTTACCCTAACCCTAACCCTAACCCTTAGCCTAACCCGAACCCTAACCCTAACCTTAACCCTAACCCTTACCCTTACCCTAACCCTAACCCTAACCTCTAACCCTAACCATAACCCTAACCTAACTCTAACCCTTAGTCTTAACCTAACCCTAACCCTAACCCTAGCCCTTACCCTAACCCTAACTTTAACCCTTAGACTTACCCTAACCCTAACCCTAACACTTACCCTAACCCTAACACTAACCATAACCCCTAACCCTACATTACCCTAACCCTCACCCTAAACCTAACCATAACCGTAACCCTAACCCTTACCCTAACACTAACCCTAACTCTAACCCTTAGCCTAACCCTAACCCTAACCATAACCCCTGACCCTAACCCATACCCTAACGGTCACCCTAACCCTAACCCTAATCCTAACCCTTACCCTAACCCTAACCCAAACCCTAACCCTTACCCTTACCCTCACCGTAACCCTAACCCCAACCCTAAACCTAACCCTAACCATTAATCTTAACCTAAACTTAACCCGTAACCTAACCCTAACCCTAACCCTAAAATTACCCTACCCCTAATCCTTACCCTAACCCTAAACCTAACCCTAACCCTATCCTTAACCCTAACCCTAACCCTAACCACAACCCTAACCCTTACTCTTACCCTAACCTTAACCACAAACCTAAACCTAACCCTAAACCGTACCCTTACCCTAACCCTAAAACTAACCCTAACCCCTAACCTTAACCCTAACCCTAACCCTAACCCCGAACCTAACCCTAACCCTAACCCATACCCTTACCCTAACCCTAACCCTAAACTTAACCCTAACCCTAAACTTAACCATAACCTTTACGCTAACCCTAACCCTAACCCTCACCCTAACCCTTACCCTACCTCTAACCTTAAACTTAACTCTAACCCTAACCCTAACCCTAACCGTAACCCTTACCCTTACCCTAACCCTAACCCTAACCTTTACCCCAAACCTAACCCTATCCATAACGCTTACCCTTACCATAACCCTAACCCTAACCCTAAAACAAACACCCTTACCCTAACCCTAACCCTAACCCTAACCCTTACCCTAAGCCTAACCCTAAACCTAACGCCTAACCCTAACACTAACCCTAACCCTTACCCTTACCCTAACCCTAACCCTACCTCTAACCCTAACCATAACCATAACCCTAACCCTTACCCTAAACCTAACCCTAACCCTTACACTTAGCCTAACCCTAACTCTAACCCTTACCCTAACCCTAACCCTAACCATAACCCCTAACCCTAACCTATACCCTAACGGTCACCCTTACCCTAACCCTAAATCTAACCCTTAGCCTAACCCTAACCCTTACCTTAACCCTAACCCTAACCCTTACACTTACCCTAACTCTAACCCCAAACCAAACCCTAAACCTAAACCGCAACCTTACCCTAACCCTAATTCTAACCCTAACCCTAACCCTAACCCCTACCCCTAACCCCAACCCTAACCCTTACCCTTACCCTAACCCTAACCCTAACCCCAACCCTAACCCTAACACTAGTCCTTACCTTAAGCCTAACCCTAACCCTAATCCTAACCCTAACCCTAACCCTAATCCTAACCCTAACACTTACCCTTACATTAACCCTAAACCTAACCCCAACCCTAACCCTAATATTAATCCTTACCCTAAGCCTAACCCTAATCCTAACCCTAACCCTAACCCTAACCCTAAAATTAACCCTAACCCTAATCCGAACCCTTACCCTTACCCTAACCCTAAAAATAACCCTGATCCTAACCCTAACCCTAACCCTAACCATTACCCCAACCCAACCCTAACCCTAACCCTAACCTTAATGCTAACCCTAATCCTAACCCTAACCCTAACCCTTACCCTAACCCTAAACTTTACCCTAACCCTAACCCTAACCCTAACCCCAAACCTAACCCTAACACTAGTCCTTACCCTAAGCCTAACCCTAAACCTAATCCTAACCCTAACCCTAACCCTAATCCTAACCCTAACCCTTACCGTTACATTAACCCTAAACCTAACCCCAACCCTAACCCTAACACTAATCCTTACCCTAAGCCTATCCCTAACCCTAACTCTAACCCTAACCCTTACCCTAACAATAACCCTAACCCTTACCCTTACCCTTACCCTAACCCTAACCCTAACCCTAACCCCTAACCCTAACCCTAACCCTAACTCTAACCCTTAGTCTTAACCTAACAGTAACCCTAACCCCTAACCCTAACCCTAACCCTAACCCTCACCCTAACCCTAACCCTAACAATAACCCTTACCCTAACACTAACCCTAACTGTAACCCCTAGCCTTACCCTATCCCTAACCCTAAACCTAACCCTTACCCTAACCCTAACCCTAACCCTTACACTAAACCTAACCCTAACCCTAACCCCTAAACCAAACCCATACCCTAACGCTTACCCTAACCCTAACCCTTACCCTAACCCTAACCCGAACCGTAACCCTTACCCTTACCCCCACCCTAACCCTAACCCCAACCCTAAACCTAACCCTAACCCTTACTCTTACCCTAACCTTAACCCCTAACCTAACCCTAACCCTAACCCTAACCCTAACCGTTACCCTAACCCTATATCCTTACCCTAACCCTAAACCTAACCCTAACCCTAACCTTAACCAAAACCTTACCCTTACCCTAACTCTAACCTAAACCTAACCCTAAACCTAACCCTAACCCTAACCCCTACCGTTACCCTAACCCTAACCCTAACCCTAAACCAAACACCTTACCCTAACCGTAACACTAACCCTAACACTAACCTTTACCCTAAACCCAACCCTAACCCCAACACTTACCCCAACCCTAACCCCAACCCTTAAACCTAACCCTTACCCTAACCCTAAACCTAACCCTAACCCTTACTCTTACCCTAACCCTAACACTAACCCTAACACTAACCCAAACTTTAACTCTAACCCTAACCCTAACCCTAACCCTTACCCTTAACCTAACCTTAACCCTAAACCTTACACTTACCCTTACCCTAACCCTTACACTAACCCTAACACTAAATCTAACCCTTAGTCTTAACCTAACCCTAACCCTAATCCTAGCCCTTACCCTAACTTAAATCTAACCCTTACCCTAACCCTAAAACTAACCCTAACCCCTAACCCTAACCCTAACCCTAAACCTATCCCTTACCCTTACCCTTACCCTTACCCTAACCCTAACCCTTACCTTTTCCCCAAACCTAACCCTAACCCTAACCCTAACCTTAACCGTAACCCTAAACCTAACCCTAACCCTAACCCTTACCTTTACCCTAAGTCTAACCCTAAATCTAAACTTAACCCTAATCCTAACCCTAACACTAACCCTAAACCTAAACTTAACCCTAACCCTAACCCTAACCCTTACCCTCACCCTAACCCTAACCCTTAACCTTATTCTAACCCTAAACCTAACCCAAACCCTGACCCAAATCCTAACACTTACCCTTACACTAACCCTAACCCTAACACTTACCCTTACCCTAACCCTAACCCTAACCTTACCCCAACCCTAAAACTAAACCTAACCCTAATGCTAACCCTTACCTTTACCCTAACCCTAACGCTAACCCTAACCCTAACCCTAACACTTACCCTTGCCCTAACCCTAACCCTAACCCTAAACCTTATCCTAACCCTAACCCTAAACCTTGCACTAACCCTAACCCTAACTCTAACCCCTATTCCTAAACCTTACCCTAAACCTAACCCTAACCCCTAACCCTAACCCTTACCCTAACCCTAACCCTAACCCTTACCCTTACCCTAACCCTAACCCTAACTCTAACCCTAACACTAACCCAAACCCTAACCCTTCCCCTAACCCTAACCCTTAGCCTAACACTAACACTAACCATAACCTTAAACCTAACCCTAAACCTAACCCTTACCCTTACCCTAACCCTAACCCTAACACTAACCCTAAACCTAACCCTAACCCTAACTCTAACCCTTACCCTAACCCTAACCCTAACCCTAATCCTAACATTAATCCTAACCCTTACCCTTACCCTAAACCTAACCCTAACCCTAACCCTTACCCTTACCGTAACCCTAACCCTAAACCAAACACTAACCCTAACACTAACCCTAACCCTAACCCTAAAACTAACCCTAACCCTAACCCTAATCCTTACCCTTACCCTAACCTAACCCTAACCCTAACCTTTACCCTAACCCTAACCCTTACCTTAACCCTAACCCCAAACCTATCCCTAAACCTAACCCTAACCCTTACCCTAACCCTAACCCTAACCCTTACTCTTACCCTAACCCTAATCCCAAACTTAACCCTAACCCTAAACCGTGCCCTTACCCTAACCGTAAATCTAAACCTAACCCTAATCTTTACCCTAACGCTAACCCTTACCCTAACCCTAAGCCCAAACACATCCCTAACCCCAAACTTAACCCTAACTCATACCTATCCCTAACCCTAACCCTAACCCTAAACCGTACCCTTACCCTAACCCTAAACCTAACACTAACCCTAACCCTAACCCTAACCCTAACCCTTACCCTAACCCTAAACCTAACCCTAACCCTAACCCTAACACTAATCCTTACCCTAACCCTAAACCTAACCCTTATCCTTACCCTAACCATAACCCTAACCCTTACAATAACACTAACCCTAACCCTAAACTTAATGCTAACCCTAACCCTAACCCTAAACCTAACCCTTACCCTAACCCTAAACTTTACCCTAACCCTAACCCTAATCCTAACCCCAACCCTTACCCTAACTCTAACCTTAAACTTAACCCTAACCCTAACTCTAACCATAACCGTAACCCTTACCCTTACCCTAACCCTACCCCTAAACTTAACCCCAAACCTAACCCTAAACATAACGCTTACCCTTACCATAACCCTAACCCTAAACCAAACACCCTTACCCTAACCCTAACCCTAACCCTTACCCTAACCCTAACACTAAACCTAATGCTTAACCCTAACACTAACCCTAACCCTTACCCTTACCCTAACCCTAACCCTAACTCTAACCCTAACACTAACCGTAACCCTAACCCTTACCCTTATCCTAACCTCAACCCTAAACCTCACACTTACCCTTACCCTAACACAAACCATAACACTAACGCCTAACCCTAACCCTAACATTAATCCTAACCCTTACCCTTACCGTAAACCTAACCCTATCCCTAACCCTAACCCTTACTCTAACACTTAGTCTTAACCCAATCATAACCCTAACCCTAGCCCTTACCCTCACCCTAACTCTAACCCTTAGCCTTACCCTAACCCTAAACCTATCCCCTAACCCTAACCCTAACCCTAAACCTCAATCTAAGATAAACCCTAATCCTAACCCTAACCGTAACCCTTACCTTTACCCTAAGCCTAACCCTAAACCTAAACCTAATCCTAATCCTAAACCTAACCCTAACCCTAACCTTAAGCCTTACCCTAACCCTAAACCTAAACCTAACCCTAACTCGAAAACTAATCCTTACCCTCACCCTAACCCTAAACCTAACCATAACTCTAACCCTAACTTTAACCCTTACCCTTGCCCTAACCCTAAACCTAACCCAAACCCTAACCCTAATCCTAACACTTACCCTTACCCTAACCCTAACCCTAACACTTACCCTTACTCCTAACCCTAACCCTAACCTTAACCCTAACCCTAAATCTAAACCTAACCCTAACGCTAACCCTTACCCTTACGCTAACTCTTACCCTAACGCTAACCCTAACCCTAACCCTAAGGCTTACACTAAACCTAACCCTAACCCTAACCCCTATCCCTAACCCTTACCCTAAACCTAACCCTAACCCCTAACCCTAACCCTTACCCTAAACCTAAAAGTAACCCTAACCCTAACCCTTACCCTTACTCTAACCCTAACCCTAACTCTAACCCTTACCCTAACCCTAACCCTAACCCTTAACCTAACTCTAACACTTACCCTAAACTTAACCTTGACCCTAACCCTAACCCTAACCCTTACCCTTACCCTAACACTAACCCTAACCCTAACATTAACCCTAACTTTAACCCTAACCCTAACCGTAACCACTACCCTTACCCTAACCCTAACCCTAACCCTAACATTAATCCTAACCCTTACCCTTACCGTAAACCTAACCCTATCCCTAACCCTAACCCTTACGCTAACCCTAAAATTTACCCTAACCCTAATCCTAACCCTAACCCCAAATCTAACCCTAACACTAGTCTTTACCCTAAGCCTAACCCTAAACCTAATCCTAACCCTAACCCTAACCATAACCCTAATCCTAACCTTAACCCTTACCGTTACATTAAACCTAAACCTAACCCCAACCCTAACCCTAACACTAATCCTTTCCCTAAGCCTATCCTTAACCCTAACCCTAACCCTAACCCTTACCCTAACCCTAACCCTAACACTTACCCTTACCCTTACTCTAACCCTAACCCTAACCCTAACCCTAAACCTAACCCTAACCTTAATCCTAACCCTAACCCTATCCCTTACCCTTACCCTAAACCTAAACCTAACCATTATCCTTACCCTAACCCTAACCCTAACAATAAACTTAATGCTAACCCTAACCCTAACCCTAAACCCAACCCTTACCCTAACCCTAAACTTTACCCTAACCCTAACCCTAATCCTAACGCCAACCCTTACCCTAACTCTAACCTTAACTTAACCCTAACCCTAACCCTAACCCTAACCGTAACCCTTACCCTTACCCTAACCCTAACCCTAACCCTAAACCTAACCTTAACCCCAAACCTAACCCTAACCATAACGCTTACCCTTACCATAACCCTAACCCTAACCCTAAACCAAACACCCTAACCCTAACCCTAACCCTAACCCTAACACTTACCCTAACCCTAACACTAAACCTAATGCTTAACCCTAACACTAACCCTAACACTTACCCTTACCCTAACCCTAACCCTAACTCTAACCCTAACCCTAACCGTAACCCTAACCCTTACCCTAAACCTAACCCTAACCCTAACCCTAACCCTAACACTAACCCTAACCTTAACTCTAACCCTAACCCTAACCCTAACCCTTACCCTTATCCTAACCTCAACCCTAAAACTTACACTTACCCTTACCCTAACACAAACCATAACCCTAACGCCTAACCCTAACCCTAACCCTAACCCTAACTCTAACACTTAGTCTTAACCTAATCATAACCCTAACCCTAGCCCTTACCCTCACCCTAACTCTAACCCTTAGCCTTACCCTAACCCTAAACCTATCCCCTAACCCTAACCCTAACCCTAAACCTAAACCTCAATCTAAGATAAACCCTAATCCTAACCCTAACCGTAACCCTTACCTTTACCCTAAGCCTAACCCTAAACCTAAACCTAATCCTAATCCTAAACCTAACCCTAACCCTAACCCTAAACCTAACCTTAAGCCTTACCCTAACCCTAAACCTAAACCTAACCCTAACTCGAAAACTAATCCTTACCCTCACCCTAACCCTAAACCTAACACTAACTCTAACCCTAACTTTAACCCAAACCCTAACCCTAACCCTAAACCTAACCCAAACCCTAACCCTAATCCTAACACTTACCCTTACCCTAACCCTAACCCTAACACTTACCCTTACTCCTAACCCTAACCCTAACCTTAACCCCAACCCTAAATCTAAACCTAACCCTAACGCTAACCCTTACCCTTACGCTAACTCTTACCCTAACCCTAACCCTAACCCTAAGGCTTACACTAAACCTAACCCTAACCCTAACCCCTATCCCTAACCCTTACCCTAAACCTAACCCTAACCCCTAACCCTAACATTTACCCTAAACCTAAAAGTAAACCTAACCCTAACCCTTACCCTTACCCTAACCCTAACCCTAACTCTAACCCTTACCCTAACCCTAACCCTAACCCTTAACCTAACTCTAACACTTACCCTAACCTTAACCTTAAGCCTAACCCTAACCCTAACCCTTACCCTTACCCTAACACTAACCCTAACCCTAACACTAACCCTAACTTTAACCCTAACCCTAACCGTAACCACTACCCTTACCCTAGCCCTAACCCTAACCCTAACATTAATCCTAACGCTTACCCTTACCGTAAACCTAACCCTATCCCTAACCCTAACCCTTACGCTAACCCTAAACTTTACCCTAACCCTAATCCTAACCCTAACCCCAAATCTAACCCTAACACTAGTCCTTACCCTAAGCCTAACCCTAAACCTAATCCTAACCCTAACCCTAACCATAACCCTAATCCTAACCTTAACCCTTACCGTTACATTAAACCTAAACCTAACCCCAACCCTAACCCTAACACTAATCCTTTCCCTAAGCCTATCCTTAACCCTAACCCTAACCCTAACCCTTACCCTAACCCTAACCCTAACACTTACCCTTACCCTTACTCTAACCCTAACCCTAACCCTAACCCTAACCCTAACCCTAACCCTAACCTTAATCCTAACCCTAACCCTATCCCTTACCCTTACCCTAAACCTAAACCTAACCATTATCCTTACCCTAACCCTAACCCTAACAATAAACTTAATGCTAACCCTAACCCTAACCCTAAACCCAACCCTTACCCTAACCCTAAACTTTACCCTAACCCTCACCCTAATCCTAACCCCAACCCTTACCCTAACTCTAACCTTAACTTAACCCTAACCCTAACCCTAACCGTAACCCTTAACCTTACCCTAACCCTAACCCTAAACCTAACCTTAACCCCAAACCTAACCCTAACCATAACGCTTACCCTTACCATAACCCTAACCCTAACCCTAAACCAAACACCCTTACCCTAACCCTAACCCTAACCCTAACCCTTACCCTAACCCTAACCCTAACCCTAAACCTAACGCCTAACCCTAACACTAACCCTAACCTTTACCCTTACTCTACCTCTAACACTAACCCTAACCGTAACCCTCAACCTTACCCTAAACCTAACCCTAACCCTTACCCTTAGCCTAACCCTAACCCTAACCCTAATACTAACCCTAACCTTAACTCTAACCTAACCCTAACCCTAACCCTTACCCTTTTCCTAAACTTAACACTAAACATTACACTTACCCTTACCCTAACACAAACCCTAACCCTAACGCCTAACCCTAACCCTAACCCTAACTCTAACACTTAGTCTTGACCTAATCTTATCCCTAACCCTAGCCCTTACCCTAACCCTAACTCTAACCCTTAGCCTTACCCTAACCCTAACCCTATCCCCTAACCCTAACCCTAACCCTAACCCTAACCCTTACCCTTACCCTAACCATTCCCTAAACTTAATGCTAACCCTAACCCTAATCCTTACCCTTACCCTAACCTAACCCTAACCCTAACCTTTACCCTAACCCTAACCCTTATCTTAACCCTAACCCCAAACCTATCCCTAAACCTAACCCTAACCCTTACACTAAACCTAACCCTAACCCTTAATCTTACCCTAACCCTAATCCCAAACTTAACCCTAAGCCTAAACCGTGCCCTTACCCTAACCCTAATTCTAAACCTAACCCTAATCTTTACCCTAACCCTTACCCTTACCCTAACCTTAAACCCAAACGTATCCCTAACCCCAACCTTAACCCTAACTCAAACCTATCCCTAACCCTAACACTAACCCTAAACCGTACCCTTACCCTAACCCTAAACCTAACCCTAAACCTAACCCTAACCCTTACCCTTACCCTAACCCTAAACCTAACCCTAACCCTAACCCTAACCCTAACACTAATCCTTACCCTAACCCTAACCCTAACCCTTATCCTTACCCTAACCATAACTCTAACCCTTACCCTAACCCTAACCCTAACCCTAAACTTAACGCTAACCCTAACACTAACCCTAAACCTAACCCTTACCCTAACCCTAAACTTTACCCTAACCCTAATCCTAACCCCAACCCTTACCCTAACTCTAACCTTAAACTTAACCCTAACCCTAACCCTAACCGTAACCCTTACCCTAACCCTAACCCTAAACTTAACCCCAAACCTAACCCTAAACATAACGCTTACCCTTACCATAACCCTAACCCTAACCCTAAACCAAACACCCTTACCCTAACCCTAACCCTAACTCTAACCCTAACCCTTACCCTAACCCTAACACTAAACCTAATGCTTAACCCTAACACTAACCCTAACCCTTACCCTTTCCCTAACCCTAAACCTAACTCTAACCCTAACCCTAACCGTAACCCTAAACCTTACCCTAAACCTAACCCTAACCCTTACCCTTAGCCTAACCCTAACCCTAACCCTAACCCTAACACTAACCCTACCCTTAACTCTAACCCTAACCCTAACCCTAACCCTTACCCTTATCCTAACCTCAACCCTAAACCTTACACTTACCCTTACCCAAACACAAACCATAACCCTAACGCCTAACCCTAACCCTAACCCTAACCCTAACTCTAACACTGAGTCTTAACCTAATCATAACCCTAACCCTAGCCCTTACCCTAACCCTAACTCTAACCCTTAGCCTTACCCTAACCCTAAACCTTTCCCCTAACCCTAACCCTAACCCTAACCCTAAACCTTAATCTAAGATAAACCCTAATCCTAACCCTAACCGTAACCCTTACCTTTACCCTAAGCCTAACCCTAACCCTAAACCTAATCCTAATCCTAAACCTAACCATAATCCTAAACCTAAACCTAACCTTAACCCTTACCCTAACCCTAAACCTAAACCTAACCCTAACTCGAAAACTAATCCTTACCTTCACCCTAACCCTAAACCTAACACTAACACTAACCCTAACTTTAACCCTTACCCTTACCCTAACCCTAAACCTAACCCAAACCCTAACCCTAATCCTAACACTTACCCTTACCCTAACCCTAACCCTAACACTTACCCTTACTCCTAACCCTAACCCTAACCTTAACCCCAACCCTAAATCTAAACCTAACCCTAATGCTAACTCTTACCCTTAAGCTAACTCTTACCCTAACCCTAACCCTAACCCTAAGGCTTACACTAAACCTAACCCTAACCCTAACCCCTATCCCTAACCCTTACCCTAAACCTAACCCTAACCCCTAACCCTAACCCTTACTCTAAACCTAAAAGTAACCCTAACCCTAACCCTTACCCTTACCCTAACCCTAACCCTAACTCTAACCCTT
The DNA here is from genome assembly GCA_024803745.1 of Megascapheus bottae. Taxonomy (NCBI): domain Eukaryota; kingdom Metazoa; phylum Chordata; class Mammalia; order Rodentia; family Geomyidae; genus Megascapheus; species Megascapheus bottae. The sequence continues at coordinate 417,585 of JANJXV010000602.1, read as the reverse complement.
ACCCTAACCCTATCCCTAACCCTTAACCTAACTCTAACACTTACCCTAACCTTAAACTTAACCCTAACCCTAACCCTAACACTTACCCTTACCCTAACCCTAACCCTAACCCTAACACTAACCATAACTTTAACCCTAACCCTAACCATAACCACTACCCTAATCCTAAACCTCACCCTAACCCTAACATTAATCCTAACCCTTACCCTTAACATAAACCTAACCCTATCCCTAACCCTAACCCTTACGCTAACCCTAAACTTTACCCTAACCCTAATCCTAACCCTAACCCCAAATCTAACCCTAACACTAGTCCTTACCCTAAGCCTAACCCTAAACCTAATCCTAACCCTAACCCTAACCATAACCCTAATCCTAACCTTAACCCTTACCATTACATTAAACCTAAACCTAACCCCAACCCTAACCCTAACACTAATCCCTTCCCTAAACCTATCCCTAACCCTAACCCTAACCCTTACCCTAACCCTAACCCTAACACTTACCCTTACCCTTACTCTAACCCTAACCCTAACCCTAACCCTAACCCTAACCCTAACCCTAACCCTAACCTTAATCCTAACCCTAACCCTATCCCTTACCCTTACCCTAAACCTAAACCTAACCATTATCCTTACCCTAACCCTAACCCTAACAATAAACTTAATGCTAACCCTAACCCTAACCCTAAACCCAACCCTTACCCTAACCCTAAACTTTACCCTAACCCTCACCCTAATCCTAACCCCAACCCTTACCCTAACTCTAACCTTAACTTAACCCTAACCCTAACCCTAACCGTAACCCTTAACCTTACCCTAACCCTAACCCTAAACCTAACCTTAACCCCAAACCTAACCCTAACCATAACGCTTACCCTTACCATAACCCTAACCCTAACCCTAAACCAAACACCCTTACCCTAACCCTAACCCTAACCCTAACCCTTACCCTAACCCTAACCCTAACCCTAAACCTAACGCCTAACCCTAACACTAACCCTAACCTTTACCCTTACTCTACCTCTAACACTAACCCTAACCGTAACCCTCAACCTTACCCTAAACCTAACCCTAACCCTTACCCTTAGCCTAACCCTAACCCTAACCCTAATACTAACCCTAACCTTAACTCTAACCTAACCCTAACCCTAACCCTTACCCTTTTCCTAAACTTAACACTAAACATTACACTTACCCTTACCCTAACACAAACCCTAACCCTAACGCCTAACCCTAACCCTAACCCTAACTCTAACACTTAGTCTTGACCTAATCTTATCCCTAACCCTAGCCCTTACCCTAACCCTAACTCTAACCCTTAGCCTTACCCTAACCCTAACCCTATCCCCTAACCCTAACCCTAACCCTAACCCTAACCCTTACCCTTACCCTAACCATTCCCTAAACTTAATGCTAACCCTAACCCTAATCCTTACCCTTACCCTAACCTAACCCTAACCCTAACCTTTACCCTAACCCTAACCCTTATCTTAACCCTAACCCCAAACCTATCCCTAAACCTAACCCTAACCCTTACACTAAACCTAACCCTAACCCTTAATCTTACCCTAACCCTAATCCCAAACTTAACCCTAAGCCTAAACCGTGCCCTTACCCTAACCCTAATTCTAAACCTAACCCTAATCTTTACCCTAACCCTTACCCTTACCCTAACCTTAAACCCAAACGTATCCCTAACCCCAACCTTAACCCTAACTCAAACCTATCCCTAACCCTAACACTAACCCTAAACCGTACCCTTACCCTAACCCTAAACCTAACCCTAAACCTAACCCTAACCCTTACCCTTACCCTAACCCTAAACCTAACCCTAACCCTAACCCTAACCCTAACACTAATCCTTACCCTAACCCTAACCCTAACCCTTATCCTTACCCTAACCATAACTCTAACCCTTACCCTAACCCTAACCCTAACCCTAAACTTAACGCTAACCCTAACACTAACCCTAAACCTAACCCTTACCCTAACCCTAAACTTTACCCTAACCCTAATCCTAACCCCAACCCTTACCCTAACTCTAACCTTAAACTTAACCCTAACCCTAACCCTAACCGTAACCCTTACCCTAACCCTAACCCTAAACTTAACCCCAAACCTAACCCTAAACATAACGCTTACCCTTACCATAACCCTAACCCTAACCCTAAACCAAACACCCTTACCCTAACCCTAACCCTAACTCTAACCCTAACCCTTACCCTAACCCTAACACTAAACCTAATGCTTAACCCTAACACTAACCCTAACCCTTACCCTTTCCCTAACCCTAAACCTAACTCTAACCCTAACCCTAACCGTAACCCTAAACCTTACCCTAAACCTAACCCTAACCCTTACCCTTAGCCTAACCCTAACCCTAACCCTAACCCTAACACTAACCCTACCCTTAACTCTAACCCTAACCCTAACCCTAACCCTTACCCTTATCCTAACCTCAACCCTAAACCTTACACTTACCCTTACCCAAACACAAACCATAACCCTAACGCCTAACCCTAACCCTAACCCTAACCCTAACTCTAACACTGAGTCTTAACCTAATCATAACCCTAACCCTAGCCCTTACCCTAACCCTAACTCTAACCCTTAGCCTTACCCTAACCCTAAACCTTTCCCCTAACCCTAACCCTAACCCTAACCCTAAACCTTAATCTAAGATAAACCCTAATCCTAACCCTAACCGTAACCCTTACCTTTACCCTAAGCCTAACCCTAACCCTAAACCTAATCCTAATCCTAAACCTAACCATAATCCTAAACCTAAACCTAACCTTAACCCTTACCCTAACCCTAAACCTAAACCTAACCCTAACTCGAAAACTAATCCTTACCTTCACCCTAACCCTAAACCTAACACTAACACTAACCCTAACTTTAACCCTTACCCTTACCCTAACCCTAAACCTAACCCAAACCCTAACCCTAATCCTAACACTTACCCTTACCCTAACCCTAACCCTAACACTTACCCTTACTCCTAACCCTAACCCTAACCTTAACCCCAACCCTAAATCTAAACCTAACCCTAATGCTAACTCTTACCCTTAAGCTAACTCTTACCCTAACCCTAACCCTAACCCTAAGGCTTACACTAAACCTAACCCTAACCCTAACCCCTATCCCTAACCCTTACCCTAAACCTAACCCTAACCCCTAACCCTAACCCTTACTCTAAACCTAAAAGTAACCCTAACCCTAACCCTTACCCTTACCCTAACCCTAACCCTAACTCTAACCCTTACCCTAACCCTATCCCTAACCCTTAACCTAACTCTAACACTTACCCTAACCTTAAACTTAACCCTAACCCTAACCCTAACACTTACCCTTACCCTAACCCTAACCCTAACCCTAACACTAACCATAACTTTAACCCTAACCCTAACCATAACCACTACCCTAATCCTAAACCTCACCCTAACCCTAACATTAATCCTAACCCTTACCCTTAACATAAACCTAACCCTATCCCTAACCCTAACCCTTACGCTAACCCTAAACTTTACCCTAACCCTAATCCTAACCCTAACCCCAAATCTAACCCTAACACTAGTCCTTACCCTAAGCCTAACCCTAAACCTAATCCTAACCCTAACCCTAACCATAACCCTAATCCTAACCTTAACCCTTACCATTACATTAAACCTAAACCTAACCCCAACCCTAACCCTAACACTAATCCCTTCCCTAAACCTATCCCTAACCCTAACCCTAACCCTAACCCTTACCCTAACCCTAACCCTAACACTTACCCTTACCCTTACCCTAACCCTAACCCTAACCCTAACCCTAACCTTAATCCTAAACATAACCCTATCCCTTACCCTTACCCTAACCCTAAACCTAAACATTATCCTTACCCTAACCCTAACCCTAACAATAAACTTAATGCTAACCCTAACCCTAACCCTAAACCCAACCCTTACCCTAACCCTAAACTTTACCCTAACCCTAACCCTAATCCTAACCCCAACCCTTACCCTAACTCTAACCTTAACTTAACCCTAACCCTAACCCTAACCATAACCATAACGCTTACCCTTACCATAACCCTAACCCTAACCCTAAACCAAACACCCTTACCCTAACCCTAACCCTAACCCTTACCCTAACCCTAACCCTAAACCTAACACCTAACCCTAACACTAACCCTAACCTTTATCCTTACCCTAACCCTAACCCTACCTCTAACACTAACCCTAACCATAACCCTAACCCTTACCCTAAACCTAAACCTAACCCTTACCCTTAGCCTAACCCTAACCCTAACCCTAACACTAACCCTAACCTTAACTCTAACCTAACCCTAACCCTAACCCATACCCTTATCCTAACCTTAACTCTAAACCTTACACTTACCCTTACCCTAACCCAAACCCTAACCCTAACGCCTAACACTAACCCTAACCCTAACTCTAACACTTAGTCTTAACCTAATCATAACCCTAACCCTAGCCCTTACCCTAACCCTAACTCTAGCCCTTAGCCTTACCCTAATCCTAACCTTATCCCCTAACCCTAACCCTAACCCTAACCCTAACCCTAACCCTTAACCTTACCCTAACCATACCCTAACCTTAATGCTAACACTAACCCTAACCCTATCCCTAATCCTAACCCTTAACCTAAGATAAACCCTAAGCCTAACCCTAACCCTAAACCTTACATTTACCCTAAGCCTAACCCTAAACCTAAACCTAACCCTAATCCTAACCCTAACCCTAACCCTAACACTAACCTTAACCCTTACCCTAACCCTACACCTAAACCTAACCCTAACTCGAAAACTAATCCTTACCCTCACCCTAACCCTAAACCTAACACTAACCCTAAACCTAACCTTAACCCTTACCCTTACCATAACCCTAAACCTAACCCAAACCCTAACCCTAATCCTAACACTTACCCTTACCCTAACCCTAACCCTAACACTTACCCTTACTCCTAACCCTAACCCTAGCCTGAACCCCAACCCTAAATCTAAACCTAACCCTAATGCTAACCCTTACCCTTACCCTAACTCTTACCCTAACCCTAACGCTAACCGTAACGCTTACAATTAACCTAACCCTAACCCTAACCCCTATCCCTAACCCTTACCCTAAACCTAACCCTAAACCCTAACCCTAACCCTTACCCTAAACCTAAACGTAACCCTAACCCTAACCCTTACCCTTACCCTAACCCTAACCCTAACTCTAACCCTTACCCTAACCCCAACCCTAACCCTTAACCTAACTCTAACACTAACCCTAACCTTAACCTTAACCCTAACCCTAACCCTAACCCTTACCCTTACCCTAACCCTAACCCTAACGCCTAACACTAACCCTAACTCTAACACTTAGTCTTAACCTAATCATAACCCTAACCCTAGGCCTTACCCTAACCCTAAATCTAACCCTTAGCCTTACCCTAATCCTAACCCTATCCCCTAACCCTAACCCTAACTCTAACCCTAACCCTAACCCTTACCTTTACCCTAACCATACCCTAACCTTAATGCTAACACTAACCCTAACCCTATCCCTAATCCTAACCCTTAACCTAAGATAAACCCTAAGCCTAACCCTAACCCTAAACCTTACCTTTACCCTAAGCCTAACCCTAAACCTAAACCTAACCCTAATCCTAACCCTAACCGTAACCCTAACACTAACCTTAACCCTTACCCTAACCCTACACCTAAACCTAACCCTAACTCGAAAACTAATCCTTACCCTCACCCTAACCCTAAACCTAACACTAACCCTAAACCTAACTTTAACCCTTACCCTTACCATAACCCTAAACCTAACCCAAACCCTAACCCTAATCCTAACACTTACCCTTACCCTAACCCTAAACCTAACACTTACCCTTACTCCTAACCCTAACCCTAGCCTGAACCCCAACACTAAATCTAAACCTAACCCTAACGCTAACCCTTACCCTTACCCTAACTCTTACCCTAACCCTAACCCTAACCGTAACGCTTACAATTAACCTAACCCTAAACCTAACCCCTATCCCTAACCCTTACCCTAAACCTAACCCTAAACCCTAACCCTAACCCTTACCGTAAACCTAAACGTAACCCTAACCCTAACCCTTACCCTTACCCTAACCCTAACCCTAACTCTAACCCTTACCCTAACCCTGACCCTAACCCTTAACCTAACTCTAACACTAACCCTAACCTTAACCTTAACCCTAACCCTAACCCTAACCCTTACCCTTACCCTTACCCTAACCCTAACCCTAACCCTAACACTAACCCTAACTTTAACTCTAACCCTAACCGTAACCACTACCCTAACCCTAACTCTAACCCTAACACTAACCCTAATATTAATCCTAAACCTTACCCTTACTGTAAACCTAACCCTATCCCTAACCCTTACCCTTACCCTAACCCAAACCCTAAACCAAACACTAACCCTAACACTAACTCTAACCTTGACCCTAACCATAACACTAACCCTAACCCTAACCCTAAACCTTATCCTTACCCTAACCCTAACAATAACCCTAACCCTAACCCTGACCCTAATCCTAAGAGTTACACTTACCCTAAACTTAAACCTAACCCTAACCTTTACCCTAACCCTCACCCTTACCCTAACCTTAACCTCAAACCTATCCCTAACCCTAACCCTAACCCTAACCCTTACCCTAACCCTAACCCTAACCCTTACTCTTACCCTAACCCTAACCCCAAACTTAACCCTCACCCTAAACCGTACCCTTACCCTAACCCTAAATCTAACCCTAACCTTAACCCTAACCCCTAACACTAACCCTAACCCTAACCCTTACCCTAACCCTAACCCTAACCCTAAACTTAACGCTAACCCTAACACTAACCCTAAACCTAACCCTTACCCTAACCCTAAACTTTACCCTAACCCTAATCCTAACCCCAACCCTTACCCTAACTCTAACCTTAAACTTAACCCTAACCCTAACCCTAACCGTAACCCTTACCCTAACCCTAACCCTAAACTTAACCCCAAACCTAACCCTAAACATAACGCTTACCCTTACCATAACCCTAACCCTAACCCTAAACCAAACACCCTTACCCTAACCCTAACCCTAACTCTAACCCTAACCCTTACCCTAACCCTAACACTAAACCTAATGCTTAACCCTAACACTAACCCTAACCCTTACCCTTTCCCTAACCCTAAACCTAACTCTAACCCTAACCCTAACCGTAACCCTAAACCTTACCCTAAACCTAACCCTAACCCTTACCCTTAGCCTAACCCTAACCCTAACCCTAACCCTAACACTAACCCTACCCTTAACTCTAACCCTAACCCTAACCCTAACCCTTACCCTTATCCTAACCTCAACCCTAAACCTTACACTTACCCTTACCCAAACACAAACCATAACCCTAACGCCTAACCCTAACCCTAACCCTAACCCTAACTCTAACACTGAGTCTTAACCTAATCATAACCCTAACCCTAGCCCTTACCCTAACCCTAACTCTAACCCTTAGCCTTACCCTAACCCTAAACCTTTCCCCTAACCCTAACCCTAACCCTAACCCTAAACCTTAATCTAAGATAAACCCTAATCCTAACCCTAACCGTAACCCTTACCTTTACCCTAAGCCTAACCCTAACCCTAAACCTAATCCTAATCCTAAACCTAACCATAATCCTAAACCTAAACCTAACCTTAACCCTTACCCTAACCCTAAACCTAAACCTAACCCTAACTCGAAAACTAATCCTTACCTTCACCCTAACCCTAAACCTAACACTAACACTAACCCTAACTTTAACCCTTACCCTTACCCTAACCCTAAACCTAACCCAAACCCTAACCCTAATCCTAACACTTACCCTTACCCTAACCCTAACCCTAACACTTACCCTTACTCCTAACCCTAACCCTAACCTTAACCCCAACCCTAAATCTAAACCTAACCCTAATGCTAACTCTTACCCTTAAGCTAACTCTTACCCTAACCCTAACCCTAACCCTAAGGCTTACACTAAACCTAACCCTAACCCTAACCCCTATCCCTAACCCTTACCCTAAACCTAACCCTAACCCCTAACCCTAACCCTTACTCTAAACCTAAAAGTAACCCTAACCCTAACCCTTACCCTTACCCTAACCCTAACCCTAACTCTAACCCTTACCCTAACCCTATCCCTAACCCTTAACCTAACTCTAACACTTACCCTAACCTTAAACTTAACCCTAACCCTAACCCTAACACTTACCCTTACCCTAACCCTAACCCTAACCCTAACACTAACCATAACTTTAACCCTAACCCTAACCATAACCACTACCCTAATCCTAAACCTCACCCTAACCCTAACATTAATCCTAACCCTTACCCTTAACATAAACCTAACCCTATCCCTAACCCTAACCCTTACGCTAACCCTAAACTTTACCCTAACCCTAATCCTAACCCTAACCCCAAATCTAACCCTAACACTAGTCCTTACCCTAAGCCTAACCCTAAACCTAATCCTAACCCTAACCCTAACCATAACCCTAATCCTAACCTTAACCCTTACCATTACATTAAACCTAAACCTAACCCCAACCCTAACCCTAACACTAATCCCTTCCCTAAACCTATCCCTAACCCTAACCCTAACCCTAACCCTTACCCTAACCCTAACCCTAACACTTACCCTTACCCTTACCCTAACCCTAACCCTAACCCTAACCCTAACCTTAATCCTAAACATAACCCTATCCCTTACCCTTACCCTAACCCTAAACCTAAACATTATCCTTACCCTAACCCTAACCCTAACAATAAACTTAATGCTAACCCTAACCCTAACCCTAAACCCAACCCTTACCCTAACCCTAAACTTTACCCTAACCCTAACCCTAATCCTAACCCCAACCCTTACCCTAACTCTAACCTTAACTTAACCCTAACCCTAACCCTAACCATAACCATAACGCTTACCCTTACCATAACCCTAACCCTAACCCTAAACCAAACACCCTTACCCTAACCCTAACCCTAACCCTTACCCTAACCCTAACCCTAAACCTAACACCTAACCCTAACACTAACCCTAACCTTTATCCTTACCCTAACCCTAACCCTACCTCTAACACTAACCCTAACCATAACCCTAACCCTTACCCTAAACCTAAACCTAACCCTTACCCTTAGCCTAACCCTAACCCTAACCCTAACACTAACCCTAACCTTAACTCTAACCTAACCCTAACCCTAACCCATACCCTTATCCTAACCTTAACTCTAAACCTTACACTTACCCTTACCCTAACCCAAACCCTAACCCTAACGCCTAACACTAACCCTAACCCTAACTCTAACACTTAGTCTTAACCTAATCATAACCCTAACCCTAGCCCTTACCCTAACCCTAACTCTAGCCCTTAGCCTTACCCTAATCCTAACCTTATCCCCTAACCCTAACCCTAACCCTAACCCTAACCCTAACCCTTAACCTTACCCTAACCATACCCTAACCTTAATGCTAACACTAACCCTAACCCTATCCCTAATCCTAACCCTTAACCTAAGATAAACCCTAAGCCTAACCCTAACCCTAAACCTTACATTTACCCTAAGCCTAACCCTAAACCTAAACCTAACCCTAATCCTAACCCTAACCCTAACCCTAACACTAACCTTAACCCTTACCCTAACCCTACACCTAAACCTAACCCTAACTCGAAAACTAATCCTTACCCTCACCCTAACCCTAAACCTAACACTAACCCTAAACCTAACCTTAACCCTTACCCTTACCATAACCCTAAACCTAACCCAAACCCTAACCCTAATCCTAACACTTACCCTTACCCTAACCCTAACCCTAACACTTACCCTTACTCCTAACCCTAACCCTAGCCTGAACCCCAACCCTAAATCTAAACCTAACCCTAATGCTAACCCTTACCCTTACCCTAACTCTTACCCTAACCCTAACGCTAACCGTAACGCTTACAATTAACCTAACCCTAACCCTAACCCCTATCCCTAACCCTTACCCTAAACCTAACCCTAAACCCTAACCCTAACCCTTACCCTAAACCTAAACGTAACCCTAACCCTAACCCTTACCCTTACCCTAACCCTAACCCTAACTCTAACCCTTACCCTAACCCCAACCCTAACCCTTAACCTAACTCTAACACTAACCCTAACCTTAACCTTAACCCTAACCCTAACCCTAACCCTTACCCTTACCCTAACCCTAACCCTAACGCCTAACACTAACCCTAACTCTAACACTTAGTCTTAACCTAATCATAACCCTAACCCTAGGCCTTACCCTAACCCTAAATCTAACCCTTAGCCTTACCCTAATCCTAACCCTATCCCCTAACCCTAACCCTAACTCTAACCCTAACCCTAACCCTTACCTTTACCCTAACCATACCCTAACCTTAATGCTAACACTAACCCTAACCCTATCCCTAATCCTAACCCTTAACCTAAGATAAACCCTAAGCCTAACCCTAACCCTAAACCTTACCTTTACCCTAAGCCTAACCCTAAACCTAAACCTAACCCTAATCCTAACCCTAACCGTAACCCTAACACTAACCTTAACCCTTACCCTAACCCTACACCTAAACCTAACCCTAACTCGAAAACTAATCCTTACCCTCACCCTAACCCTAAACCTAACACTAACCCTAAACCTAACTTTAACCCTTACCCTTACCATAACCCTAAACCTAACCCAAACCCTAACCCTAATCCTAACACTTACCCTTACCCTAACCCTAAACCTAACACTTACCCTTACTCCTAACCCTAACCCTAGCCTGAACCCCAACACTAAATCTAAACCTAACCCTAACGCTAACCCTTACCCTTACCCTAACTCTTACCCTAACCCTAACCCTAACCGTAACGCTTACAATTAACCTAACCCTAAACCTAACCCCTATCCCTAACCCTTACCCTAAACCTAACCCTAAACCCTAACCCTAACCCTTACCGTAAACCTAAACGTAACCCTAACCCTAACCCTTACCCTTACCCTAACCCTAACCCTAACTCTAACCCTTACCCTAACCCTGACCCTAACCCTTAACCTAACTCTAACACTAACCCTAACCTTAACCTTAACCCTAACCCTAACCCTAACCCTTACCCTTACCCTTACCCTAACCCTAACCCTAACCCTAACACTAACCCTAACTTTAACTCTAACCCTAACCGTAACCACTACCCTAACCCTAACTCTAACCCTAACACTAACCCTAATATTAATCCTAAACCTTACCCTTACTGTAAACCTAACCCTATCCCTAACCCTTACCCTTACCCTAACCCAAACCCTAAACCAAACACTAACCCTAACACTAACTCTAACCTTGACCCTAACCATAACACTAACCCTAACCCTAACCCTAAACCTTATCCTTACCCTAACCCTAACAATAACCCTAACCCTAACCCTGACCCTAATCCTAAGAGTTACACTTACCCTAAACTTAAACCTAACCCTAACCTTTACCCTAACCCTCACCCTTACCCTAACCTTAACCTCAAACCTATCCCTAACCCTAACCCTAACCCTAACCCTTACCCTAACCCTAACCCTAACCCTTACTCTTACCCTAACCCTAACCCCAAACTTAACCCTCACCCTAAACCGTACCCTTACCCTAACCCTAAATCTAACCCTAACCTTAACCCTAACCCCTAACACTAACCCTAACCCTAACCCTTACCATTACCCTAACCCTAACCCTAACCTTAACCCTAAACCTAACCCTAACCGTAACCCTAACCCTTACCCTAACCCTAACCCTAAAACTAACCCTAACCCTAATGCTTAACCTTACCCTAACCCTAACCCTAACCCTAACCCTAACCCTTACCCTAACCCTAACCTTTACCCTAACCCTAACCCTAACCCTAACCCTTACCCAAACCCTAACCCTAACCCTAACCCTAACGCTAACCCTTACCCTAAACCTAACCCTAACCCTAACCCTAACCGTAACCCTAAACCTAACCCTAAACCTTACCCTTACCCTAACCTTAACCCTAACCATAACCCTAAACTTTACGCTAACCCTAACCCTAACCTAACCCTTACTCTTGCTCTAACTCTAACCTTAAACCTAACCCTAACCCTAATCCTAACCCTAACACTTACCCTTACCCTAACCCTGTCCCTAACCTTAACCCCAACCCTAAAACCAACCTAACCCTAACTCTAGCGCTTACCCTTACCCTAACGGGACCCCTAATCCTAACACTAACACTTCCCCTTACCTTAACCCTAACCCTAACCCTAACCTAAGTTTTACCCTAAACCTAACCCTAAACCTAACCCTAACCTTAACCCTAATCCTAACACTAACCCTAAACCTAATCATTACCCTAACCCTAACCCTGAACCTAACCCTAACCCTAACCCATACACTTACCCTAACCCTAACCCTAAACCTAACCCTAACCCTAACCCTAACCCTTACCCTAACCCTAACCCTAACCCTAACCCTAAACCTAACCCTTATTCTTACCCTAAACCTAACCCTAAACTTAATGCTAACCCTAAACCTACACCTAACCCTAAACCTTAACCTAATCCTAACCCTAATCCTTACCCTAACCCTAACCCTAAGCCTAACCCTAACTCTTTCCCTAAACCTAACCTTAACCCTAAACCTAACCCTAACCCTAAACCTCAACCTTACTCTTACTCTAACCTTAACCCTAAACCTAACAATAACCCTAACCCTAACCCCTAACACTAACCCTTAACCTTATCTTAATCCTAACACTAAACCTAACCCTTACCCTAACCCTAATCCTTACCATAACCGTAACGTAACCCTAACCCTAACAATAACCCTAAACCTAACCTTAACCCTTACCCTTTCCTGAACCCTAACCCTAACCCTCACCCTAACCCTTACCCTTTCCCTAATCCTAACCCTAACCATAACCCTAACCCTTACCCTTACCCTAACTCTAACCCTAATCCTAAGTCTCACCCCTAACCCTAACCCTAAGCATAACTCTAACAATTACGCTTACCCTAACCCTGACCCATACCCTAACCCTAAGCCTAATCCTTACCCTAACCCAAACCCTAACCCTAACCTTAACCCTAACACTTTCCCTAACCCTAACCCTAACCCTAACCCTAACCCTAACCCTCACCCTTACCCTTAGTCTAATCCAAACCCTAAACCTAACCCTAACCCTAACCCTAACCCTAACCCTCACCCTTACCCTTACTCTAACCCTTGCCCTTACCCTAACCCTAACCCTAAGCCTAACACTAACCACTAATCCTAACCCTAACCCTAAACCTAACCCTAATCATATCCCTAACCCTAACCCTAACCCTAACCCTTACCCCTAACCTAACACTAACCCTAACTCTAACCCGAACCCTAACCCTAACCCTAACTCTTACCCTCACCCTAACCCTAACCCTAAACCTAAGCCTAACGCCAACCCTAACCCTAACCCTAACCCTAACCTTAAACCCAAACCTAACCCAAACCCTAACCGTTATCATATCCCTAAACGTAACACTAACCCTAACCATAACCCTTACCTTTACCCTAACCCTATCACTAATCTTAATGCTACCCCTCAGCCGAAACCTAACCCTAACCCTTACCCTAAACCTACCCCTAATCCTAACCCTAACCCTAACCCTAACCCTTACCCTAACCATAACCCTAACACTAACCCTAACACTTACCCTTTCCCTAACTCTAAACCTAACCCTAAACCTAACCCTAACCCTAAACTTAACCCTAACCATAACCCTAACCCTAACCCCTAACTCTAACCCTAACCTTAATGCTAACACTAACACTAACACGAAACCTCATCCTTACCCTAACCCTAACCCTAAACCTAAGCCTAAATCTAACCCTTACCTTTACCCTAACCCAAACCCTAAACTTAATGCTAACCCGAACCCTAACCCTAACCCTAACCCTTTCCCTTTCCCTAACCTTAATGCCTACCTTAACCCTAACCCTAACCTGAACCCTAACCCTTTCCCTAACCCTAATCTTAACCCTAAACCTAAACCTAACTCTAACCCTCACACTTACCCTTACTCTAACCTTAACCATAATCTTAACCCTAATCCTAACCCTAACCCTAAACCTAACCTTAAACCGAAACCTAACCTAAACCCTAACCACTACCCTAACCCTAAACGTAACACTAACCCTAACCCTAACCCTTACCCTTACCCTAACCCTAACCCTAACCTTAATGCTTCCCCTCACCCTAACCCTAAACCTAACCCTTAACCTAATCCTACTCCTAATCATAACCCTAGCCCTAACCCTAACCCTTACCCTAACCCTAACCCTAACACTAACCCTAACACTTACCTTTTCCCTAACCCTAAACCTAACCCTAAACCTAACCCTAACCCTAACCTTAACCCTAAACCTAACCCTAACCCTAACATTCACCCGTACCCTTACTCTAACCTTAACCGTCATCCTAACCCTAACCCTAACCCTAACCCTAACCCTTACCCTTAACCTAACCCTAACCCTAACCCTAACCCTTACCCTTATGCTATCCCTAAACCTAACCTTAATGCTAACCTTAAACCTAACCCTAAACCTAACCCTTACGCTAACCCTAACCCTAACCCTAATCCTTACACTAACCCTAACCCTAAAACTAACCCGACCTCTAAACCTAAACCTAACACTAAACCAAACCTTAACACTTACCCTTACGCTAACCCTAAACCTAACCCTTACCCCTACCCTAAACCCAAACCTAACCCTAACCCTAACCATAACCCTTACCCTTACCCTAACCTAACCCTAACCCTAACCATAACCCTTACCCTAACACTAACCCTAACCCTAACTCTAGCCCCTAATCCTAACCCTAACACTAACACTAACACTTACCCTTACCCTAACCTTAACCCTAACCCTAAACTGAACCCTAACCCTAAACCTAGCCCTAACCCTTACAATTACCCTAACCCTATACCTAAACCTAACCGTAACACTAACCCTAACTCCTAACTCTAACCCTAACCCTAACCATAAATATAACCCTTACCCTTAACCTAACTCTAACACTAACCTTAATCCTAACCTTAAACCTAACCCGAACCTAATACTTACCCTAACCCTAACCCTTAATCTAACCCTTACCCTTTAAACCCTAACCCTAAACTTAATGCTAACCCTAACCCTAAACCTAACCCTAACCCTTACCCTAACCCTAATCCTAATCCTTACCCTAACCCTAAACCTAACCCTTTTCCTAACCCTAACCTTAACCCTAACCCTAACCCTAACCCTAACCCTCACCTTTACCCTTACTCTAACCCTAACCCTAATCCTAACCCTAACCCTAACCCTAACCCCTGACCCTAACCCTAACCTTTACCTTACTCTATCCCTAACCCTAACCCTAACCCTAACACTTACCCTAACCCTAAACCTAACCCTAAACCTAACCGTAACCCTAACCCTAACCCTAACCCTTACGCTAAACCTAACCCTTACCCTAACCCTAACACTAACCCTAACCCCCAACCCTAAACCTAACCCTAACGCTCACCGTAACCCTAAACATAACCCTTACCTTAACCCTAATCCTATCTCTAAACATTAGACTTACCCTAAACCTAAACCTAACCCTAACCCTTAACCTAACCCTAACCCTAACCCACACCTAACCCTAAACCTAACCCTAACCCCTAACCCTCACCCATACCCTAACGCTCACCCTCACACTAACCCTTATCCTAACCCTTACCCTAATCCTAACCCTAACCCTTACCCTAACCCTTACCCTTACCCTCACCCTCACCCTAACCCTAACCCCAACCCTAAACCTAACCCTAACACTTACCCTCACCCTAAACCTAACCCTTAACGTAACCCTAACATTAACCCTAATCCTAACCCTTAACCTAACCATAATCATTACCCTAACCCTAAACCTAACCCTAACAGTAAACTTAACACTAACACTTACCATTACCATAACCCTAACCCTAAACCTAACCCTAACCCTAACCCTTACCTTTACCATAACCCTAACCCCAAACCTAACCCTATCCCGAACCCTAACCCTAACCTGTACCCTAACCGTAACCCTAATGCTTACTCTTACCCTAACCGTAACCCCAAACCTAAC
Organism: Megascapheus bottae; assembly: GCA_024803745.1. Taxonomy (NCBI): domain Eukaryota; kingdom Metazoa; phylum Chordata; class Mammalia; order Rodentia; family Geomyidae; genus Megascapheus; species Megascapheus bottae. The sequence continues at coordinate 401,427 of JANJXV010000602.1, read as the reverse complement.
CAAAACCCTAACCCTAAACCTTACCCTTACATTAAACCTAACCGAAACCTAACCCTAACCCTAACCCTAACCCTAAACCTAACACTAAACCTAAACCTAACCCTTACCCTAACCCTAACCCTGGACCTAACCATAACCATAACCCATACCCTTACCCTAATCCTAATCGTAAACTTAATCCTAACCCTAACCCTAAACCTAACCCTTACCCTTACACTAACCCTAACCCTAAACTTAATGCTAACCGTAACCCTAACCCTAACCCTAACCCTTACTCTAACCCTAACCATAATTCTTACCCTAACCCTCACCCTAACCCTAACCCTAAAATTTCCCTAACCCTAACCTTAACCCTAAACCTAACCCTAACCCTAACCCTAACCCTAACCCTAACCCTCACCCTTACGCTTACTCTAATCCTAACCCTAAACCTAACCATAACCCTAACACAAACCCTAAGTCCTAACCCTAACCCTTACCCTTATCCTATCCCTAATCCTAACACCCTAACCCTAAACCTAACCCTAACCCTAACCCTAACCCTAACCCTTACCCTAACCCTAACCCTAAGCCTAAACCTAACCGCTAATCCTAACCCTAACCCAAAACCTAACCCTACACCTAAATCTAACCCTAACCCTAACCATTACCCTAACCCTATCCTAACCCTAACCCTAACCCTTACCCTAACCCTATCCCTAAGCCTAACTCTAACCGCCAGTCCTAACCCTAACCCTAACCCTAACCCTTACCCTCACCCTAACGCTAACCCTAACCCCTAACCCTAACCCTTACCCTGACCCTAAAGCTAACAGTAACCCTAACCCTAACCCTTTCTCTTACCCTAATCCTAACCCTAACCTTAATTCTACCCCTCACCCTAACCCTAGCCCTAACACTTACCCTAACCCTAACCCTAATCCTAATCCTAAACCTAACCCTAACCCTTACCCTAACCCTAACCCTGAACCTAAACCTAACCCGAACCCATACCCTTACCCTAACCCTAACCCTAAACCTAACCCTAACCCTAACCCTAACCATTAGCCTAACCCTAACCCTAACCCTAACCCTAAACCTAAACCTAACCCTAACTCTAACTTTTACCCTAACCCTAACCCTAACGCTAACCCTTACCCTAACCCTAACCCTAAGCCTTACCCTAACCCTAACCTAACCCTAACCCCTATCCCTAACCATTACCCTAACACTAACCCTAACCCTAACCCTTACCCTTACCCTAACCCTAACCCTACCTCTAAACCTAACCCTAACCCTAAACCTAACCCTTACACTAAACCTAAACCTAACCCTTAGCCTAACCCTAACCGTAAGCCTAACCTTCACCCTACCCCTAATCCTAACCCTAACCCTTACCCTTACCCTAACCCTACCCCTAACCCTAACACTAACGCTAACCTTAACCCTAACCCTAACTCTTACCCTTATCCTAACCTTAACCCTAAACCTAACCCTTACTCTTACCCTAACCCTAAGGCTACCCCAACCCCTAACGCTAACCCTAAACCTAACCCTAACTCTAACCCTAATTCTTACCCGAACCCTCACCCTAACCCTAACCCTAAAATTTCCCTAACCCTAACCTTAACCCTAAACCTAACCCTTACCCTAACCCTAACCCTAACCCTCACCCTTACCCTTACTCTAACCCTAACCCTAAAACTAACCATAACCCTAACACCAACCCTTACCCTAACCCTAACCCTAAGCCTAACCCTAACCGCTAATCCTAACCCTAACCCAAAACCTAACCCTACACCTAAACCTAACCCTAACCCTAACCCTTACCCTAACCCTATCCTAACCCTAACCCTAACACTTATCCTTATCCTAACCCTAACCCTAACCCATACCCTAACCCTATCCCTAAGCCTAACTCTAACCGCCAATCCTAATCATAACCCTAACCCTAACCCTTACCCTCACCCTAACCCTAACCCTAACCCCTAACCCTAACCCTTACCCTGACCCTAAACCTAACAGTAACCCTAACCCTAACCCTTACTCTTACCCTAATCCTAACCCTAACCTTAATGCTACCCCTCACCCTAACCCTAGCCCTAACCCTTACCCTAACCCGAACCCTAATCCTAATCCTAACCCTAACCCTAACCCTAACCATTACCCTAACCCTAACCCTAACCCTAAACTTAACCCTAACCCTAACCCTAACCCTTACCCAAACCCTAACCCTAACCCTAACCCTAACCACTAATTCTAACCCTAACCCTAACCCTTACCCTAACCTTAAACCTGAACCTAAACCTAAACCTAACCTATACCCTTACCCTAACCCTAACTCTAAACCTAACCCTAACCCTAACCCTAACCATTACCCTAACCCTAACCATAACCCTAACCGTAAACCTAACCCTAACCCTAACCATTACCCTAACCCTAACCCTAACCCTAAACCTAAACCTAAACCTAACCCTAACCCTAATTTTACCCTAACCCTAACCCTAACCTAACCCTAACCCCTAACCCTAACCATTACCCTAACACTAACCCTAACCCTAAACCTTACCCTTACCCTAACCCTAACCCTACCTCTAAACCTAACCCTAACCCTAAACCTAACCCTTACACTAAACCTAACCCTAACCCTTAGCCTAACCCTAACCCTAAGCCTAACCTTCACCCTACCCCTAATCCTAACCCTAACCCTTACCCTTACCCTAACCCTACCCCTAACCCTAACACTAACGCTAACCTTAACCCTAACCCTAACCCTAACCCTTACCCTTATCCTAAACTTAACCCTAAACCTAACCCTTTCTCTTACCCTAACTCTAACGCTACCCCAACCCCTAACGCTAACCCTAAACCTAACACTAACTCTAACCCTCAGCCTTACCCTAACCCTAACCCTAACCCTAACCCTTATCCTTACCCTAACTCTAACCCTTAGACTTACCCTAACCTTAAACCTAACCCTAACCCTAACCCTAACCCTTACCATAACCCTAACACTAACCCTAACCCCTAACTGTAACCCTAAAACTAACGCTCACCCTAACCCTAATCCTAACCCTAACCCTTACCCTAACCCTAACCCAAACTCTAACGCTTAGCCTTACCTTAACCCTAACCCTAACCATAACCCTTACCCTAAACCTAACCCTAACCCTTACCCTAACCCTAACCCTAACACCTAAACTAACCCTAACCCTAACGCTCACCCTAACCCTAAACCTAATCCTAACCCTTACCCTAACCCTAACCCTAACCCTAACCCTTACCCTACCCCTAACCCTAAACCTAACCCCAACCCTAAACCTAACCCTAACCCTTACCCTATCCCTAACCCTAACCCTTAACCTACCCCTAACCCGAACCCTAACCCTAAACCTTCCCCTTCCCCTAACCCTAAAACTAACCCTAACCCTAACCCTAACCCCTAACCCTAATCCTAACCCTTACTCTTACCCTAACCCTAACCCCAAACCTAAACCTAACCCTAACCCTGAACCTTACCCTTACCCTAAACCTAATCCTAACGCTAACCCTTACACTTACACTAACCCTAACCCTAATCCTTACCCTCTCCCTAACCCTAACCCTAACCCTAACCCTAACATTTACCCTAAACCTAACCCTAACCCTGACCCTTACCCTTACCCTAACCCTAACCTTAAACCTAACCCTAACACTAACCCTAACCCTAAGCCTTACCTTTAACCCTAACCCTATCCCTAACCCTAACCCTAACCCTAACCTTAACCCTACCCCTAACCCAAATCCTAAACCTTCCCCTTACCCTAACCCTAACTTTAAACCTAACGATAACCCTAACCCTAACACTTAACTTACTCTAACACTAACCTTAACCCCAAACCTAACCCTAAACCTAACCCTAACCCTAACCCTAACCCTAACCTAACCCTTACCCTAATCCTAACCCTAACCGTAACCACTAACCCTAACCCTAACCCTTACCCTAACCCTTACCCTTAACCTAACCCTAACCCTACCTGTAACCCTAACCCTAAATCTAACCGTAAGCCTTACCCTAACCCTAACCCTAACCCTTACCCTAAACGTAACCCTAACCCTATCCTCAACACTAACCCTAACCCTAACCCTAACCCTAACCCCAAACCTAACTCTAACGCTAAACTTTACCCTTATCCTAAACCTAACCCTAACCCTAACCCTGACCCCTAACCCTAACCCTAACCCTAACCCTTACCCTAACCCTATACCTGAGCCGAACCTAACCATAACTCTTACCGTTACCCTAACCCTAACCCTAAACCTAACCCTAACCCTCACCCGAAACCTAACCCTTACCCTATCCCTAACCTTAACCCTAACCCTAACCATAACCCTAACCCTTACCCTAACCCTAACCGTATCCCTAACCCTACACTAACCCTATCCTAACTTTTACCCTTACTCTATTCCTAACCCTAACCCTAACCCTAACCCTTACCCTTACACTAACCCTAACCCTAACCCTAACTCTAACCCCTTACCCTAACCCTACCCTTAAACATAACACTTACCCTAACCCTAACCCTAAATCTAACCCTTACCCTTACCCTAACCCTTAGACTAACCTTAATACTAACCCTAACCCTAAACCGAAACCTAATCCTTACCCTAACCCTAACCCTAACCCTAAACCTAACCCTTACACTTACCCTAACCCTAAACCTAAACTTATTGCTAACCCTAACCCTAACCCTAACCCTAACCCTTACCCTAACCCTAACCCTAATCCTTGCCATAACCCTAACCTAACCCTAAACCTAACCCTAACCATTTCCCTAAACCTAAACTTAACCCTAAACCTAACCCTAACCCTACCCCTAAACCTCACCCTTACCCTTACTCTAAACTTAACCCTAACCCTAAACCTAACCCTAACTCTAACCCCTAACCCTAACCCTTACCCTTATCATAAACCTAACCCTAACCCTTACCCTTACCCTAAACGTAACCCTAACTCTAACCCTAACCATAAACCTAATCCTAACCCTTACCCTCACCCTAACCTTAACCCCTTACCCCAACCCTAACCCTAACCCTGACCCTTAACTTAAACCTAACACTAACCCTAACCCTAACCCTTACTCTTACCCTAACCCTAAATCTAACCCTAACCCTAACCCTCACCCTTACCCTAACCCTAAACCTAACCCTAATCCTTACCCTAACCCTAAACCTAACCCTAACCCTAACCCTTACCCTCTCCCTAACCCTAACCCTAACCCTAACATTTACCCTAAACCTAACCCTAACCCTGACCCTTACCCTTACACTAACCCTAACCTTAAACCTAACCCTAACACTAAACCTAACCCTAAGCCTTACCTTTAACCCTAACCCTATCCCTAACCCTAACCCTAACCCTAACCTTAACCCTAACCCTAACCCAAATCCTAACCCTTCCCCTTCCCCTAACCCTAACCTTAAACCTAACCCTAACCGTAACCCTAACCCTTACACTTACCCTAACCCTAACCTTAACCCCAAACCTAACCCTAACCCTAACACTAACCCTAACCTAACCCTTACCCTAATCCTAACCCTAACCCTAACCACTAACCCTAACCCTTACCCTAAACCTTACCCTTAACCTAACCCTAACCCTACCTCTAACCCTAACCCTAAATCTAACCGTAAGCCTTACCCTAACCCTAACCCTAACCCTTACCCTAACCCTAACCCTAACCCTAACCTCAACACTAACCCTAACCCTAACCCTAACCCTAACGCTAACCCCAAACCTAACTCTAACGCTAAAACTTACCCTTATCCTAAACGTAACCCTAACCCTAACCCTTACACTTACCCTAACCCTAACCTTAACCCCAAACCTAACCCTAACCCTAACCCTATCTTTTACCCTAACCCTTACCCTTAACCTAACCCTAATCCTACCTCTAACCCTAACCCTAAATCTAACCGTAAGCCTTACCTAACCCTAACCCTAACCCTTAGCCTAACCCTAACCCTAACCCTAACCTCAACACTAACCCTAACCCGAAACCTAACTCTAACGCTAAACCTTACCCTTATCCTAAACCTAACCCTAACCCTAACCCTGACCCCTAAACCCTAACCCTAACCCTCACCCTTACCCTAACCCTAACCCTAAACTTAACCCTAAACCTAACACTAACCGTAACCCTACCCTTACCCTAAAACTAACCCTGAACCTAAACCTAACCCTAACCCTTACCCTTACCCTAAGCCTAAACCTAAACCTAACCCTAACCCTAACCCTAACTCTTACCCTAACCCTAAACCTAACCCTAACCCTAACCCTTACACTTACCCTAAACCTAACCCTAAACCTAAACCTTATTCTTACCCTAACCCTAACCCTAACATTAATTCTAACCCTAACCCTGACCCTAACCCTAACCTTAATCCTTACCCTAACTCTAACCCTAACAATAACCCTTACCCTAACCCTAACCCTGAGCCTAAACCTAACCATAACCCTTACCTTACCCTAACCCTAACCCTAAACTTAACCCAAACCCTCACCCGAAACCTAACCCTTACCCTAACCCTAACCTTAACGCTAACCCTAACCATAACCCTAACCCTTACACTAATCCTATCTAAACCTTTACCCTTACTCTAACCCTAACCCTAAACCTAACCCTTACTCTTACACTAACCCTAACCCTAACCCTAACCCTAACCTTAAACATAACACTTAACCTAACTCTAACCCTAACCCTAACCCTTACCCTTACACTAGCCCTAAGCCTAACCTTAATGCTAACCCTAAACCTAAACCGAAACCTAATCCTTACACTAACCCTAACCCTAACCCTAACCCTAACCCTTACCCTAACCCTACTACTAATCCTTGCCCTAACCCTAACCCTAACCCTAACCCTAAACCTATCCCTTTCCTAAACCTAACCTTAACCCTAAACCGAATCCTTTCCCTAACCCTAAACCTCACCCTTACCCTTACTCTAAACTGAACCCTAAACCTAAACCTAACCCTAACCCTAACCCTTAACCCCAACCCTTACCCTTACCCTAAACCTAACCCTAACACTTACCCTTACCCTAAACCTAACCCTAACCCTAACCCTAACCATAACCCTAATCCTAAACCTCACCCTTACCCTAACCCTAACCCTAACCTTAACCCCTAACCCCAAACCTTACCCTAACCCTAACCCTAACCCTAATCATTACCCTAACCCTAACCCTAAACCTAACCCTAACGCTAACACTAACCCTAACCCTAACCCTCACCCTTACCCTTACTCTAACCCTAACCCTAAACCTAACGGTAACCCTAAACCTAACCCCTAACCCTAACTCTTACCCTTATCCTATCCCTAACACTAACCCTAACCCTAACACTTACCCTAACCCTAAACTTAATCCTAAACCTAAACCTAACCCTTGCCCTAACCCTAACCCTTACCCTAAACCTAACCCTAACCCTAACCCCAACCCTAACGATTACCTTACCCTAACCCTAACCCTAACACTTACCCTAACCCTAACCCTAAGCCTAACCCTAACCGCTAATCCTAACCCTAACCCTAAACCAAACTCTAACCCCTAATCCTAACACTTACCCTTAGGCTGTCCCTAACCCTAACCCTAACCCTAACACTGACCCTAACCCTAACCCTAACCTTACTTTACGCTAACCCTAACACTAATTCTAACACTAAACCTAACCCTTACCCTAACCCTTACCCTCACCCTAACCCTAACCCTAACCCTACCCTAACCCTAACCCTAACCCTTACCCAAACCCTAACCCTTACCCTAACCCTAACCCTAACCCTTAGCCTAACCCTAAACCTAACCCTAATATTAACCCTAACCCTAACACTAACCCTAAACCTTACCCTTACCCTAACCCTATCCCTAACCCTAACACTAACCCTAGCCTTAACCCTAACCCTAACCCTAACCCTTACCCTAACCCTAACCCTAACAGTTACCTTTACCCTAAGCCTAACCCTAAACCGAAACCTAAACATAACCCTTACCCTTACCCTAACCCTAAACCTAACACAAACCCTAACCCTAATCCTAACACTTACCCTTACCCTAACCCTTACCCTTACCATAACTCTAACCGTAACCCTAACACTTACCCTAACCCTAACCCTAACCCTAACCCTTACACTAACCCTAACCGTAACCCTAACCCTAACCCTTACACTAACTCTAACCCTAACCCTAATCCCTATCCCTAACCCTTACCCTAAACCTAACCCTAACACTTAACCCTAACCCTTACCCTAACCCTAACCCCAACCCTAACCCTTACCCTAATGCTAACCCTAACTCTAACCCTAACCCTAACACAAACCCTAACCCTTACCCTAACCCTAACCCTAACCCTTAGCCTAACCCTAACCCTAACCCTAACCTTAACCCTAACACTAACACTAACTCTAAACCTTACCCTTACCGTAACCCTAACCCTAAACCTAACACTAACCCTAACACTAACCCTAACCCCAACCCTAACCCTTACCCTTACCCTAACCCTAACAAAGCCTAACACTAACCCTAACCCTAATTCTAACAGTTACCCTTACCCTAACCCTAACCCTAACCCTAACCTTTCCCTAACCCTAAACCTTACCCTAACCCCAACCCCAAACCTATGCCTAACCCTAACCCTTACGCTAACCCTAACCCTAACCCTTACCCTAACCCTAACCCTAACCCTTACCCTAACCCTAACCCTAACCCTAACCCCTAAACCTAACCCATACCCTAACGCTCACCCTAACCCTAACCCTATCCCTAACCCTTACACTAACCCTAACCCGAACCGTAACCCTTACCTTAGCCTCACCCTAACCCGAACCCCAACCCTAAACCTAACCCTAACCCTTACTCTTACCCTAACCTTAACCCCTAACCTAACCCTAACCCTAACCCTAACCCTAACCGTTACCCTAACCCTAATCCTTGCCCTAACTCTAAACCTAAACCTAACCCTAACCTTAACCCAAACCCTTACCCTTATCCTAACCCTAACCCTAACCCTAAACCTAACCCTAACCCTAACCTCTACCCTTACCCTAACCCTAACCCCAACCCTAAACCAAACACCTTAGCCTAACCGTAACCCTAACCCTAACAATAACTTTTACCCTAAACCTAACCCTAACCCTAACACTTATCCTAACCCTAACCCTAACGCCAACCCCTAAACTTAACCCTTACCCTTACCCTAAACCTAAACCTAACCTTTACCCTTCCCCTAACCCTAACCCTAACCCTAACCCTAACCTTAAATCCAAACCTTAGTCTTAACTTAACCCTAACCCTAACCCTAGCCCTTACCCTAACCCTAAATCTAACACTTAGCCTAACCCTAACCCTAACCCTAACCCTAACCCTAACCCTAACCCTTACTGTTACCCTAACCCTAACCCCAAACCAAACCCTAAACCTAAACCGTATCCTTACCCTAACCCGAAATCTAACCCTAACCCTTACCCTAACACCTAACCCTATCCCTAACCCTAAACCTTACCCTAACCCTAACCCTAAACCCAACCCTAACCCTAACACTAGTCCGTACCCTAAGCCTAACCCTAACCCTAACCCTAAACCTAACACTAATCCTAACCCTAACCCTCACCCTTACATTAACTCTAAACCTAACCCCAACCCTAACCTTAACACTAATCCTTACCCTAAGCCTAAAACTAACCCTAATCCTAACCCTAACCCTAACCCTAACCCTAATCCTAAACTTAACCCTAACCCTAATCCTAACCCTTACACTTTCCCTAACCCTAAACCTAACCCTTATCCTAACCCTAACCCTAACCCTAACCCTAACCAGTACCATAACCCCAACCCTAATGCTAACCCTAAACTTAATGCTAACCCTAATCCTAACCCTAAACCTAACCCTAAACTTAACCCTAACCCTAATCCTAACCCTTACCCTTACCCTAACCCTAAAACTAACCCTTATCCTAATCCTAACCCTAACCCTAACCCTAACCATTATCCTAAACCCAACCCTAACCCTAACCCTAAACTTAATGCTAACCCTAATCCTAACCCTAACCCTAACCCTTACCCTAACCCTAAACTTTACCATAACCCTAACCCTAACCCTAACCCCAAACCTATCCCTAACCCTATCCCTAACCCTTACCCTAAACCTAACCTAACCCTAACCCTTACTCTTACCCTAACCGTAATCACAAACTTAACCCTAACCCTAAACCGTGCCCTTACCCTAACCCTAAATCTAAACCTAACCCTAATCTTTACCCTAACCCTAAACCTTACCCTAACCCTAACCCCAAACGTATCCCTAAACGTAACCCTAACCCTAACCCTAAACCGTACCCTTACCCTAACCAAAATTCTAACCCTAACCCTAACCCTAACCCCTAACCCTAACCCTAACCCTAAATCTAACCCTAACCCTAACCTTAACCCAAACCCTTACCCTTATCCTAACCCTAACCCTAACCACTACCCTAACCCTAACCCTAACCCTAACCCTTACCCTAATCCTAACCCTAACCCTAACCGTTACCCTTACCTTAACCCTCACCCTAACCGTAACCCTTACCCTAACCCTAACATTAACCCTTACCCTAACCCTAACCATAATCCTAACCTCAACCTTAACCCTAACCCTAACCCTAACCCTAACCCTAACCCTTACACTAACTCTAAGCCTAACCCTGACCCTAACAATACCCCTAACCCACACCCTAACCCTAACCCTAATCCTAACCCTGAACCTAACCCTAACCCTTAACTTAACCCTAAACCTAACCCTAACCCTAACCCTAACCCTTATCTTAACCCTAAACCTAACCCTAACCATAACACTAACCCTTACCCTTACCCTAAACCTAACCCTAAACCTAACCCTACCCCTTACCCTTACCCTCACCCTAACCTTAACCCTAAACCTAACCCTAACCCTAAACTGAACTCTAAAACTTATCCTTACACTAACCCTAACCCTAAACCTAACTCTAACCCTAAACCTAACCCTTAACCTTAGACTAACCCTAACCCTAAACCTAACCCTAAACCTTACCCTTACCCTAACCCTAACCCTAACACTAACCTAAACCCTAACCTTTACCCTTACAATAACCCTAACCCTAACTCTAACTCTAACACTTACCCTAACCCTAACCCTAACCCTAAAACTTACCCTTACCCTAACCCTAACCTTAACCTTAACCATAACCATAAACCTACCCCTTACCCAACTCTAACCCTAACCTAACCCTAACCCTAAACCTATCCCTATCCCTAACTCTTATCCTTAACGTAACCCTAAACCTAACACTAACCCTAACCCCTAACCCTAACCGTAACCCTAACACTAACCCTAACCCTTACCCTTACCCTAACCCTAACCCTAACCCTAACTTTAACGCTAACCCTAACCCTAACCCTAACCTTTACCCTAACCCTAAACCTAACCCTAATCCTTACCCTAACCCTAAACCTAACCCTAAACCTTACCCTTTCCCTAACTCTAACCTTAACTCTTCCCCTTACCCTAACCCAACCCTAAACCTAACGCTAACCCTAACCCTAACCCTAACCCTTACCCTAATCCTAACCCTAACCCTTACACTAACCCTAACCCTAAGCCTAACCCCAAACCCTAACTCTAAAACTAATTCTAACCCTAATCCTAACACTAACCCTAACCCTAACCCTTACCCTAAACCTAACCCTAACCCTAACACTTACCCTATCCCTAACCCTAACCGTAACCCTGACCTTAACCCTAACCCTAACCCTAACCCTAAACTTAACCCTAACCCTACGCCTAACCCTTGCCCTTAACCTAACCCTAACCCTAAACCTAACACTAACCCTAACCTTAACACTGACCCTAACCTTTACCCTTACCCTAACACTAACCCCAAACCTAACCCTAAACTTAACCCTAACCCTACGCCTAACCCTTGCCCTTAACCTAACCCTAACCCTAAACCTAACACTAACCCTAACCTTAACACTGACCCTAACCTTTACCCTTACCCTAACACTAACCCCAAACCTAACCCTCACCCTAATCCTAACCCTAACCCTAACCTTTAACCCTAACCCTAACCCTAATCATTACCCTTATCCTACACCTATCCCTAACACTAACACTTACCCATACCCTAACCACTACCCTAACCCTAACCCTAAACCTAACCCTAACCCTTACCCTAATCCTAACCCTAACCCTAACCCTTACCCTTACCTTAACCCTAACACTAACCCTAACCCTTAACCTAACCCTAACCCTAACCCTTACCCTAACCCTAACCATAATCCTAACCTGAACCTTCACCCTAACCCTCACCCTTACCCTTACACTAACACTAAGCCTAACCCTGACCCTAACCCTAACCCTAACCCATACCCTAACCCTAACCCTAATCCTAAGCCTGAACCTAACCCTAACCCTTACCTTAACCCTAACCCTAACCCTAACCCTAAACCTAACCCTAATCCAAACCCTAACACTTACCCTAAACCTTACCCTGTCCCTAACACTAATCTTAACCCTAATCGTTACCCTTGCCCTCACCCTAACCTTAACTCTAACATTTATCCTTACCCTAACCCTAACCCTAAACATAAACCTAACCCTTACCCTTACCGTAACCCTAATCATAACCCTTACCGTTACCCTAACCCTAACCCTAATCCTAACCCTGACCCTAACTTTATCCCTAACCCTTATCCTAACCCTAACTGTAACACTAACCCTAACCCTAACACTTACCCTAAACCTAACCGTAACCCTAACGCTAACCCTAACACATAACCTTACCCTAACCCTAACCCTAACCCTAAACCTAATCCTAACCCTGATCCTAACACTAACTCTAATCTTAACCGTAACCCTAACCCTAACCCTAACCCTTAACCTCACCTAACCTTAACCCTAAACCTAACCCTAACCCTAATCCTAACCCTAACCCTAACCCTAAGCATAACCCTACCCTAACCCTAACCCTAATCCTTAAACGTACCCTAACCCTAAACCTAAACTTAAATCCAACCCTAAACCTAAACCTAACCCTAAACCTAAAACTTACCCTTACCCTATCCCTAACCCTAACCCTAATCCTAATCCTAACCCTAACCATTACCCTAACCCTAACCCTAATCATAACCCTAACCCTTACCCTTACGCTAACCCTAACCCTAACCCTAAACCAAACCCTAACTCTTACCCTAACCCTAAGCCTTACCCTTACCCTAACCCTAACCCTAACCCTTAAACTAACCATAACCCTAACAATATCCCTTACCCTAACCCTAAACCTAAGCCTAACCCCTAACCCTAACCCTAAACCTAACTGTAACCCAACCCCAACCCTAAACCTAATCCTAACCTAACCCTAAACCTAACCTTAATCGTAACCCTAAACCTAAACCTAACCCTAACCTTAACCCTAACGCTAACCCTAACCCTTCCCCTTACCCTAACCCTAACACTAAACCTAACACTAACCCTAAGCCTAAACCTAACCCTAACCCTTACCCTTACCCTAACCTAAACCTCACACTAACCCTAACCATAAACCTTACCCTTACCCTAACCCTAACCCTAACCCTAATCTAAACCTAACCCTTACCCTAACCCTACACCTGCCCATAACCCTAACCCTAAACCTAACCCTAACACTAACCCTAACCCTAACCCTAACCTTAACCCTAACCCTAACGCTTGCCCTAACCCTAACCCTTACCCTAACCTTAACCCTAACCCTAAACTCAAACTGAACCCTAACCCTAACCCTAACACTTACCCTTACTCTAACACTAAGCCTAACCCTAACCCTAACCCTAACCAAACTCTTACACTAACCCTAACCCTAATCCTAACCCTAAACCTCACCCTAAACCTAACCCTATACTCAACCTTAACCCTAACCCTAACCCTAACCCTAACCCTTATCCTTACCCAAACACTAAGCCTAAACCTAACCCTAACCCTAACCCTTACCCTAACCATAACCCTAATCCTAACCCTAAACCTAACCCTAACCCTAACCTTAACAATAACCCTAACCCTAACCTAACCCTTACCCTTACCCTAACCCTAACCCTAACCTTAACCCAACATTAAACCTAACCCTAAACCTAAACCTTATCCTTACCCTAACCCTAACCCTAACCCTAACCCTTACCCTAACCCTAACCCTAATCTTAACCCTAACCCTTACCCTTACCCTCACCCTAACCTTAACCCTAACCCTAAACCTAACCTTAACTCTAACATTTATCCTTACCCTAACCCTAACCCTAAACCTAACCCTAACACTGAACCTAACCCTAACCCTAACCCTAAACCTGATCCTAACTTTAACCCTAACCCTTACCCTTACCATAACCCTAAACGTAACCCTAACCCTAACCCTAACTCTTACCCTAAACCTAACCCTAACCCTAACCTAACCCTAACACATAACCTTACCCTAACCCTAACCCTAACCCTAAGCCTTACCCTAACTCTAACCCTAACCCTAACCCTAACCCTAAACCTAACTCTAACCCTAAACCTAACCCTTACCCTTAGACTAACCCTAAACCTAAACCTAACCCTAAACTTAACCCTTACACTACCCCTAACCCTAAACCTAACCCTAACCCTAACCCTAACCTTAACCCTAACCCTTAACCTTACCCTAACCCTAACCCTAACATTAACTCTAACACTTACACTAAGCCTAAACCTAAATCTAACCCTTACCCTTACCCTTACCCTAACCCTAACCTTAACCTTAACCATAACCCTAACCCTAACCCTACCCCTTACCCAAACCCTAAACCTAACCCTAACCCTAACCGTAACCCTTACCCTAACCATAACCCTAATCCTAACCGTAAACTTAAACCTAACCCTAACCTTAACCCTAACCCTAACCTAACACTTACCCTTACCCTAACCCTAACCATTACCTTAACCCCAACCCTAAACCTAACCCTAACCCTATCCCTAACCCTTACTGTAACCATAACCCTAACCCTAACCATTACCCTAACCCTAACCCTAATCTTAACCCTAACCCTTACCCTTACCCTCACCTTTACCTTAACTCTAACATTTATCCTTACCCTAACCCTAACCCCAAACCTAACCCTAACCCTAAACCTAACCCTTACCCTTACCCTAACCCTAAACCTAACCCTAACCATTACCCTAACCCGAACCCTGACCATATCTTTAACCCTAACCCTTACCCTTACCCTAACCCTAACCGTAACCCTAAATCTAACCCTAACACTTACCCTAACCCTAACCCTAACCCTAACACTAACCATAACCTTAAACCTAACCCTAAACCTAACCCTAACCCTAACCCTAAGCATAACCCTAACCCTAACCCTAACACTAATCCTTAAATGTACCCTAACCCTAAACCTAACCTTAATCCCAAACATACACCTAACACTAAACCTAACGCTAACCCTTACCCTTACCCTATCCCTAACCCTAAACCAAACCCTAATCCTAACCCTAACCATTACACTAATGCTAACCCTAATCCTAATGGTAAACCTTACCCTTACCCTAACCCTAACCCTAACCCTAAACCTACCCTAACTCTTACCATAACCCTAACACTTACACTTACCCTAACCCTAACCCTAACATGTAAACTAAACCAAATCCTACCCCTAACCCTTACCCTAACCCTAACCCTAAGCCTAACCCCTAACCCTAACCCTAACCCTAACTCTAACCCTAACCCTAACCCTAACCCTAACAGCTACCCTAACCCTAACCCTTACCCTAACCCTAACCCTAACCCTAACCTTAACCCTAACCCTAACCCTAACCCTAAACTTAACACTAACCCGAACCTTAACCCTTGCCCTTACCATAACCCTAACCCTAAACTTAACCCTAACCCTAACCCTAACCCTAAACCTAAACCTTCCCCTTACAATAAACCTAACCCTAAACCTAACCCTCACCCTAACCCTAACCCTAACCTTAACCTCTAATCCTAACCCTAAATCTATCCCTAATCCTTACCCTTAACCTAAACCTAACCCTAACACTAACACTCTCCCTTACCCTAAACCCTACCCTAACCCTAACCCTAACCCTAACCCATACCCAAACCCTAACCCTAACCCTAACCCTTACCCTTACCCTAACCCTAAACCTAAACCTACCACTAAACCTAACCCTTACCCTTACCCTAATCTTAATCCTAACCCTAGCCATAAACCTAACCCTAAACCTAACCCTAACCCTAACCCTTACCCTAACCTAAACCTAACCCTTACCCTAACCGTAACCCTAACCCTAACCTTAAACCTAAACCTAACGCTAACCCTAACACTAACCCTAACCCTTACCCTTACCCTAAACCTAACCCTAACTCTAAACCTAACCCTAAAACTTACCCTAACACTTACCCTAACCCTAACCCTAACCTCAAACTTAACCCTAACCCTAACCCTAACCCTAACCCTTACCCTTACTCTAACACTAAGCCTAACCCTAACCCTAACCCTAACCCTAACCCTTACCCTAACCCTAACGCTAATCCTAACCCTAAACCTACCCTTAAACCTAACCCTATCCTCAACCTTAACCCTAACCCTAACACTAACCCTAACCCTTGCCTTACCCTAACACTAAGCCTTATTCTAAACCTAAACCTATCCCTAAACCTTACCCTAAACATAACCCTAATCCTAACCCTAAACCTAACCCTAACCCTAACCTTAACCCTAAACCTAACCCTAACCTAACCCTATCCCTTACCCTAACCCTAACCCTAACCTTAACCCCAACTCTAAACCTAAACCTAAACCTAACCCTAACCATTACCCTAACCCTAACACTAATCCTTACCCTAACCCTAACCCTAATCTTAACCCTAACCCTTACCCTTATCCTCACCCTAACCTTAACCCTAACCCTAACAATAACCTTAACTCTAACATTTATCCTTACCCTAAGCCTAACCCTAAACCTAACCCTTACCCTTACCCTAACCCTAAACTTAACCCTAACCCTTACCCTTACCCTAACCCTAACCCTAACCCTGACCCTAACTTTAACCCTAACACTTACCCTTACCCTAAACCTAACGGTAACCCTAACCCTAACCCTAACCCTAACGCTAACCCTAAACCAAACCCTAATCATAACCCTAACCATTACACTAACGCTAACCCTAATCCTAATGCTAAACCTTACCCTTACCCTAACCCTAACCCTAACCCTAAACCTACCATAACTCTTACCATAACCCTAACACTTACACTTACCCTAACCCTAACCCTAACATGTAAACTAACCCAAATCCTACCCCTAACCCTTACCCTAACCCTAACCCTAAGCCTAACCCCTAACCCTAACCCTAACCCTAACTCTAACCCTAACCCTAACCCTAACCCTAACAGCTACCCTAACCCTAACCCTTACCCTAACCCTAACCCTAACCCTAACCTTAACCCTAACCCTAACACTAACCCTAAACTTAACACTAACCCGAACCTTAAACCTTGCCCTTACCATAACCCTAACCCTAAACTTAACCCTAACCCTAACCCTAAACCTAAACCTAAACCTTCCCCTTACCCTAAACCTAACCCTAAACCTAACCCTCACCCTAACCATAACCCTAACCTTAACCTCTAAACCTAACCCTAAATCTATCCGTAATCCTTACCCTTAACCTAAACCTAACCCTAAAACTAACACTTACCCTTACCCTAAACCCTACCCTAACCCTAACCCTAACCCTAACCCATACCCAAACCCTAACCCTAACCCTAACCCTTACCCTTACCCTAACCCTAAACCTAAACCTACCACTAAACCTAACCCTTACCTTTACCCTAATCTTAATCCTAACCCTAGCCATAAACCTAACCCTAACCCTAACCCTAACCCTAACCATTACCCTAACCCTAACCTAACCCTAACCCTAAGCCTAACACTTACCCTAACTCTAACCCTAACCCTTACCCTAAACCTAACCCTGACCAAAACCCTTACCCTAAACCTAACCCTAACCCTAACACCTAAGCCTAAACCTTAACCTAAACCTAACCCTAAACCTAACCCTAAACCTTACCCTTACCCTAACTGTAAACCTAACCCTAACCCTAAACCTAAACCTAACTGTAACCCTTACCCTTACCCTAACCCTGACAGCAAAACTAACCTTAACCCTAACTCTAACCCTTAGCCTAAACCTAATCCTAACACTAACCCTAACCCTTACTCTTACCCTAACCCTAACCCTAAACCTAAACCTAACCCTTACCCTAACCCTAACCCTTACCCCAACCTAACCCTAACCCTTGCCCTAACCCTAACCCTAACCCGAACCCTAACCACTAACCCTAACACTAACCGTCACCCTAACCCAAACCCTTACCCTTACCCTTACCCTAACCCTAACCCTAACCCTAAACCTAATCCTAACTCTAACCCTAACCCTCACCCTAACCCAAACCCTTACCCTAACCCTAACCCTAACGCGAACCCTAACCCTAACCTTAACCCTAACCCTTACACTTACCCTAACTCTAACCCTAACCCTAACCCTAAAACTAACCCTAACACTAACCTTAACCCAACCCTTACCCTTAACCTAACCCTGACCCTAACCCTAACACTTAACCTTACCCTAAACCTAACCCTAACCCTAGCCCTAACCCTATCCCTAACTCTAAACCTAAACCTAACCCTAACCCTAACCATAACCATAACCCTTACCCTAACCCTAACCCTAACACTAACACCTAACCCTAACCCTAACCCTAACCATTACCATTACCCTTACCATAACCCTAACCCTAACCCTAACCCTAACCCTAAACCTTACCCTTACCCTAACCCTAACCCTAACCCTAAACCCTAACCCTAACCTTAACCCTAATCCTTACCCTAATCCTAGCCCTAACCCTAACCCTAACACTTACCTTTAAACTAACCCAAACCCTAACCCTAACTCTAACTCTAAAAACAACCCTACAGCTAACCCTAACCCTAATCCTTACCCTAACGCTAACCCTAACACGATCCTTTACCCCTAAACCTAACCCTAACCTTTACCCTTACCCTAAGCCTAACCCTAACCTTAACCCCAACCCTAACCCTAACCCTAACCCAAAACCTTACCCTAACCCTAAACCTAACCCTAACCCCAACTCTAACCCTAACCTACCCCTTACCCTTACCCTAATCCTTTCCCTAACACTAACCCTAACCCTTACTCTTACCCTAACCCTAACCCCTAAGACTAACTGTAACCCTAAACCTTACCCTTACCCTAATCCTAATCCTAAACCTAACCCTAACCCTAAACCTAACCCTTACCCTAACCCTAACCCTAAACCTAATCCTAAACCTAACCCTAACCCTAACTTTTACCCTAACCCTAATCCTTACCCTAACCCTAATCCTAACCCTAAACCTAACACTAAGCTTAACCCTAACCCTTACCCTAACCCTAACCCTAACCTCAACCCTATACCTAACCCTAACCCTAACCCTAACCCTTACCCTTACCCTAACCCTAACCCCAAACCTAACCCTAACACTAACCCTAACCCTTACCCTAATTCTACCCCTAACCCTAACCCTTACCCTAATTCTACCCCTAACCCTACCCCTAACATTTACTCTTACCCTAACCCCAAACCTAACACTTACCCTAACCCTAAAACTTAACCTTACCCTAAACCTAACCCTAACACTTACCCTAAGTCTAACCCTAACCCTAATTCCAAACCCTAACCCTAACCCTAAAATTTAACCTTACCCTAACCCTAAACCTAACCCTTTCCCTAACCCTAACCCTAACACTAACCTGAACCCTAACACCTAACCCTAACCCTAACCCTCACCCTAACCCTAAAACTAACCCTTATCCTTACCCTAACCCTAACCCTAAACCTAAACTTACCCTTAACCTAAACCTAACCCTATACCTTACCCTTAACCTAAACCTAACCCTAACCCTAAATCTAACCCTTACCCTTTCCCTAACCCTAACCCTAACCTAACCCTAACCTTAACCCTAACCCTAACCCTAACCCTTGCACGTACCCTGCCACTAACCCTAACCCTAAGCCTAACCCTTACCCTAAACCTAACCCTAAGCCTAAACTTAACACTAACCCTAACACTAACCCTAACCCTAAGCCTTCCGCTAACCCTAACGCTAACCCTAACCTTACCCTTACCCTAACCGTAACCCTAAACCTAAACCTAACTCTAACCCTAATCCTAACCCTTACACTAACCCGAACCCAAACCCGAACTCTTACCCTAACCCTAACCCTAAACCTAACCCTAACCAAAACCCTAACACTTACCCAAACCCTAACAATAACCCTTACCCTTACCCTAACCCTAACTGTAACCCTAACCCTAACCCTAACACTTACGCTAATCCTACCCCTAACCCTAACCCTAAACCTAACCGTAACACATAACCTTACCCTAACCCTAACCCTAAACCTAACCCTAACCCTAATCCTAACACTAACCCTAAGCATAACCCTAAACCTAACCCTAACCATAATCCTTAAACGTACCCTAACCCTAAACATAACCTTAACCCCAACTCTAACCCTAACCCTAACCCTAAACCTTACCCTTACCCCATCCCTATCCCTAAACCTAACCCTAACCCTAACTCTAACCATTACCCTAACACTAACCCTAATTCTAACCCTAACCCTTACCCTTACCCTAATCCTAACCCTAACCCTAAACCTAACACTAACTCTTACCCTAACCCTAACCCTTACACTTACCCTAACCCTAACCCTAACCCTTAAGCTAAACCGAACCCTAACCCTTACACTAACCCTAACCCTAAGCCTAACCCCTAACCCTAACCCTAAACCTAACTCAAAACCTAACCCTACCCCTAACCCTACCCCTAACCCTTACCCTAACTGTAACCCTAACCCTTACCCTAACCCTAACCCTAACCCTAACCCTTGCCCTTACCCTAACCTAACCCTAACCCTAACACTTATCCTAACCCTAACCCTAAACCTAACACTTACCCTTATCCTAAACCTAACCCTAACCTAACCCTCACCCTAACCCTAACCCTAACCCAAACCTCTAACCCTAACCCTAATCCTAAACCTAATCCTTACCCTTATCCTCAACCTAACCCTAACACTTACCCTTACCCTAAACCCTACCCTAACCCTAACCCTAACCCTTACCCTAACCCTAACCCTAAACCTTACCCTTAGCCTAACCCTAAACCTAACCCTAACCCTAACCCTAACCCTAACCATTACGCTTACCCTAAGCCTAACCCTATAACTAACCCGAAACCAAACCCTAACCCCAAACCTAAACCTTACCCTTACCTTAACCCTAAACCTAACCCTTACCCTCACGCTTACCCTAACACTAAACCTACCCTAAAACTAACCCTAACACTAACCCACACACATACCCTTACCCTAACCCTAACCCTAAACCTAACCCTAAACCTTACCCTAACCCTAACACTAACCACAACACTTACCATAACCTAAACCGAACCCTAACTTTAACCCAAACGCTAAACCTAATCCTAACCCTAACCTTAACCCTAACCCTAAACCTAACCCTAACCCTAACCCTTATCCTTACCCAAACCCTAACCCTAACCCAATGCCTAACCCTAAACATAACCCTAAACCTAACCCTTACCCTTACCCTAACCCTAACCCTAAACCTAACCCTAACCCTCACCCTTACCCTAACCCTAAACCTCACCCTAACCCTAACCCTAAACTTAATCCTAACCCTTACTCTAAACCTAACCCTAACACTAACCCTTACCCTTAACCTAACCCTAATCTTAACTCTAACCCTAACCCTAACCCTAAACCTAACTCTAACTATAACACTTACCCTAACGCTACACCTAATCCTAACCCTAACCCTAACCCTAACCCTAAACCTAACCCTAACTCTAACCTTAACCCTAACCCTTACCCTTACCCTAAACCTAACCTTAACCCTAACACTTACCCTTAACCTTACCCTACCCATAAGCCTAACCCTAACCCAAAACCTTACCCTTACCCTAACCCTAACACTAACCCTTACCCTAACCCTAACCCTAACTGTAACCCTTACCCTTACCCTTACCCTTACCCTAACCCTAAACATAACCCTAACCCTAAACCTAGGCCTAACCCTTTCCCTTACCCTAACGCTAACCCTAACCCTAACCCTAACCCTTTCCCTAACCCTAACCCTAACCCTAACCCTAACACTTACCCTAACCCGAACCCTAACCCTAACCCTTACCCTAACCCTAACCGTAAACTTAACCCCAACCCTAAACCTAACCCTAAACCTAACCCTTACCCTAACACTTACCCTAACCCTAACCCTAACCCTAAACCTAACATTTACCCTTACCCTAACCCTAACCCTAACCCTAACCCTTACCCTAACCCTAACCTAACCCTAACCCTAAGCCTAACACTTACCCTAACTCTAACCCTAACCCTTACCCTAATCCTAACCCTGACCAAAACCCTTACCCTAAACCTAACCCTAACCCTAACACCTAAGCCTAAACCTTAACCTAAACCTAACCCTAACCCTTACCCTTAACCAACCCTAAATCTAACTCTAAGCCTAACCCTAATCCTAACCCTTAAACTAACCCTAACCCTAACCCTAACCCTAACCCTTACCCTTAACCTAACCCTAAACCTAACTCTAACCCTATCCTAACCCTAACCCTTACCCTTACCCTAAACCTAACCCTAACCTTCACCCTAACGTAACCTTAAACCTAACCGTAACCCTTACCCTAACCCTAACCCTAAGCCTAACACTTACCCTAACCCTAACCCTTACCCTAACCCTAACCCTGACCAAAACCCTTACCCTAAACCTAACCCTAACCCTAACCCCTAAGCCTAAACCTTAACCTAAACCTAACCCTAAACCTAACCCTAACCCTTACCCTTAACCAACCCTAAATCTAACTCTAACCTTAACCCTAATCCTAGCCCTTAACCTAAACCCCACCCTAACCCTAACCCTAACCCTTACCCTTAACCTACCCTAAACCTAACTCTAACCCTATCCTAACCCTAACCCTTACCCTTACCCTAAAGCTAACCCTAACCTTCACCCTAATCCTAACCCTAACCCTAACCCTTACCCTAACCCAACCCCTAAACCTAACCCTTCCTCTAAACATAACCCTAACCAAAACCCTAACCCCTAAACCTAACACTAACCCTAACCCTTCCCTTACCCTAACCCCAACATTAAACCTAACCATAACCCTAAGACTTACGATATCCTATCCCTAACCCCAAACCTAACCCTAAGGCTAACCCTAACCCTAACCCTAACCCAAATTCTTACCCTTAACCTAACCTAACCCTAACCATAACCCTAACCCTAACACTTACCCTTACCCTAACACTAACCCTAACCCTTACCCTAACCCTAACCTTAACACTTACCCTAACCCTAACCCTTACACTAACCCTAACCTGAACCCTAACCCCTAACCCTAACCCTAACACTCACACTAACCCTAAACCTAACTCTAACCCTCACCCTTATCCTAACCCTGACCCTAACCGTAACCCTAACCCTTACCCTAACCTAACCCTAACCCTAACCCTAACCAAAACCCCTATCCCTTAACCTAACCCTAATCCTAACACTTAACCTTATCTATCTCTAACCCTAAACCTAACCCTAACCCTAACCCTAACCCTAACCTTAACCCAAACACTCACCCTTACACTTACCCTAACCCTACACCTAAACCTAACACTTACCATTAACCTAATCCTAACCCTAACCCTAACCCGAACCCGAACCCTAACCCTAACCCTTATCCTAGACCTAACCCTAACCCTTACCCTAATCCTAACCCTAACCTGAAGCCTAACCCCTAACCCTAAACCTAACCCTCACCCTTACCCTAACCCTAACCCTTATCCTTACCCTAACCCTTACCCTTACCCTTACCCTAACCCTAACCCTAACCCGAAACCTTACCTTACCCTAACCCTAACCCTAACTCTAACCCTAACCCTTATCCTTAGCTTAACCCTAACCCTAACCCTGAACCATAACCCAACCCTAACCCTAACCCCTACCATTTCCCTAACACTAACCCTAACCCTAGCCCTAACCCTTACCTTAAGTCTAACCCTAACACTAAGCCTAACCCTAACCCTTACCCTTACCCTAACCCTAAACCTAAACCTCACCCGAATCCTTATGCTAAACCTAACCATATGCCTCAACTTCACCCTAACCCTAACCATAACCCTAAAACTTACCCTTACCCTAACCCTAAACCTGAACCTAACCCTCACCCTAACCTTAACCCTAACCCTAACCCTCACATTAACCCTAACTTTTACCCTAACCCTAACCCTAAACCTTACCCTAACACTAACCCTAACCCCTAACCCTAACCCTTACCCTAACACTAACCCTAACCCTAACCCTTACCATTACCCTAAACCTAACAGTAACCATAACCCTAATCTTAACCTTAACCTAACCCTAACCCTTAACCTAACCCTAACCCTAAACCTAACCCTAAACCTAACCCGAACCCTAACCCAAAACCTTACCTAAACCTAACCCTAAACTTAACCCTAACCCTAACCCTAACACTAATGCTTAGCCTTATCTAAACCCTAACCCTAACCCTAACCCCTAACCCTAACCCTAACCCTGACCCTAACCCTTACTCTTATCCTAACCCTAACCTTAACCCTAACCCTAACCCTTACCCTAACACTTACCCTAACCCTAACGCTAAACCTAAAACTTACCCTCACTCTAACCCTTACCCTATCCCTAACCCTTACCCTCACCCTAACCCTAAACTTAACCCCAACCCTAAACCTAACCCTAACCCTACCACTTACCCTAACACTTAGCCTAACCCTAACCCTAACCCTAACCCTAACCTATCCCTAACCCTAACCCTAACCCTTACCTAAACCCTAACCCTAACCCTAAACTTTACCCTAATCCTAACCCTAACCCTAGCCCTAACCCCTAATCCTAACCCTTAAACAAACCCTAACCCTAACCCTAATCCTTACCCTTAACCAACCCTAAATCTAACTCTAACCCTAACCCTAACCCTAACCCTTACCCTAACCTAACCGTAACACTTGCCCTACCCTAACCCTAACACTAACCCTAACCTTAACCCTAACCCTAACCCTAACCCTAACCCTTACCCTTAACCAACCCTAAATCTAACTCTAACCCTAACCCTAACCCTAACCCTTACCCTAACCTAACCCTAAACCTTACCCTAACCCTGACCCTAACCCTAACCCTAAACCTGACCCTAATCCTAACCTTAACCCTAAGGCTAAGCCTTGCCCTTACCCTAACCCTAACCCTAACCCTAACCTTTACCCTTACCCTAACCGTAACCCTAAACCTAACCCTAACCCTAACCTTAACCCTAACCCTAACCCTAACCCTAACCTAACCCTAACCCTAACCCTTACCCTAACACCAACCCTAACCCTAACCCTTACCCTTTCCCTAACCCTAACCCTAATCCTAACCCTAATCCTAAACCTAACCCTTACCCTAACCCTAACCCTAAAACTAACCCTAACCCTTACACTTGCCCTAACCTAAACCTAACCCTAACCCTGACCCTAATTTTAACCCTAACCCTTAGCCTTACCCTAACCCTAACCGTAACCCTAACCCTAACCCTAACACTTACCCTAACCCTAATCCTAACCCTAACCCTAACACATAACCTTAGCCTAACCCTAACCCTAACCTAAGCATAACCCTAACCCTATCCCTAACCCTAATCCTTAAACGTACCCTATCCCTAAACCTATCCTTAACCCCAACCCTAAACCTAACCCTAAACCTAACCCTAACCCTTACCCTTACCCTATCCCTAACCCTAACCCTAACCCTAACCATTACCCTAACCCTATCCCTAATCCTAACCCTAACCCTTACCCTTACCCTAACCCTAACCCTAGCCCTAAACCTAACCCTATCACTTACCTTAACCTTAACACTTACCTTACCCTAACCCTAACCCTAACCCTAACCCTTAAACTAACCCTAACCCTAACCCTAAACCTAACCCCTACCGTAACCCTAACCCTTACCCTAACCCTAAACCTAACCCTCACCCTAACCTTAACCCTAACCCTAACCCTAACCCTAACCCTAAATTTAACCCTAACCCTAACGCTAACCCTTGCTCTTACCCTAACCCTAAACCTAACCCTAAACCTTACCCATACCCAAACCCTAACGCTAAACCTAACCATCACCATATCCATAACCCCAACCTCTAATCCTAACCCTAAACCTTACCCTAATCCTTACCCTTAACCTAAACCTAACCCTAACACTAACCCTTGCCCTTACCCTAAACCCTACCCTAACCCTAACCCTAACCCTAACCTTAACCCTAACCCTAACCCTAACCCTAACCCTTACCCTTAACCAACCCTAAATCTAACTCTAACCCTAACCCTAACCCTAACCCTTACCCTAACCTAACCCTAAACCTTACCCTAACCCTGACCCTAACCCTAACCCTAAACCTAACCCTAACCCTAATCCTAACCTTAACCCTAAGGCTAAGCCTTGCCCTTACCCTAACCCTAACCCTAACCCTAACCCTAACCCTTACCCTTACCCTAACCGTAACCCTAAACCTAACCCTAACCCTAACCTTAACCCTAACCCTAACCCTAACCCTAACCTAACCCTAACCCTAACCCTTACCCTAACACCAACCCTAACCCTAACCCTTACCCTTTCCCTAACCCTAATCCTAATCCTAACCCTAATCCTAAACCTAACCCTTACCCTAACCCTAACCCTAAAACTAACCCTAACCCTTACACTTGCCCTAACCTAAACCTAACCCTAACCCTGACCCTAATTTTAACCCTAACCCTTAGCCTTACCCTAACCCTAACCGTAACCCTAACCCTAACCCTAACACTTACCCTAACCCTAATCCTAACCCTAACCCTAACACATAACCTTAGCCTAACCCTAACCCTAACCCTAAGCATAACCCTAACCCTATCCCTAACCCTAATCCTTAAACGTACCCTATCCCTAAACCTATCCTTAACCCCAACCCTAAACCTAACCCTAAACCTAACCCTAACCCTTACCCTTACCCTATCCCTAACCCTAACCCTAACCCTAACCATTACCCTAACCCTATCCCTAATCCTAACCCTAACCCTTACCCTTACCCTAACCCTAACCCTAGCCCTAAACCTAACCCTATCACTTACTTTAACCTTAACACTTACCTTACCCTAACCCTAACCCTAACCCTAACCCTTAAACTAACCCTAACCCTAAACCTAAACCTAACCCCTACCGTAACCCTAACCCTTACCCTAACCCTAACCCTAACCCTCACCCTAACCTTAACCCTAACCCTAACCCTAACCCTAAATTTAACCCTAACCCTAACGCTAACCCTTGCCCTTACCCGAACCCTAAACCTTACCCATACCCAAACCCTAACGCTAAACCTAACCCTCACCATATCCATAACCCCAACCTCTAACCCTAACCCTAAACCTTACCCTAATCCTTACCCTTAAACTAAACCTAACCCTAACACTAACCCTTGCCCTTACCCTAAACCCTACCCTAACCCTAACCCTAAGCCTTACCCTAATCCTAACCCTAACCATAACCCTTACCCTTACCCTAATCCTAAACCTAACCCTAACCCTAACCCTAACCCTTACCTATACCCTAACCCTAATCCTAACCCTAACCCTAAACCTAACCCTAACCCTAACCCTAACCCTTAACCTTACCCTAACCCTAATCCTAACCCTAACCCTAAACCTAACCCTAACCCTAACCCTAACCTTAACCCTAACCCTAATCCTTGCCCTTACCCTAACCCCAACCCTAACTCTAGCCCTAACCCTAAAACTTACCCTAACCCTAACCCTACCCCTTACCCTAACCCTAACCCTAACCCAGACCTCAAACTTAACCCTAATCCTAACCCTAACCCTAACCCTAACCCTTACCCTTACTCTAACACTAAGCCTAAGCCTAACTCTAACCCTAACCCTAACTCTAACCCTAACCCTAACCCTAACAGCTACCCTAACCCTAATCCTTACCCTAACCCTAACCCTAACCCTAAACATAACCCTAACCCTAACCGTAAACCTAACCTTAACCCTAACCCTAAACCTAAACTAATCCTTATCCTTACCCTAACCCTAACCCTAACACTTAACCTAAACCTAACCCTAACCCTTACCCTAACCCTAAACCTAACCTTAACTCTAACATTTATCCTAACCCTAACCGTAACCCTAAACCTAAACCTATCCCTAAACCTAACCCTAACCCTTCCCCTAACCGTAAACCTAACCCTAACCCTTACCCTTACCCTAACGCTAATTGTAACCCTAACCCTAACCCTAACACTTACCCTAATCCTAAGCCTAACCCTAACCCTAAACCTAACCCTAAAACATAACCTTAACCTAACCCTAACCCTAACCCTAAACCTAAACCTAACCCTAATCCTAACCCTAACCCTAAACCTAACTCTAACCCTAACCCTAACCCTAAACCTAACCCCTACCGTAACCTAACCCTTACCCTAAACCTAACCCTAACCCTCACCCTAACCTTAACCCTAACCCTAACCCTAACCCTAACCCTAACGCTAACCCTTGCCCTTACCCTAACCCTAACCCTAAACCTAACACTAACCCTAACCCTAAACCTAACCCTAAACCTTACCCATACCCAAACCCTAACGCTAAACCTTACCCTCACCATAACCCTAACCTTAACCTCTAACCCTAACCCTAAACCTTACCCTAATCCTTACCCTTAACCTAAACCTAACCCTAACACTAACCCTTGCCCTTACCC
>JANJXV010000602.1:355000-367500 GCA_024803745.1 Megascapheus bottae | reverse complement strand
CCTAACCCTAAGCCTAACCCCTAACCCTAACCCAAAACCTAACTCTAACCCTAACCCTAACCATAAACCTAACCCCTATCGTAACCCTAACCCTTACCCTAACCCTATCCAAAACCCTCACCCTAACCTTAACCATAACCCTAACCCTAACCCTAAACTTAACCCTAACCCTAACGCTAACCCTTGCCCTTACCCTAACCCTAACCCTAAAGCTAACACTAACCCTAACCCTAAACCTAACCCTAAACCTTACACATACCCAAACACTAACGCTAAACCTAACCTCACCCTAACCCTAACCCTAACCTCTAACCCTAACCCTAAACCTAACCCTAATCCTTACCCTTAATCTAAACCTAACCCTAACACTAACCCTTGCCCTTACCCTAAACCCTATCCTAACCCTAACCCTAACCATAACCCTTACCCTAAACCTAACCCTAACCCTAACCCTAACCCTAACCCTAACCTCTAACCCTACCCTAATCCTAACCCTAATCCTTACCCTTATCCTCAACCTAACCCTAACACTTACCTTTACCCTAAACCCTACCCTAACCCTAACCCTAACCCTTACCCTAACCCTAAACCTAATCCTTACCCTTAGCCTAACCCTAAACCTAACCCTAACCCTAACCCTAACCCTTACCTAAACCCTAACCCTAACCCTAAACTTTACCCTAACCCTAACCCTAACCCTAACCCTAGCCCTAACCCCTAATCCTAACCCTTAAACAAACCCTAACCCTAACCCTAACCCTTACCCTCAACCAACCCTAAATCTAACTCTAACCCTAACCCTAACCCTTACCCTACCTTGCCCTAACACTTACCCTAACCCTAACCCTAACCCTAACCCTAACGTTAACCCTAACCCTAACCCTAACCCTAACCCTTACCCTTAACCAACCCTAAATCTAACTCTAACCCTAACCCTAACCCTAACCCTAACCCTTACCCTTACCCTAACCCTAACCCTAACCCTAAACCTAACCCTAACCCTAACCTTAACCCTAACCCTAACCCTCACCCTAACCTAACCCTAACCCTAACCCTTACCCTAACACCAACCCTAACCCTGACCCTTACCCTTACCCTAACCCTAATCCTAATCCTAACCCTAATCCTAAACCTAACCCTTACCCTAACCCTAACCCTAAAACTAACCCTAACCCTTACACTTACCCTAACCTAAACCTAACCCTAACCCTGACCCTAATTTTAACCCTAACCCTTACCCTTACCCTAACCCTAACCGTAACCGTAACCCTAACCCTTACCCTTACCCTAACCCTAATTCTAAACCTAACCCTAATCCTAAACCTAACCCTTACCCTAACCCTAACCCTAAAACTAACCCTAACCCTCACACTTGCCCTAACCTAAACCTAACCCTAACCCTGACCCTAATTTTAACCCTAACTCTTACCCTTACCCTAACCCTAACCGTAACCCTAACCCTAACCCTATCACTTACCCTAACCCTAATCCTAACCCTAACCCTAACACATAACCTTAGCCTAACCCTAACCCTAACCCTAAGCATAACCCTTACCCTATCCATAACCCTAATCCTTAAACGTACCCTATCCCTAAACGTATCCTTAACCCCAACCCTAAACCTAACCCTAACCCTAACCCTAACCCTTACCCTTACACTTACCCTATCCCTAACCCTAATCCTAACCCTAACCATTACCCTAACCCTATCCCTAATCCTAACCCTAACCCTTACCCTTACCCTAACCCTAACCCTAACCCTAAACCTAACGCTATCACTTACCCTAACCCTAACACTTACCTTACCCTAACCCTAACCCTAACCCTAACCCTTAAACTAACCTAAACCATAACCCTACACCTAAATCTAACCCTAACATCAACCTTAACCCTAAGCCTAAACATAACCCTAACCCTTACCCTTACCCTTACCCTAACCCTATCCCTAACCCTAAACCTAACACTTACCCTATCCCTAACCCTAACCCTAACACTTACCCTTACCCTAACCCTAACCCTAACCTTAACCTCAACCCTAAACCTAACTCTAACCCTAACCCTAACACTTACCCTTAAACTAACCCTAAACCTTATCCTAACCCTAACCCTAACCCTAACCCTTACACTTACCCTATACCTAAGCCTAACCCTAACACTTACCCTTACCCTAACCCTAACCCCTAACCCCAACCCTTACCCTTATCCTTACCCTAACCCTAATCCTAACACTTACCCTTACCCTAACCCTAAACCTAAACTCAACATTAACCCTAACCTAACTCTAAACCTAACCCTAACCCTTACTCTAACACTAAGCCTAAACCTAACCTTAATCCTAACCCTAACACTTACCCTAACCCTAACCCTAATCCGAACCTTAAACCTAATCCTAACCCTAACCCTAACCTCAACCTTAAACCTAACCCTAACCCTAACCCCTTCTGTTACCCTAACACTAAGCCTAACCCTAACCCTAACCCTAACCCTAACCTTAACCCTAACCTTAACCCGAACCTTAACCCTAACCCTAACGCTAACCCTTGCCTTACCCTAACCTAACCCTAAACCTAACACTAACCCTAACCCTAACCCTAACACTTACCCTTACACTAACCCTAACCCTAACCCTAACCCTAACCTAAACCCTAACCCTAACCCTAACCCTAACCCTCACCTTACCTTAACCCTAACCCTAAAACTAACCCTAACCCTAACCGTAACCCTAACCCTAACCCTACCCCTAATCCTAACCTAACCCTAACCCTAACCCTAACACCTAAACCTAACCCTAACCCTAACCCTAACCCTTACCCTAAACATAACCCTAATCCTAAACCTAACCCTAACACTTACACTTACCCTAACCCTAACCCTAAACCTTAAACTAACCCTGACCCTAACCCTAAAACTTACACTAACCCTAACCCTAAGCCTAACCCCTAACCCTAACCCAAAACCTAACTCTAACCCTAACCCTAACCATAAACCTAACCCCTATCGTAACCCTAACCCTTACCCTAACCCTATCCAAAACCCTCACCCTAACCTTAACCATAACCCTAACCCTAACCCTAAACTTAACCCTAACCCTAACGCTAACCCTTGCCCTTACCCTAACCCTAACCCTAAAGCTAACACTAACCCTAACCCTAAACCTAACCCTAAACCTTACACATACCCAAACACTAACGCTAAACCTAACCTCACCCTAACCCTAACCCTAACCTCTAACCCTAACCCTAAACCTAACCCTAATCCTTACCCTTAATCTAAACCTAACCCTAACACTAACCCTTGCCCTTACCCTAAACCCTATCCTAACCCTAACCCTAACCATAACCCTTACCCTAAACCTAACCCTAACCCTAACCCTAACCCTAACCCTAACCTCTAACCCTACCCTAATCCTAACCCTAATCCTTACCCTTATCCTCAACCTAACCCTAACACTTACCTTTACCCTAAACCCTACCCTAACCCTAACCCTAACCCTTACCCTAACCCTAAACCTAATCCTTACCCTTAGCCTAACCCTAAACCTAACCCTAACCCTAACCCTTACGCTTACCCTAACCCTAACCCTATATCTAACCCGAAACCTAACCCTAATCCCAAACCTAAACCTTACCCTTACCTTTACCCTAAACCTTACCCTTACCCTTACCCTTACCCTAACGCTACACCTACCCTAAACCTAACCCTAACACTAACCCGAACACATACCCTACCCTAACCCTAACCCTAACCCTAACCTTAACCCTAACCCTAACCCTAACCTAAGCCTTACCCTTACCCTAACCCTAACCCTAACCTTAATCCCACCCTAAATCTAACCCTAACCCTAACCCTAACCCTTAAACTAACCCTAACACTTACCCTAACCCTTACCCTAAGCCTAACCCTAATCTTAACCCTAACCCTTACCCTTACCCTCACCCTAACCTTAACTCTAACATTTATCCTTACCCTAACATAACCCTAAACCTAACCCTAACCCTAAACCTAACCCTTACCCTTACCCTAAACTTAAATCTAACCCTAACCCTTACACTTACCCTAACCCTAACCCTAACCCTGACCCTATCTTTAACCCTAATCCGTACCCTTACCCTAACCCTAACCGTAACCCTAACCCTAACCCTAACACTTACCCTAACCGTAACCCTAACCCTAAGCTAACCCTAACACATAACCTTACCCTAATCCTAAACCTAACCCTAACCCTAATCCTAACCCTCAACCTAACCCTATCCCTAATCTTAACCCTAAACCTAACCCTAACCCTTACCCTTACCCTAACCCTAACCCTAAACCTAACCCTAACCCTTACCCTTACCCTCATCCTAACCTAACCCTAACCCTAACCCTAAACCTAACCTGAACTCTAACCCTTATCCTTACCCTAACCCTAACACTACACCTAACTCTAACCCTAAACCTAACCCTTACCCTTAGACTAACCCTAACGCTAAACCTCACCCTAAACCTTACCCTTACCCTAACCCTACCCCTAACCCTAACCTTCACCCTAACCCTTACCCTTACCCTAACCCTAATCCTAACGCTAACTCTAACACTTACCCTACGCCTAACCCTAACCCTAACCCTTACCCTTACCCTAACCTTAACCCTAACCTTAACCATAACCATAACTCTAACTCTAACCCTTACCCAAACGCTAACCCTAACCTAACCCTAACCCTAACCCTATCCCTAACCCAATTCTTATCCTTAACGTAAACCTAAACCTAACACTAACCCTAAACCCTAACCCTAACCCTAACCGTAACCCTAACCCTAACCCTAACCCTTACCCTAACCCTAACCCTAACACTAACCCTTAAACTTACACTAAACCTAACCCTAAACCTAAACCAACCTTAACCCTAACCTTAACCCTAACCCTAACCCTAACCCTAACCGTCACCCTTACCTTAACCCTAACCCTAAAACTAACCCTAACCCTAACCCTAAACCTTACCCTTCCCCTAACCCTAACACTAAACCTAACCCTAACCCGAACCCTAACACCTAACCCTAACCCTAACCCTAACCCTAACCCTTATCCTAACCATAACCCTAACCCTAAACCTAACCCTAACACTTACACTTACCCTAACCCTAGCCCTTATCTTATCCCTACACCTAAACCTAACCCTAACCCTTAATCTAAACCTAACACTAAACCTAACCCCTAAACCTAAACCTAACCCTTACTCTAACCCTAACCCTAAACTCAATCTTAACCTTAACCTTAACCCTAACCCATACCCTTACCCTAACCCTAACCCTAACCCTCACCCTTACCCTAACCCTTACCCTAAACCTAACCCTAACCCTTACCCTAATCCTAACTCTAACCCTAACCTCAACCTTAACCCTAAGCCTAACCATAACCCTAACCCTTACTCTTACCCTTACCCTAACCCTAACCCTAACCTTAACCCCAACCCTAAAACTAACCCTAATCCTAACCCTAAACCTTACCTTAACCCTAACCCTAACCCTAACCCTAACCCTAACCCTAACACTTACCCTTAAACTCACCCTAAACCTTATCCTAACCCAAACCCTTACACTTACCCTATCCCTAACCCTAACCCTAACACTTACCCTTACCCTAACCCTAACCCCTAACCCTAACCCTTACCTTACCATTACCCTAACCCTAATCCTAACCCTAACCCTTACCCTAACCCTAACCCTAACCCTAACACTTACCCTAACCCTAACCCTAAGCCTTAACCTAACCCTAACCCTAACCCTAACCTCAAACTTATCCCTAACCTAACCCTAAACCTAACCCTAACCCTTACTCTAACACTAAGCCTAAACCTAACCCTAACCCTAACCCTAAACCTTACCCTAACTCTAACCCTAATCCGAACCCTAAACCTAATCCTAACCCTACCCTAACCTCAACCTTAACCCTAACCCTAATCCTAACCCCTACTGTTACCCTAACACTAAGCCTAAGCCTAACCCTAACCCTAACCCTAACCCTTACCCTAACCATAACCCTAATCCTAACCCTAAACCTAACCGTAACCCTAAACTTAACCCTAACCCTAACCTAACCCTTACCCTTACGCTAACCCTAACCTTAACCCCAATACTAAACCTAACCTTAACCCTAACCCTAAACCTTACCATAACCCTAACCCTAACCCTAACCCTTACCCTAACCCTAATATTAACCCTAACCCTTACCCTTACCCTCACCCTAACCTTAACTCTAACATTTATCCTTACCCCAACCCTAACCCTAAGCTAACCCTAAACCTAAACCTAACCCTTACCCTTACCCTAACCCTAAATCTAACCCTAACCCTGACCCTAACTTTAACCCTAACCCTTACCCTTACACTAACCCTAACTGTAACCCTAAACCTAACCCTAACACTTACCCTAACCCTAACACTTACCCAAACGGTAACCCTAACACATAACATTACCCTAAACCTAACCCTAACCCTAACCTTAAACCTAACCCTAATCCTAACCCTAACCCTAACCTAAGCATAACCCTAACTCTAACCCTAACCGTAATCATTAAACGTACCCTAACCCTAAACCTAACCATAACCCCAACCCCAAAACCTAACCCTAACCTTAACCCTAACTCTTACCCTTACCCTATCCCTAACCCTAAACCTACCCCTAATCCTAACCCTAACCATTACCCTAACCCTAACGCTAATCCTAACCCTAACCCTTATCCGTACCCTAACCCTAACTCTAACCCTAAACCTAACCCTCACTCTTACCCTAACCCTAACACTTACCCTTACCCTAACCCTAACCCTAAACCTTAAACTAACCCTAACCCTAACCCTAAAACTTACACTACCCCTAACCCAAAGCCTAACCCCTAACCCTAATCCTAACCCCTACCCTAACCCTAACCCTTACCCTAACCCTTACCCTAACCCTCATCCTAATCTTAACCCTAACCCTAACCCTAAAACTTACACTAACCCTAACCCTAACCCTAACCCCTAAACCTAAACCTAACCCCTACCCTAACCCTAACCCTTACCCTAACCCTCATCCTAATCTTAACCCTAACCCTAACCCTAAACATAACCCTAACCTTAACGCTAACCCTCGCCCTTACCCTAACCCTAACCCTAAAGCTAACACTAACCCTAACACTAAACCTAACCCTAAACCTTACCCATACCCAAACCCTAACGCTAAACCTAACCCTCACCCTAACCCTAAACCTAACCTCTAACCCTAACCCTAAACATAACCCTAATCCTTACCCTTAATCTAAACCTAACCCTAACACTAACCCTTGCCCTTACCCTAAACCCTACCCTAACCCTAACCCTAACCCTTACCCTAACAATAACCCTAACCATAACCCTTACCCTTACCCTAACCCTAAACCTAACCCTAACCCTAACCCTAACCCTTACCCTTACCCTAACCCTAATCCTAACCCTAACCCTAAACCTAACCCTAACCCTAACCCTAACCCTTACCCTTACCCTAACCCTAATCCTAACCCTAACCCTAAACCTAACCCTAACCCTAACCATAACCTTAACCCTAACCCTAAACCTTGCCCTTGCCCTAACCGTAACCCTAACTCTAACCCTAACCATAAAACTTACCCTAACCCTAACCCTTAACCTAAACCTAACCCTAACCCAAACCTCAAACTTAAACCTAACCCTAACCCTAACCCTCACCCTTACCCTTACTCTAACACTAAGCCTAAGCCTAACTCTAACCCTAACCCTAACCCTTACCATAACCCTAACCCTAATCCTAACCCTAAACCAAAACCTAAACCTAACCCTAACCTCAACCTTAACCCTAACCCTAACCCTAACTCTTACGCTTACCCTAACACTAAGCCTAACCCTAACCCTAACCCTAACCCTTACCCTAACCATAACCCTAATCCTAACCCTAAGCCTAAACCTAACCCTAAACTTAACCCTAACCCTAAACCTAACCTAACCCTTACCCTTACCCTAACCCTAACCCTAACCTTAACCCCAACCCTAAACCTAACCCTAACCCTAACCCTGACACTTAACCTAACCCTAACCCTAACCCATACCCTAATCCTAACCCTAACCTTAACTCTAACATTTATCCTTACCCTAACCCTAACCCTAACCCTAAACCTAACCCTAACCCTAACCCTAAACCTAACCCTTACCCATACCCTAACCGTAAACCTAACCCTAACCCTTACCCTTACCCTAACCCTAACCCTAACCCTAACCCTGACCCTAACTTTAAACCTAACCCTTACCCTTACCCTGACCCTAACTGTAACCCTAACCCTAACCCTAACACTTAGCCTAATCCTAACCCTAACCCTACCCCTAAACCTAACCCTAACCATTACCCTTACCGTAACCCTAACCCTAACCCTAACCCTGACCCTAACTTTAACCCTAACCTTACCCTTACCCTAACCCTAACTGTAACCCTAAACCTAACCCTAACACTTACCATAATCCTAACCCTAACCCAAACCCTAATCCTAACCCTAACACATAACCTTACCCTAACCCTAACCCTAACCCTAACCCTAAACCTAAACCGAACCCTAATCCTAACCCTAACCCTAAGCATAACCCTAAACCTAACCTTAACCGTAATCCTTAAACGTACCCTAACCATAAACCTAAACTTAACCCCAACCCTAACACTAACCCTAACCCTAACCCTTACCCTTACCCCATCCCTAACCCTAAACCTAACCCTAACCCTAACCCTAAACCTAACTCTAAACCTAACCCTACCCCTAACCCTAACCCTTACCCTTACCCTAACTGTAACCCTAACCCTTACCCTAACCCTAACGCTACCCTTGCCCTTACCCTAACCTAACCCTAAACCTAACACTTATCATAACCTTAACTGTAAACCTAAACATTACCCTTATCCTAACCCTAACCCTAAACCTAACCCTCACCCTAACCCTAACCCTAACCCTAACCTCTAACCCTAACCCTAATCCTAACCCTAATCCTTACCCTTATCCTCAACCTAACCCTAACACATACCCTTACCCTAAACCCTACCCTAACCCTAACCCTAACCCTTACCCTAACCCTAACCCTAACCCTTACCCTTAGCCTAACCCTAAACCTAACCCTAAACCTAAACCTAACTCTAACCCTTACGCTTTTCCTAAACCTAACCCTATAACTAACCCGAAACCTAACCCTAACCCCAAACCCAAAAATTACCCTTACCTTAACCCTAAACCTAACCCTTACCCTTACGCTTACCCTAACGCTAAACCTAACCTAAACCTAACCCTAACACTAACCCGAACACATACCTCTTACCCTAACCCTAACCCTAACCCTAAAGCTAACCCTAACCCTAACCCTAAACCTAACCCTAACCCTTACCCTTACCCTAACCCTAACCCTAACCCTAACCCTTTCCCTAACCCTAACCCTAACCCTAACCCTAACACTTACCCTAACCCGGACCCTAACCCTAACCCTTACGCTTACCCTAACCCTAACCGAAAACTTAACCCTAACCCTTAACCTTACCCTAACCCTAACTATAACCCTAACCCTAGGCCTAACACTTACTCTAACCCTACCCCTAACCCTTATTGTAACCCTAACCCTGACCAAAACCCTTACCCTAAACCTAACCCTAACCCTAACCCCTAAGCCTAAACCTTAACCTAACCCTAACCCTAACCCTAACCCTAACCCTTACCCTTAACCAACCCTAAATCTAACTCTAACCCTAACCCTAATCCTAACCCTTAATCTAACCCTAACCCTAACCCTAAACCTTACCCTTAACCTAACCCTAAACCTAACTCTAACCCTATCCTAACCCTAACCCTTACCCTTACCCTAAACCTAACCCTAACCTTCACCCTCACCCTAACCCTAACCCTAAACCTAACCCTTACCCTAATCGTACCCCTAACCCTAACCCTTACTCTAAACCTAACCCTAACCAAAACCCTAACCCCTAACCCTAACACTAACCCTAACCCTTCCCTTACCCTAACCCCAACATTAAACCTAACCATAACCCTAAGACTTACCATACCCTATCCATAACCCCAAACCTAACCCTAAGGCTAACCCTAACGCTAACCCTAACCCAAATTCTTACCCTTAACGTAACCTAACCCTAACCATAACCCTAACCCTAACACTTACCCTTACCCTAACCCTAACCCTTACCCAAACCCTAACCCTAACACTTACCCTAACCCTAACCCTTACACTAACCCTAACCCGAACCCTAACCCCTAACCCTAACCCTAACACTCACCCTAACCCTAAACCTAACTCTAACCCTTACCCTTATCCTAACCCTAACCCTAACCAAAACCCTAACCCTTACCCTAACCTAACCCTACCCTAACCCTAACTAAAACACCTATCCCTTAACCTAAACCTAACCCTAACACTTAACCTTATACTATCCCTAACCCTAACCCTAACCCTATCCCTAAACCTAACCTTAACCCAAACACTAACCCTTACACTTACCCTAACCCTAAACCTAAACCTAACATTTACCATTAACCAAATCCTAACCCTAACCCTAACCCGAACCCGAACCCTTACCCTAAACCTTATCCTAGCCCTAACCCTAACCCTTGCCCTAACCATAACCCTAACCTGAAGCCTATCCCCTAACCCTAAACCTAACCCTCACCCTAACCCTAACCCTAACACTTACCCTTACCCTAACCCTTACCCTTACCCTAAACCTAAACCTAACCTGAAACCTTACCCTTACCCTAACCCTAACCCGAACTCTAACCCTAAACCTTATCCTTACCATAACCCTAACCCTAACCCTAACCCTAACTCTAAACCTTAACCCTAAGTCTAAACTTTACCCTTACATTAAACCTAACCCTAACCCTAACCCCAAACCCTAACCCAAAACTAACCCTAACCCCTACCATTTCCCTAACTCTAAGCCTAACCCTAAGCCTAACCCAATAACCCTAACCCTAACCCTAACCCTAAACCTTACCCTAATACTAACCCTAACTCTAACCCTAAACTTAACCCTAACACTAACCTTAACCCGAACCTTAACCCTAACACTAACGCTAACCCTTGCCTTACGCTAACCTAACCCTAACCCTAACACTACCCCTAACCCTAACCCTAACCCTAACCCTTACCCATACAGTAACCCTAACCCTAAAACTAACCCTAATCCTTACTCTTATCCTAAACCTAATGCTAACCCTAACCCTTACTCTTACCCTAAACCCTAACCTAACCCTAACTCTAACCCTAACTCTAACCCTAACCCTTACCCTAACCTAACCCTAAACCTTACCCTAACCCTAACCCTAACCCTAACCTTAACCCTAACCCTAAACCTAACCCTAACCCTTACCCTAACTCTAACCCTAACCCTAACCATAACCCTAACCTTAACCCTAACCATAACCCTTGCCCTTACCCTAACCCTAACACTAATTCTAACCCTAACCCTAACCCTTACCCTAAACCTAACCCTAACACTTACCCTAACCCTAACCTTAACCCTTACCCTAACCATAACCCTAACCCTAACCCTAACCCTTACCCTAACCCTAACCCTAACTCTTACCCTAACCCTAACCTTAACCCTAACCCTAACCTTAACCCTAACCCTAAACCTAATCCTAAACCTAAGCTTAACCCTAACCCTAACCCTAACCCTAAACCTTGCCCTTACCCTAACCCTAACCCTAACACTAACCCTAACCCTAACCCTTACCCTTATCCTAACCCTAACCCTAAACCTAACCTCACCCTAACCCTAACCCTAACCCTAACCTCTAACCCTAACCCTAAACCTAACCCTAATCCATACCCTTATCCTAAAAGTAACCCTAACACTAACACTTACACTTACCATAAACCACACCTTAACCCTAACCCTAACCCTAACACTTACCCTAACCCTAATCCTAACCCTTACACTTACCCTTACCCTAACCCTAAACCTAAACCTAAACCTAACCCTAACCATAACACTTACCCATACCCTAACCCTAACCCTAACCCTAAACCTACCCCTAACTCTAACCCTAAACCTTACGCTAACCCTTACGCTTACCCTAACGCTAACCCTAACCCTAACCCTAACCCGAACACATACACTTACCCTAAACCTAACCGTAACCCTAACCCTACCCCTAACCCTTACCCTAACCCTAACCCTAACCCTAACTCTAACCCTAAACCTAACCCTAACCCTAACACTAACCCTTATGCTTACCAGAACGGTAAACCTAACCCTAACCCTAACCATAACCCTAAACCTAACCCTAACCCTAACCTTAACCCTAACCCTTGCCATTATCCTAAACCTAACCCTAACCGTAACACTTACCCTTACCAGTACCCTAACCCTAACCCTAACACTTAACCTAACCCTAACCCTAACCCTAACACTTACCTAACCCTAACCCTAACCCTATCCCTAACCCCGAACCCTAACCCTTAACCTAAACCTAACCCTAACCCAAA
>JANJXV010000602.1:335000-342500 GCA_024803745.1 Megascapheus bottae | reverse complement strand
CTAATCCTAACCCTAAAGCTTACCCTTACTCTAACCCTAACCCTAACCTTAACCCCAACCCTAAACCTAATCCTAACCCTAAACCTTACCCTTACCCTCACCCTAACCCTAACCTTAACCCTAAACCTAAACTAACCCTAACCCTAAACCTTATCCTTACCCAAACCCTAACCCTAACCCTAACCCTAACCCTAACCCTAACCTTAACCCTAACCCTAACCCTAACCCTAACCCTAACCTTAACCCTAAACCTTATCCTAAACCTAAACCTAACCCTAACCCCAACCCTTATCCTTACCCTAACCCTAACCCTAACTCTAACCCTAAACCTAACCCTAACCCTAACACTAACCCTTACGCTTACCCCAACGGTAAACCTAACCCTAACCCTAACCATAACCCTAAACCTAACCCTAACCCTAACCTTAATCCTAACCCTTGCCATTATCCTAAACCTAACCCTAACCCTAACCCTAACCCTAACCCTTAACCTAACCCTAACCCTAACCCTAACACCTACCCTTACCCTAAACCCTACCCTAACCCTAACCCTAACCCTAACCCTTACCCTAACCCTAACCCTAACCCTAACCCTTACCCTTACCCTTACCCTAACCCTAAACCAAACCCTAACCCTTACCCTTACCCAAACCCTAACCCTAACCTTAACCCCAACCCTAAACCTAATCCTAACTATAACACTTACCCTTACCCTAAACCTAACCCTAACCCTAACCCTAACCTTAAGCCTAACCCTTATCCTTACCCAAACCCTAACCCTAACCCTAACCCAATCCCTAAACCTAACCCTAACCCTAACCCTTACCCTAACGCTAACTCTAAAGCTAACCTTAACCCTAACCTTAACCTTAACCCTAACCTTAACCCTAACCCTAACCCTAACCCTTGCCCTTATCCTAACCCTAACCCTAACCCTTACTCTAACACTAAGCCTAAACCTAACCCTAACCCTAACCCTAACCCTTACCCTAATCCTAACCCTAATCCTAACCCTAAACCTAACCCTAAACCTAACCCTAACCTCAACCTTAACCCTAACCCTAACCCTAACCCTTACCCTTACCCTAACATTTAGCCTAACCCTAAGCCTAAACCTAACCCTAACCCTAACCTCAACCTTAACCCTAACTCTAAACCTTACCCTCCCCTCCCCTTACCCTAACCCTAAACCTAACCTTAACCCTAACCCTTGCCATTACCCTAAACCTTACCCTGCCCTCCCCTTACACTAACCCTCAACCTAACCCTAACCCTAAAACTTACCCTTTCCCGTACCCTAACCAAAACCCTACCCTAGCCCTAAACCTTCCACTTACACTAACCCTAACACTAACCGTTACCCTAAACCTAACCCTAACTCTAACCGTTACCCTTACCCTTACCCTTACCCTAACTCTAAACCTAAACCTAACCCTAACCCTAACCCTAACCCTTACCCTTACCCTATCCCTAACCCTAACCCTAACCCTTATTCTAACCCTAACCCTAAGCCTAACAGTAACACTTACATTAACCCTAACATTAACTCTAACCCTTACCCTTACCCTAACCCTAACCCTAACCCTAACCCTAACCCTTACCCTAACCTTAACCCTAACCCTAACTCTAAGCCTAACACTTACCCTAACCCTAACCCTTACACTAACCCTAACCCTAACCCTAACCCGTATCCCTAACCCTAACCCTAACCCTAACCCTAACCCTACCTTAACCCAAAACCTAACCCTAACCATTACCCTAACCCTAAACCAAACCCTAACCCTAACTCTAACCTTAACCCCAACCCTAAACCAAATCATAACCCTAACACTTACCCTTACCCTAACCCTAACCCTAACCCTAACCCTTATCCTTACCCAAACCCTAAACCTAACCCAATCCCTAACCCTAACCCTAACCCTAACCCTTACCCTAACCCTAACCCTAATCATAATCCTAAACCTAACCCTAACCCTAAACCTAACCTCAACCTTAACCCTAACCATAACCCTAAGCCTTACCCTTACCATAACACTTAGCCTAACCCTAACCCTAACCCTAACCCTATCCCTTACCCTAACCATAACCCTAATCCTAACCCTAAACCTAACCCTAACCCTAACCTTAACCCTAACCCTAACCTAACCCTTACCCTTACCCTAACCCTAACCCTAAGCCTATCCCTTACCCTAACCATAACCCTAATCCTAACCCTAAACCTAACCCTAACCCTAACCTTAACCCTAACCCTAAACCTAACCCTCATCCTTACCCTAACCCTAAACCTAACCCTAACCCTCACCCTTACCCTAAGCCTAAATCTAACCCTAACCCTGACCCTAACTTTAACCCTAACCCTCACCCTTACCCTAACCCTAACCGTAACCCTTAACCTAACCCTAACACTTACCCTAAC
The DNA here is from genome assembly GCA_024803745.1 of Megascapheus bottae. NCBI lineage: Eukaryota > Metazoa > Chordata > Mammalia > Rodentia > Geomyidae > Megascapheus > Megascapheus bottae. The sequence goes on along the minus strand of JANJXV010000602.1, from coordinate 340,084 downwards.
CCTAAACCTAACCCAAACGCTAAGCCTAACACATAACCTTACCCTAACACTAAACCTTACCCTAACCCTAACCCTAAACCTAACCCTAATCCTAACCCTAACCCTAAGTATAACCCTCACACTAAACCTAACCCTAATCATTTAACGTACCCTAAACCTAAACCTAACCATATCCCCAACACTAACCCTGACCCTAACCCTAACCCTTAACCTTACCCTATCCCGAACCCTAAACCTAACCCTAATCCTAACCCTAACCCTAACCCTAAGTATAACCCTCACCCTAAACCTAACCCTAATCATTAAACGTACCCTAAACCTAAACCTAACCATATCCCCAACACTAACCCTAACCCTAACCCTTAACCTTACCCTATCCCGAACCCTAAACCTAAACCTAATCCTAACCCTAACCATTACCCTAACCCTAACCCTAATCCTAACGCTAACCCTTACCCTTACCCTAACCCTAACCCTAACCCTAAACCTAACCCTTACTCTTACCCTAACCCTAACCCTTACCCTTAGCCTAACCCTAACCCTAAACCTTAAACTAACCCAAACCCTATCCTTAACCCTTACCCTAACCCTAAACCTAAGCCTAACCCCTAACCCTAACCTTAAACCTAACTCTAACCCTAACCCTAACCCTAACCCTTACCCCTACCCTAACCCTAAACCTATCACTTACCCTAACCATAACCCTAATCCTAACCCTAAACCTAACCCTAACCCTAACATTAACCCTAACCCTAACCTAACCCCTACCCTTAACCTAACCCTAACCCTAACCATAACCCCAATCCTAAACCTAACCCTAACCCTAACCCTAACCCTTACCCTAACCCTAAACCTAACCCTAAACCTAAACCTAACCCTTATCCTTACCCTAACCCTAACCCTAACCATAACCCTCACCCTTACCCTAAGCCTAAATATAACCCTAACCCTGACCCTAACTTTAACCTTAACCCTTACCCTTACCCTAACCCTAACCGTAACCCTAAACCTAACCCTAACACTTACCCTAACCCTAACCCTAACCCAAACGCCGACCCTAACGCATAACCTTACCCTAACACTAAACCTAACCCTAAACCTAACCCTAAACCTAACCCTAATCCTAACCCTAACCCTAACCCTAAGTATAACCCTCACCCTAAACCTAACCCTAATCATTAAACGTACCCTAAACCTAAACCTAAACATATCCCCAGCACTAACGCTAACCCTAACCCTAACCCTAACTCTTAACCTTACCCTATCCCGAACCCTAAACCTAACCCTAATCCTAACCCTAACTATTACCCTAACCCTAACCCTAATCCTAACGCTAACCCTTACCCTTACCCTAACAATAACCCTAACCCTAAACCTAACCCTTACTCTTACCCTAACCCTAACCCTTACACTTAGCCTAACCCTAACCCTAAACCTTAAACTAACCCTAACCCTAACCCTAACCCTTACCCTAACCCTAAACCTAAGCCTAACCCCTAACCCTAACCTTAAACCTAACTCTAACCGTAACCCTAACCCTAACCCTTAACCCTACCCTAACCCTAACCCTAACACTTACCCTCACCCTAACCCTAATTTTAACCCTAACCCTAAACCTAACCCTAACCTTAACCCTAATCCTAACCCTAACCTTTTTCCTTACCCTAAACCTAACCCTAAACCTAACACTAACCCTAACACTAAACCTAACCCTCACCCTTACCCTTACCCACACCCTAACCCTAAACCTAACCCTCACAATAACCCTAACCCTAACCTCTAACCCTAACCCTAAACCTAACCCTAATCCTTACCCTTAACCTTAACCTAAACCTAACACTAACACTTGCCCTTACCCTAAACCCTACCCTAACCCTAACCCTTACCCTAACCCTAACGCTAACCCTTACCCTTACCCTTACCCTAACCCTAACCCTAACCCTAACCCTAACCCTTACCCTTACCCTAACCCTAAACCTAACCCTAACATTAACCCAAACCCTAACCCTAACCCTTACAGTAACATAACCTAACCCTTACCCTAACCCTAACCCTAACCCTAAACTGAAACCTCACCCTAACCCTAATCCTAAACCTAACCGTAACACTAACCCAAACCCTAACCCTAACCTTAACCCTAACCCTAACCCTTGCCCTTACCCTAACCCTAACCCTAACTCTAACCCTAACCCTAAAACTTACCCTAAACCTAACCCTAACAATAACCTCAAACTTAACCCTAACCCTAACCCTAACCCTAACGCTAACCTTAACCCTAACCCTTGCCATTACCCTAAACCTAACCCTAACATTAAACTTACCCTTACCCGTACCCTAACCATAACTCTAACCCTAACCCTAAACCTTACACTTACCCTAACCCTAACACTAACCCTTACCCTAACCCTAACCCTAACTCTAACCGTTACCCTTACCCTTACCCTTACCCTTACCCTAACTCTAAACCTAACCCTAACCCTAACCCTAACCCTTACACTTAACATATCCCTAACCCTAACCCTAACCCTTATCCTAACCCTAACCCTAACCCTAACACTTAAATTAACCCTAACCCTAACCCTAACCCTTATCCTTACCCTAACCCTAACCCTAAACCCCAACCCTAAACCTAACCCTAACCCTTACCCTAAAACTTACCCTAACCCTAACCCTAACTCTACCACTTACCCTTACCCTAACGCTAAACCTAACCCTAACGCTTACCCTAACCCTAACCCTAACCCTAACCCTAAGCCTAACACTTACCCTAACCCTAACCCATACACTAACCCTAACCATAACCCTAACCCTAACCCTAACCTTACACTTACCCTAACCCTAACACTAACCCTTACCCTAACCCTAACCCTAACTCTAAACCTAACGCTAACCCTAACCCTAACCCTAACCTTAACCCTAACCCTAACCCTAACCCTTACCCTAACCCTAAACCAAACCCTAACCCTAACCCTAAACTTAACCCTAACCCTAAACCTAATCCTAACCCTAACCCTTATCTTACCCTAACCCTGACCCTAAACTTAACCCCAACCCTAACCCTAACCCTAACCCTAACCCTAACCCTTACCCTAAAACTTACCCTAACCCTAACCCTAACTCTACCACTTACCCTTACCCTAACCCTAAACCTAACACTAACCCTTATCCTTACCCAAACCCTAACCCTAACCCAATCCCTAATCCTAACCCTAACCCTAATCCTAACCCTAAACCTAACCCTAACCCTAACCCTAACCTCAACCTTAACCCTAACCCTAACCCTAACCCTTACCCTTACCCAAACACTTAGCCTAACCCTAACCCTAACCCTAACTCTAAACCTAACCCTAACCCTAACCCTAAACCTTGCCCTTATCTTAACCCTAAACCTAACGCTAACCCTTATGCTTACCCTAACGCTAAACTTAACCCTAACCCTAACCCTAACCCGAACACATAACCTACCCTAACCCTAACCCTAACCATAACCCTAAACCTAACCCTAACCCTAACACTTACACTAACACTAACCCTTACCCTTAGCCTAACCCTAACCCTAAACCTTAAACTAACCCTAACCCTAACCCTAACCCTAACCCTTACCCTAACCCTAAACCTAAGCCTAACCCCTAACCCTAACCTTAAAGCTAACTCTAACCGTAACCCTAACCGTAACCCTTACCCCTACCCTAACCCTAACCTAACCCTTACCCTAACCCTAACCCTAATTTTAACCCTAACCCTAAACCTAACCCTAACCTTAACCCTAACCCTAACCCTAACGCTTTTCCTTACCCTAAACCAAACCCTAAACCTAACACTAACCCTAACACTAAACCTAACCCTCACCCTTACCCTTACCCACACCCTAACCCTAAACCTAACGCTCACCCTAACCCTAACCTCTAACCCTAACGCTAAACATAACCCTAATCCTTACCTTTAACCTAAACCTAACCCTAACACTAACACTTGCCCTTACCCTAAACCCTACACTAACCCTAACCCTATCCCTTACCCTAACCCTAACCCTATCCCTTACCCTTACCCTAACCCTAACCCTAACCCTAACCCTAACCCTTACCCTTACCCTAACCCTAATCGTAACCCTAACATTAACCCAAACCCTAACCCTAACACTTACAGTAACCTAAACCTAACCCTTACCCTAACCCTAACCCTAACCCTAAACTTAAACCTAACCCTAACCCTAACCCTAACCCTAAACCTAACCGTAACACTAACACAAACCCTAACCCTAACCTTAACCCTAACCCTAACCCTTGCCCTTACCCTAACCCTAACCCTAACTCTAACCCTAACCTTAAACTTACCCTAAACCTAACCCTAACAATAACCTCAAACTTAACCGTAACCCTAACCCTAACCCTAACGCTAACCTTAACCCTAACCCTTGCCATTACCCTAAACCTAACCCTAACACTAAAACTTACCCTTACCCGTACCCTAACCATAACCCTAACCCTAACCCTAAACCTTACACTTACCCTAACCCTAACACTAAACCTTACCCTAACCCTAACCCTAACTCTAACCGTTACCCTTACCCTTACCCTTACCCTTACCCTAACTCTAAACCTAACACTAACCCTAACCCTAAACCTAACCCTTACCCTTAACATATCCCTAACCCTAACCCTAACCCTTATCCTAACCCTAACCCTAAACCTAACCTTAACCCTAACCCTAACCCTAAACCTTACCCTAACCCTAACCCTAACTCTAACCGTTACCCTTACCCTTACCCTTACCCTTACCCTAACTCTAAACCTAACCCTAACCCTAAACCTAAACCTAACCCTTACCCTTAATATATCCCTAACCCTAACCCTAACCCTTATCCTAACAGTAACACTAACGCTAACCTTAACCCTAACACTTGCCATTACCATAAACCTAACCCTAACCCTAAAACGTACCCTTACCCGTACCCTAACTATAACCCTAACCATAACCCTAAACCTTACACTTACCCTAACCCTAACACTAACCCTTACCCTAACCCTAACCCTAACCCTAACTCTAACCGTTACCCTTACCCTTACACTTACTCTTACCCTAAC
>JANJXV010000602.1:322500-325000 GCA_024803745.1 Megascapheus bottae | reverse complement strand
CCCTAACCCTTACCCTTACCATAACACTCAGCCTAACCCTAAACCTAACCCTAACCCTATCCCTTACCCTAACCATAACCCTAATCCTAACCCTAACCTAACCCTAACCCTAACCTTAACCCTAACCCTAACCTAACCCTTACCCTTACCCTAATCCTAACCCTAACCATAACCCCAATCCTAAACCTAACCCTAACCCTAACCCTAACCCTTTCCCTAACCCTAAACCTAATCCTAACCCTTACCCTAATCCTAACCCTAATCTTAACCCTAACCCTTACCCTTACTCTCACCCTAACCTTAACTCTAATATTTATCCTTACCCTAACCCTGACCGTAAACCTAACCCTAACCCTAAACCTAACCCTTACCCTTACCCTAACCCTAAACCTAACCCTAACCCTCACCCTTACCTAAGGCTAAATCTAACCCTAAACCTGACCCTAACTTTAACCCTAACCCTTACCCTTAGCCTAACCCTAAACGTAACCCTAAACCTAACCCTAACACTTACCCTAACCTTAACCCTAACCCAAACGCTAACCCTAACACATAACCTTACCCTAACAATAAAACTAACCCTAACCCTAACCCTAAACCGAACCCTAATCCTAACCCTAACCCTAACCCTAAGCATAACCCTCATCCTAAACCTAACCCTAATCATTAAACGTACCCTAAACCTAAACCTAACCATAACCCCAACACTAACCCTAACCCTTACCATTACCCTAAAACTTACCCTAACCCTAACCCCAACCTTAACCCTTACCCTAACCCTAAACCTAAGCCTAATCCCTAACCCTAACCTTAAACCTAACTCTAACCCTAACCCTAACACTAACCCTTACCCCTACCCTAACCCTTACCGTAACCCTAACCCTACTTTTAACCCTAACCCTAAACCTAACCCTAACCTTAACCCTAACCCTAACCCTAACCCTTGTCCTTACCCTAACCCTAACCATAAACCTAACACTAACCCTAACCTAGACCTAACCCTCACCCTTACCCTTACCTACACCCTAACCCTAAACCTAACCCTCACCCTAACCCTAAACCTAACCTCTAAACCTAAACCTAAACCTAACCCTAATCCTTACCCTTAACCTAAACCTAACCCTAACACTAACACTTGCCCTTACTCTAAACCCTACCCTAACCCTAACCAAAACCCGAACACTTACCCTAAGCCTAACCCTACCCCTAACCCTTACCCTTACCCTAACCCTAACCGTAATCCTAACCCTAACCCTTACCCTTACCCTAACCCTAATCCTAACCCTAACCCTAACCCTAACCCTTACCCTAACCTAAACCTAACCCTTACCCTAACCCTAACCCTAACCCTAACCTTAAACCTAACCCTAACCCTAACCTAACCCTAAACCTAACCCTAACACTAACCCTATCCCTAACCCTAACCTTAACCCTAACCCTAACCCTTGCCCTTACCCTAATCCTAACCCTAACTCTAAACCTAACCCTAAAACTTACCCTAACCCTAACCCTAAACTCAAACTTAACCCTAACCCTAACCCTTACCCTTAATCTAACACTAAGCCTAAGCCTAAGCCTAACCCTATCCCTAACGCTTACCCTAACCCTAACCCTAAACCTAAACCTAACCCTTACCCTAACCATAACCCTTATCCTAAACCTAAGCCTAACCCTAACACTAACCTTAACCCTAACCCTAACCCTAACCTAATCCTTACCCTTAACCTAACCCTAACCGTAAACCTTACCCTTATCCTAACACTTAGCCTAACCCTAACCCTCACCCTAACCCTATCCCTTACCCTAACCATAACAATAATCCTAACCCTAAACCTCACCCTAACCCTAACCCTAACCCTAACCCTAAACCTTACCCTCCCCTCCCCTTACCATAACCCTAACCCTAACACTTGCCATTACCCTAAACCTAACCCTAACCCTAAAACTTACCCTTACCCGTACCCTAACAATAACCCTAACCCTAACCCTAAACCTTATACTTACCCTAACCCTAACACTAACCCTTACCCTAACCCTAACGCTAACTCTAACCGTTACACTTACCCTTACCCTTACCATTACCCTAAATCTAAACCTAACCCTAACCCTAACCCTAAACCTAACCCTTACCCTTACCCTATCCCTAACCCTAACACTAATCCTTATCCTAACCCTAACCCTAACCCTAACCCTAACACTTACATTAACCCTAACCCTAACCCTAACCCTTATCCTTACCCTAACCCTAACTCTAAACTTAACCCAACCCTAAACCTAACCCTAACCCTAACCCTTACCCTAAAACTTACCCTAACCCTAATCCTAACTCTACCACTTACCCTTACCCTAACCCTAACCCTAACCCTAACCCTTACCCTAACCATAACCCTAACGCTAACCCTAAGACTAACACTTACCCTAACACTAACCTTTACACTAACCCTAACCCTAACCTAACCCGTATCCCTAAACCTAACCCTAACCCTAACCTTAACCCTAA
>JANJXV010000602.1:312500-317500 GCA_024803745.1 Megascapheus bottae | reverse complement strand
ACCCTAACCCTAAACCTAACCCTAAACCTAACCCTAAACCTTGCCCTTATCTTAACCCTAAACCTAACGCTAACCCTTACGCTTACCCCAACGCTAAACCTAACCCTAACCCTAACCCTAACCCGAACACATAACCTTACCCTAACCCTAACCCTTACCATAAACCTAACCCTAACCCTAACCCTAACACTTACCCTAACCCTAACCCTAAACCTTAAACTAACCCTAACCCTAAACCTAACCCTAACCCTTACCCTAACCCTAAACCTAAGCCTAACCCCTAAACCTAACCCTAATTTTAAACCTAACCCTAAACCTAACACTTGCCCTTACCCTAAACCCTACCCTAACCCTAATCCTTACCCCTACCCTAACCCTAACCCTAACCCTTACCCTAACCCTAACCCTAATTTTAAACCTATCCCTAAACCTAACCCTAAACTTCACACTAACCCTAAGCCTAACCCTTGTCCTTAACTTAACCCTAACCCTAAACCTAACACTAACCCTAACCCTAAACCTAACCTTCACCCTTAGCCTTACCCACACCCTAACCCTAAACCTAACCCTCACCCTAACCCTAACCCTAACCTCTAACCCTAACCCTAAACCTACCCCTAATCCTTACCCTTAACCTAAACCGAACCCTAACCCTAACACTTGCCCTTACCCTAATCCCTACCCTAACCCTAACCCTAACACTTACCCTAACCCAAACCCTAACCCTTACCCTTACCCTAACCCTAACCCTAACCCTAACCCTAACCCTAACCCTAAACTTTACCCTAACCCTAACCCTAACCCTAACCCTAACCTTAACCCTAACCCTAACCCTAACCTAACCCTTACCGTTAACCTAACCCTTACTATAACACTTACCCTTACCCTAACACTTAGCCTAACCCTAACCCTAACCCTGTCGCTTACCCCAACCATAACCCTAATCCTAACCCTAAACCTAACCCTAACACTAACCCTAACCCTAAACCTTACCCTACCCTCCCCTTACCCTAACCCTAACCCTAACCTTAACCCTAATCCTTGCCATTACCCTAAACCTAACCCTAACCCTAAAACTTACCCTTACCCGTACCCTAACAATAACCCTAACCCTAACCCAAAACCTTACACTTACCCTAACCTTAACATTAACCCTTACCCTAACCCTAACCCTCACTCTAACCGTTACCCTTACCCTTACCCTTACCCTTTCCCTAACTCTAAACCTAACGCTAAACCTAACCCTAACCCTAACCCTAACACTTACTCTTAACCTATCCCTAAACCTAACCCTTAACCTTATCCTAACCCTAACCCTAACCTAACCCTAACACTTACATTAAACCTAACCCTAACCCTAACCCTAACCCTTATCCTTACCCTAACCCTAACCCTAAACGTAACCCCAACCCTAAATCTAACCCTAACCCTAACCCTTAACCTAACACTTACTCTAACCCTAACCCTAACTCTACCACTTACCCTTACCCTAACCCTAAACCTAACACTAACCCTTACCCTAACCCTAACCCTAAACCTAACCCTATCACTTACCCTAACCCGAACACTTACACTAACCTTAACCCTAACCCTAACCCATATCCCTGACCCTAACCCTAACCCTAACCTTAACCCTAACCTTAACCCTAATCCTAACCCTAACCCTTACCCTAACCCTAAACCAAAACCTAACCCTAACCCTAACCTTAACCCCAACCCTAAACCTAATCCTAACCCTAACACTTAAACTCACCCTAACCCTAAACCTAACCCTAACCCTAACATTTATCCTTACCCAAACCCAACCCTAACCCAATCCCTAACCCTAACACTAACCCTAACCCTTACCATAACCCTAAACCTAATCCTAACCTAAACCTAACCCTAACCCTAACCCTAACCTCAACCTTAACCCTAACCCTAACCCTAACATTTACCATTACCCTAACACTTAGCCTAACCCTAACCCTGACCCTAACCCTAACCATAACCCTAACCCTAACCCTTACTCTAACCCTAAACCTGATCCTAACCCTTCAACCTAACCCTAACCCTAACCCTAACCTCAACCTTAACCCTAACCCTAACCCTTACCCTTACCCTAACACTTAGCCTAACCCTAACCATAACCCAAACCCTAATGCTAACATTTATCCTTACCCAAACCCTAACACTAACCCAATCCCTAACCCTAACCCTAACCCTAACCCTTACCCTAACCCTAACCCTAACCCTAAACCTAACCCTAACTCTAACACTAAACCTTGCCCTTACCTTAACCCTAAACCTAAGGCTAACCCTTACGCTTACCCTAACGCTAACCCTAACCCTAACCCTAACCCTAACTCGAACACATACCCTTACCCTAACCCTAACCCTAACCCTTACCCTAACCCTAACCCTAATCCTAACCCTTACCCTTACCCTAACCCTAACCCTAACCTTAACCCCAACACTAAACCTAATCCTAACCCTAACACTTACCCTTGCCCTAACCCTAACCCTAACCCTAAAACTTACCCAAACCCTAACCCTAAACCTAACCCTAAACCTTACTCTTACCCTCACCCTAACCCTAACCTTAACCCCAACCCTAAACTAACCCTAACCCTAACCCTTATCCTGACCCAAACCCTAACCCTAACCCAATCCCTAACCCTAAACATAAACCTAACCCTAACCCTAACCCTAACCCTTACCCTTACCATAACCCTAACCCAAAACCTAACCCTAACCCTCCCTTACCATAACCATAACCCTAACCCTAACCCTAAACTTAAGGGTAACCCTTATCCTTAACCTAACCCTAACCCTAACCCCAACCCTTATCCTTACCCTAACCCTAACCGTAACTCTAACCCTAAACCTAACCCGAACCCTAACAGTAACCCCTACGCTTACCCCAACGGTAAACCTAACCCTAACCCTAACCATAAACCTAAACCTAACCCTAATCCTAACCTTAACTCTAACCCTTGCCATTACCCTAAACCTAACCCTAACCCTAACACTTACCCTTACCCGTACCCTAACCATAACCCTAAACATAACCCTAAACCTTACACTTACCCTAACCCTAACCCTAACCCTAACCCTAACCCTAACCCTAACCCTAACACTTACCCTAAACCTAAGCCTAACCCTAACCTTATCCTTACCCTAACCCTAACCCTAAACTTAACCCTAACCCTGAACCTAACCCTAACCCTTACCTTAACCCTAACCCTAACCCTAACCCTAAGCGTAACACTTACCTAAACCTAACACTAACCCTAACCCTAACCCCGAACCCTAACCCTTAACCTAACCCTAAACCTAACCCAAACCCTAACCCTTACCTTTAAGCAAACCTAAATCTAACTCTAACCCTAACCCTAACCCTAACCCTTAACCTAACCCTAACCCTAACCGTAACACCTACCCTTACCCTAAACCCTAACCTAACCCTAACCCTAACCCTAACCCTTCCCCTAACCCTAACCCTAATCCTAACCCTTACCCTTCCCCTAACAATAAACCTAACCCTAACCCAAACCCTAACCCTTACCCTTACCCTATCACTAACCCTAAATCTAACCCAAACCCTAACCCTAAACCTTACCCTTACCTTAACCCTAACCCTAACCCTAACCTTTACGCTTACCCTAACGCTAACGCTAACCCTAACCCTAACCCTAACCGAACACATAACCTTACACTAACCCTAACCGTAATCTTAACCCTAACCCTAACCCTAACCTTAACCCTTACCCTAACCCTAAACCAAACCCAAACCCTTACCCTTACCCTAACCCTAACCCTAACCTTAACCCCAACCCTAAACCTAATCCTAACCCTAACACTTACCTTACCCTTACCCTAACCCTAACCCTAACCTTAACCCCAACCATAAACCTAATTCTAACCCTAACACTAACCCTTACCCTAACCCTAACCCTTACCCTTACTAACCCTAACCCTAACCCTAACCCTTACCCTAACCCTAACCCTAAACCTAAACCTAACCCTTACCCTAACCATAACCCTTATCCTAAACCTAAGCCTAACCCTAACACTAACCTTAACCCTAACCCTAACCCTAACCTAATCCTTACCCTTAACCTAACCCTAACCGTAAACCTTACCCTTATCCTAACACTTAGCCTAACCCTAACCCTCACCCTAACCCTATCCCTTACCCTAACCATAACAATAATCCTAACCCTAAACCTCACCCTAACCCTAACCCTAACCCTAACCCTAAACCTTACCCTCCCCTCCCCTTACCATAACCCTAACCCTAACACTTGCCATTACCCTAAACCTAACCCTAACCCTAAAACTTACCCTTACCCGTACCCTAACAATAACCCTAACCCTAACCCTAAACCTTATACTTACCCTAACCCTAACACTAACCCTTACCCTAACCCTAACGCTAACTCTAACCGTTACACTTACCCTTACCCTTACCATTACCCTAAATCTAAACCTAACCCTAACCCTAACCCTAAACCTAACCCTTACCCTTACCCTATCCCTAACCCTAACACTAATCCTTATCCTAACCCTAACCCTAACCCTAACCCTAACACTTACATTAACCCTAACCCTAACCCTAACCCTTATCCTTACCCTAACCCTAACTCTAAACTTAACCCAACCCTAAACCTAACCCTAACCCTAACCCTTACCCTAAAACTTACCCTAACCCTAATCCTAACTCTACCACTTACCCTTACCCTAACCCTAACCCTAACCCTAACCCTTACCCTAACCATAACCCTAACGCTAACCCTAAGACTAACACTTACCCTAACACTAACCTTTACACTAACCCTAACCCTAACCTAACCCGTATCCCTAAACCTAACCCTAACCCTAACCTTAACCCTAACCCTAACCCTAACAATAACCCTAACCCTAAACTTAACCCTAACCCTAAACCTAATCCTAACCCTAACACTTACCCTTACCCTAACCCTAACCCTAACTCTAACCCTTATCCTTACCCAAACCCT
>JANJXV010000602.1:295000-307500 GCA_024803745.1 Megascapheus bottae | reverse complement strand
GAACACATAACCTTACCCTAACCCTAACCCTTACCATAAACCTAACCCTAACCCTAACCCTAACACTTACCCTAACCCTAACCCTAAACCTTAAACTAACCCTAACCCTAAACCTAACCCTAACCCTTACCCTAACCCTAAACCTAAGCCTAACCCCTAAACCTAACCCTAATTTTAAACCTAACCCTAAACCTAACACTTGCCCTTACCCTAAACCCTACCCTAACCCTAATCCTTACCCCTACCCTAACCCTAACCCTAACCCTTACCCTAACCCTAACCCTAATTTTAAACCTATCCCTAAACCTAACCCTAAACTTCACACTAACCCTAAGCCTAACCCTTGTCCTTAACTTAACCCTAACCCTAAACCTAACACTAACCCTAACCCTAAACCTAACCTTCACCCTTAGCCTTACCCACACCCTAACCCTAAACCTAACCCTCACCCTAACCCTAACCCTAACCTCTAACCCTAACCCTAAACCTACCCCTAATCCTTACCCTTAACCTAAACCGAACCCTAACCCTAACACTTGCCCTTACCCTAATCCCTACCCTAACCCTAACCCTAACACTTACCCTAACCCAAACCCTAACCCTTACCCTTACCCTAACCCTAACCCTAACCCTAACCCTAACCCTAACCCTAAACTTTACCCTAACCCTAACCCTAACCCTAACCCTAACCTTAACCCTAACCCTAACCCTAACCTAACCCTTACCGTTAACCTAACCCTTACTATAACACTTACCCTTACCCTAACACTTAGCCTAACCCTAACCCTAACCCTGTCGCTTACCCCAACCATAACCCTAATCCTAACCCTAAACCTAACCCTAACACTAACCCTAACCCTAAACCTTACCCTACCCTCCCCTTACCCTAACCCTAACCCTAACCTTAACCCTAATCCTTGCCATTACCCTAAACCTAACCCTAACCCTAAAACTTACCCTTACCCGTACCCTAACAATAACCCTAACCCTAACCCAAAACCTTACACTTACCCTAACCTTAACATTAACCCTTACCCTAACCCTAACCCTCACTCTAACCGTTACCCTTACCCTTACCCTTACCCTTTCCCTAACTCTAAACCTAACGCTAAACCTAACCCTAACCCTAACCCTAACACTTACTCTTAACCTATCCCTAAACCTAACCCTTAACCTTATCCTAACCCTAACCCTAACCTAACCCTAACACTTACATTAAACCTAACCCTAACCCTAACCCTAACCCTTATCCTTACCCTAACCCTAACCCTAAACGTAACCCCAACCCTAAATCTAACCCTAACCCTAACCCTTAACCTAACACTTACTCTAACCCTAACCCTAACTCTACCACTTACCCTTACCCTAACCCTAAACCTAACACTAACCCTTACCCTAACCCTAACCCTAAACCTAACCCTATCACTTACCCTAACCCGAACACTTACACTAACCTTAACCCTAACCCTAACCCATATCCCTGACCCTAACCCTAACCCTAACCTTAACCCTAACCTTAACCCTAATCCTAACCCTAACCCTTACCCTAACCCTAAACCAAAACCTAACCCTAACCCTAACCTTAACCCCAACCCTAAACCTAATCCTAACCCTAACACTTAAACTCACCCTAACCCTAAACCTAACCCTAACCCTAACATTTATCCTTACCCAAACCCAACCCTAACCCAATCCCTAACCCTAACACTAACCCTAACCCTTACCATAACCCTAAACCTAATCCTAACCTAAACCTAACCCTAACCCTAACCCTAACCTCAACCTTAACCCTAACCCTAACCCTAACATTTACCATTACCCTAACACTTAGCCTAACCCTAACCCTGACCCTAACCCTAACCATAACCCTAACCCTAACCCTTACTCTAACCCTAAACCTGATCCTAACCCTTCAACCTAACCCTAACCCTAACCCTAACCTCAACCTTAACCCTAACCCTAACCCTTACCCTTACCCTAACACTTAGCCTAACCCTAACCATAACCCAAACCCTAATGCTAACATTTATCCTTACCCAAACCCTAACACTAACCCAATCCCTAACCCTAACCCTAACCCTAACCCTTACCCTAACCCTAACCCTAACCCTAAACCTAACCCTAACTCTAACACTAAACCTTGCCCTTACCTTAACCCTAAACCTAAGGCTAACCCTTACGCTTACCCTAACGCTAACCCTAACCCTAACCCTAACCCTAACTCGAACACATACCCTTACCCTAACCCTAACCCTAACCCTTACCCTAACCCTAACCCTAATCCTAACCCTTACCCTTACCCTAACCCTAACCCTAACCTTAACCCCAACACTAAACCTAATCCTAACCCTAACACTTACCCTTGCCCTAACCCTAACCCTAACCCTAAAACTTACCCAAACCCTAACCCTAAACCTAACCCTAAACCTTACTCTTACCCTCACCCTAACCCTAACCTTAACCCCAACCCTAAACTAACCCTAACCCTAACCCTTATCCTGACCCAAACCCTAACCCTAACCCAATCCCTAACCCTAAACATAAACCTAACCCTAACCCTAACCCTAACCCTTACCCTTACCATAACCCTAACCCAAAACCTAACCCTAACCCTCCCTTACCATAACCATAACCCTAACCCTAACCCTAAACTTAAGGGTAACCCTTATCCTTAACCTAACCCTAACCCTAACCCCAACCCTTATCCTTACCCTAACCCTAACCGTAACTCTAACCCTAAACCTAACCCGAACCCTAACAGTAACCCCTACGCTTACCCCAACGGTAAACCTAACCCTAACCCTAACCATAAACCTAAACCTAACCCTAATCCTAACCTTAACTCTAACCCTTGCCATTACCCTAAACCTAACCCTAACCCTAACACTTACCCTTACCCGTACCCTAACCATAACCCTAAACATAACCCTAAACCTTACACTTACCCTAACCCTAACCCTAACCCTAACCCTAACCCTAACCCTAACCCTAACACTTACCCTAAACCTAAGCCTAACCCTAACCTTATCCTTACCCTAACCCTAACCCTAAACTTAACCCTAACCCTGAACCTAACCCTAACCCTTACCTTAACCCTAACCCTAACCCTAACCCTAAGCGTAACACTTACCTAAACCTAACACTAACCCTAACCCTAACCCCGAACCCTAACCCTTAACCTAACCCTAAACCTAACCCAAACCCTAACCCTTACCTTTAAGCAAACCTAAATCTAACTCTAACCCTAACCCTAACCCTAACCCTTAACCTAACCCTAACCCTAACCGTAACACCTACCCTTACCCTAAACCCTAACCTAACCCTAACCCTAACCCTAACCCTTCCCCTAACCCTAACCCTAATCCTAACCCTTACCCTTCCCCTAACAATAAACCTAACCCTAACCCAAACCCTAACCCTTACCCTTACCCTATCACTAACCCTAAATCTAACCCAAACCCTAACCCTAAACCTTACCCTTACCTTAACCCTAACCCTAACCCTAACCTTTACGCTTACCCTAACGCTAACGCTAACCCTAACCCTAACCCTAACCGAACACATAACCTTACACTAACCCTAACCGTAATCTTAACCCTAACCCTAACCCTAACCTTAACCCTTACCCTAACCCTAAACCAAACCCAAACCCTTACCCTTACCCTAACCCTAACCCTAACCTTAACCCCAACCCTAAACCTAATCCTAACCCTAACACTTACCTTACCCTTACCCTAACCCTAACCCTAACCTTAACCCCAACCATAAACCTAATTCTAACCCTAACACTAACCCTTACCCTAACCCTAACCCTTACCCTTACTAACCCTAACCCTAACCCTAACCCTTACCCTAACCCTAACCCTAACCCTAACCCTAACACTTACCCTAAACCTAAGCCTAACCCTAACCTTATCCTTACCCTAACCCTAACCCTAAACTTAACCCTAACCCTGAACCTAACCCTAACCCTTACCTTAACCCTAACCCTAACCCTAACCCTAAGCGTAACACTTACCTAAACCTAACACTAACCCTAACCCTAACCCCGAACCCTAACCCTTAACCTAACCCTAAACCTAACCCAAACCCTAACCCTTACCTTTAAGCAAACCTAAATCTAACTCTAACCCTAACCCTAACCCTAACCCTTAACCTAACCCTAACCCTAACCCTAACCGTAACACCTACATTACCCTAAACCCTAACCTAACCCTAACCCTAACCCTAACCCTTCCCCTAACCCTAACCCTAATCCTAACCCTTACCCTTCCCCTAACAATAAACCTAACCCTAACCCAAACCCTAACCCTTACCCTTACCCTATCACTAACCCTAAACCTAACCCTAAATCTAACCCAAACCCTAACCCTAAACCTTACCCTTACCTTAAACCTAACCCTAACCCTAACCCTTACGCTTACCCTAACGCTAACGCTAACCCTAACCCTAACCCTAACCGAACACATAACCTTACCCTAACCCTAACCCTAATCTTAACCCTAACCCTAACCCTAACCTTAACCCTTACCCTAACCCTAAACCAAACCCAAACCCTTACCCTTACCCTAACCCTAACCCTAACCTTAACCCCAACCCTAAACCTAATCCTAACCCTAACACTTAACTTACCCTAACCCTAACCCTAACCCTAACCCTTATCCTTACCCAAACCCTAACCCTAACCCTAACCCAATCCCTAACACTTACCCTAAGCCTAACGTTAACTCTAACCCTAAACTTAACCCTAACCTTAACCTTAACCCTAACCCTAACCCGAACCCTTGCCCTTATCCTAATCCTAACCCTAGTCATTACTCTAACACTAAGCCTAAACCTAACCCTAACCCTAACCCTAACCCTTACCCTAACCCTAATCCTAATCCTAACACTAAACCTAACCCTAACCCTAACCCTAACCTCAACCTTAACAGTAACCCTAACCCTAACCCTTACCCTTACCCTAACACTTAGCCTAACCCTAACACTAACACTAACCCTATCCCTTACCCTAACCATAACCCTAATCCTAACCCCAACCCTAACCCTAACCCTAACCCTAAAGCTTACCCTACCCTCCCCTTACCCTAACCCTAACCCTAACCTTAACCCTAACACTAACCATTACCCTAACCCTAACCCTAACTCTAACCGTTACCCTTACCCTTACCCTTACCCTAACTCTAAACCTAACCCTAACCCTAACCCTAACCCTAACCCTTACCCTTACCCTATCCCTAACCCTAACCCTAACCCTTATCCTAACCCTAACCCTAACCCTAACACTTACATTAACCCTATCCCTAACTCTAACCCTTATCCTTACCCTAACCCGAACCCTAAACTTAACCCCAACCATAAACCTAACCCTAACCCTAACCCTTACCAGAACACTTACCTTAAACCTAACCCTAACTCTACCACTTACCCTTATCCTAACCCTAAAGCTAACCATAACCCTTTCCCTAACCCTAAGCCTAACACTTACCCTAACCCTAACCCTTATACTAACCCTAAACCTAACCCTAACCCGTAACCCTAACCCTAACCCTAACACTAACACTAACCTTAACCCTAAACCTAACCCTAACCCTTACCCTAACCCAAAACCAAACCCTAACCCTAACCCTAACATTAACCCCAACCCTAAACCTAATCCTAACCCTAACACATACCGTTACCCTAACCCTAACCCTAACCCTAACACTTATCCTTACCCAAACCCTAACCCTAACCCAATCCCTAACCCTAACCATAACCCAAACCCTAACCCTTACCCTAACCCTAACCCTAATCCTAACCCTAACCCTAACCTCAACCTTAACCCTAAACCTAACCCTAAACTTAACTCTAACATTTATCCTTACCCTAACCCTAACCCTAACCCTAACCGTAACCCTAACCCTAACCTTAACCCTAAACCTAACCCTAACCCTATCCTTAACCCTAAACCTAACCCTTGCCCTTACCCTAACCCTAACCCTAAACCTAACACTAACACTAACCCTAACCCTAACCTTAACCCTAACCCTTACCCTAATCCTTACCCTTATCCTAAACCTAACCCTAACAATAACCATTACCCTTACCCTAAACCCTACCCTAACCCTACCCCTTACCCTAACCCTAACCCTAACCCTTACCATTACCCTAACCCGAACCCTAAACCTAACCCTAACCCTAACCCTAAACCTTGCCCTTACCTTAACCCTAAACCTAACGCTAACCCTTACGCTTACCCTAACGCTAACCCTAACCCTAACCCTAACCCTAACCCGAAAACATATCCTTACCCTAACCCTAACCCTAACCTTAACCCTAACCCTAACCCTAACCCTAACCCTTACCCTAACCCTAACCCTAACCCTAACCCTTACCGTTACCCTAACCCTAACCCTAACCTTAACCCCAACACTAAAGCTAATCCTAACCCTAACACTTACCCTTGCCCTAACCCTAACCCTAACCCCAAAACTTACCCAAACCCTAACCCTAAACCTAACCCTAAACCTTACTCTTACCCTCACCCTAACCCTAACCTTAACCCTAACCCTAAACTAACTCTAACCCTAACCCTAACCCAATCCCTAACCCTAAACCTAAACCTAACCCTAACCCTAACCTTAACCCTTACCCTTACCATAACCCTAACTCAAAACCTAACCCTAACCGTCCCTTACCATAACCATAACCCTAACCCTAACCCTAACCTTAACCGTAACCCTTATCCTAAACCTAACCCTAACCCTAACCCCAACCCTTATCCTTACCTAACCCTAACCGTAACTCTAACCCTAAACCTAACCCGAACCTTAACCCTAACCCTTGCCATTACCCTAAACCTAACCGTAACCCTAACACTTACCCTTACCCGTACCCTAACCATAACCCTAAACCTAACCCTAAACCTTACACTTACCCTAACCCTAACACTAACCCTTACCCTAACCCTAACCCTACCTCTAACCGTTACCCTTACCCTAACTCTTACCCTTACCCTTACCCTAACCCTAAACCTAACCCTAAACCTAACCCTTACCCTTACCCTAACCCCGAACCTTAACCCTTAACCTAACCCTAAACCTAACCCAATCCCTAACCCTTACCCTTAAGCAAACCTAAATCTAACTCTAACCCTAACACTAACCCTAACCCTTAACCTAACCCTAACCCTAACCCTAACACCTACCCTTACCCTAAACCCTAACCAAACCCTAACCCTACCCCTAACCCTTACCCTAATCCTAACCCTAATCCTAACCCTTACCCTTCCCCTAACCCTAAACCTAACCCGAACCCTAACCCTAACCCTTACCCTTACCCTAACACTAACCCTAACCCTAACCCTAAACTTAACCCAAACCCTAACCCTAAACCTTACCCTTACCTTAACCCTAACCCTAACCCTAACCCTTACCCTAACACTTAGCCTAACCCTAACCCTAACACTAACCCTATCCCTTACCCTAACCATAACCCTAATCCTAACCCTAACCCTAACCCTAAATCTTACCCTACCCTACCCTTACCGTAACCCTAACCCTAACCTTAACCCTAACACTTGCCATTACCCTAAACCTAACCCTAACCCTAAAACTTACCCTTACCCGTACCATAAGCATAACCCTAACATTAACCCTAAACCTTACAATTACCCTAACCCTAACACTAACCCTTACCCTAACCCTAACCCTAACTCTAACCATTACCCTTACCCTTACCCTTACCCTAACTCTAAATCTAACCCTAACCCTAACCCTAACCCTAACACTTAACCTTACCCTATCCCTAACCCTAACAATAACCCTTATCCTAACCCTAACCCTAACACTTACATTAACCCTATCCCTAACCCTAACCCTTATCCTTACCCTAACCCTAACCCTAAACTTAACCCCAACCATAAACCTAACCATAACCCTAACCCTTACCAGAACACTTACCCTAAACCTAACCCTACCTCTACCACTTACTCTTACCCTAACCCTAAAGCTAACCCTAACCCTTACCCTAACCCTAACCCTAACCCTAAGCCTAACACTTACCCTAACCCTAACCCTTATACTAACCCTAACCCTAACCCTAACCAGTAACCCTAACCGTAACCATAACACTAACCCTAACCTTAACCCTAAACCTAACCCTAACCCTTACCCTAACCCAAAACCAAACCCTAACCCTAACCCTAACATTAACCCCAACCCTAAACCTAATCCTAACCCTAACACTTACCCTTACCCTAACCCTAACCCTAACCCTAACACTTATCCTTACCCAAACCCTAACCCTAACCCAATCCCTAACCCTAACCCTAACCCTAACCCTTACCCTAACCCTAACCCTAATCCTAACCCTAACCCTAACCCTAACCCTAACCTCAACCTTAACCCTAACCCTAACCCTTACCCTTACCCTAACACTTAGCCTAACCCTAACCCTAACCCTAACCCTATCCCTTACCCTAACCATAACCCTAATCCTAACCCTAAACCTAACCCTAACCCTAACCTTAAACCTAAATCTAACCTAACCCTTACCATTACCCTAACCCTAACCCTAACCATAACCCCAATCCTAAATCTAACCCTAACCCTAACCCTTACCCTAACCCTAAACCAAACCCTAACCCTAACCCTAACATTAACCCCAACCCTTACCTCATCCTAACCCTAACACTTACCCTTACCCTAACCCAAACCCTAACCCTAACACTTATCCTTACCCAAACCCTAACCCTAACCCAATCCCTAACCCTAACCCTAACCCTTACCCTAACCCTAAACCTAATCCTAACCCTAAACCTAACCCTAACCCTAACCCTAACCTCAACCTTAACGCTAACCCTAACCCTTACCCTTACCCTATCATTTAGCCTAACCCTAACCCAAACCCTAACCCTATCCCTTACCCTAACCATAACCCTAATCCTAACCCTAAACCTAACCTTAACCCTAACCTTAACCCTAACACTAACCTAACCCTTACCCTTGCCCTAACCCTAACCCTAACCATAACCCCAATCCTAAATCTAACCCTAACCCTAACCCTAACCCTTACACTAACCCTAACCCTAACCCTTACCCTGCCCTAACCCTAATCTTAACCCTAACCCTTACCCTTACTCTCACCATAAACTTAACTCTAATATTTATCCTTACCCTAACCCTAACCCTAAACCTAACCCTAACCCTAAACCTAACCGTTACCCTTACTCTAACCATAAACCTAACCCTAACCCTTACCCTTACCCTAAGCCTAAATCTAACCCTAACCCTGACCCTAACTTTAACCCTAACCCTTACCCTTACCCTAACCCTAACCGTAACCCTAAACCTAACCTTAACACTTACCCTAACCCTAATCCTTACCCAAACGCTAACCCTAACACATAACCTTACCGTAACCAAAAACCTAACCCTAACCCTAACCCTAAACCTAACCCTAATCCTAACCCTAATCCGAACCCTAAGCATAACCCTAACCCTAAACCTCACCCTAATCATTAAACGTACCCTAACCCTAACCCTAACCATAACCCCAACCCTAAACCTAACCCTAACTCTAACCCTAAACCTAACCCTTAACCTTACCCTATCCCGAACCCTAAACCTAACCCTAATCCTAACCCTAACCATTACCCTAACCCTAACCCTAATCCTAACCCTAGCCCTTACCCTTACCCTAAACCTAACCCTAACCCTAAACCTAACCCTTACACTTACCCTAACCCTAACAATTACCCTTACCCTAACCCTAACCCTAAAACTTAAACTAACACTAACCCTAACCCTAACCCTTACCCTAACACTAAACCTAAGCCTAACCCCTAACCCTAACCTTAAACCTAACTCTATCCCTAACCCTAACCCTAACCCTTAACCCTACCCTAACCCTAACCCTAACCCTTACCCTAACCCTAACCCTAATTTTAACCCTAACCCTAAACCTAACCCTAACCTTAACCCTAACCCTAACCCTTGTCCTTACCCTAACCCTAGCCCTAAACCTAACACTAACCCTAACCCTAAACCTAACCCTCACCCTTACCCTTACCCACACCATAACCCTAAACCTAACCCTCACCCTAACCCTAACACTAACCTCTAACCCTAACCCTAAACTTAACCCTAATCCTTACCCTTAACCTAAACCTAACCCTAACACTAACACTTGCCCTTACCATAAACCCTACCCTAACCCTAACCCTAACCCTAATCCTTACCCTAAACCTAACCCTAACCCTAACCCTAACCCTTACCCTAACCTAAACCTAACCCTTACCCTAACCCTAACCCTACCCCTAAACTTAAACCTAACCCTAACCCTAACCCTAACCCTAAACCTAACCCTAACACTAACCCTAACCCTAACCTTAATCCTAACCCTAACCCTTGCCCTTACCCTAACCCTAACCCTAACTCTAACCGTAACCCTAAAACTTACCATAACCCTAACCCTAACCATAACCTCAAACTTAACCCTAACCTAACACTAACCCTAACCCTTACTCTTACTCTAACACTAAGCCTAAGCCTAAGCATAACCCTAACCCTAACCCTTACCATAACCCTAACCCTAACTCTAACCCTAAGCCTTACCCTTACCCTAACACTAAGCCTAAACCTAACCCTAACCCTAACCCTAACCCTTACCCTAACCATAACCCTAATCCTAACCCTAAGCCTAACCCTAACCCTAACCTTAACCCTAACCCTAACCCTAACCTAACCCTTACCCTTAACCTAACCCTAACCATAACCTTAACCCCAACCCTAAACCTAACCCAAACCCTAACCCTAACCCTTACCCTAACCCTAACCCTAACCCTTACCCTTACCCTAACCTAAACCTAACCCTAACCCTAACCCTAACCCTTACCCTTACCCTTACAATAACCCTAACCATTATCCTTACTCAAACCCTAACATTAACACTAACCCTTACCCTATCCCTAACCATAACCCTAAAGGTAACCCTAACCATTTTCCTAACCCTAACCCAAATCCTATCCCTAACCCTTGCCCTTATCCTAACCCTAACCCTAACTCTAACTCTTACCCTAAACGTAACCCTTACCCTTACCCTAACCCTAACCCTAACCCTTAAACTAACCCTAACCCTAACCCTAACCCTTACCCTTACCCTAACCTAAACCTAACCCTAACCCTAACCCTAACCCTAACCCTAACCCTTACCCTAAAACTAACCCTAACCCTAACCCTTACCCTTACCCTAACCTAACCCTAACCCTAACCCTAACCCTAACCCTTACCCTAACCCTAACCCTAACCCTTACCCTTACCCTAACCTAAACCTAACCCTAACCCTAACCCTAACCCTTACCCTTACCGTCACCCTAACCCTAACCTTAACCCTAACCCTAAACCTAACCCTAAACCTAACTCTTATCCTTACCCAAACCCTAACCCTAACCCAATCCTTAACCCTAACCATCACCCTAAACCTAAACCTTACCCTTACCCTAACCCTAACAATAAATCTAACCCTAACTCTCACCCTTACCCTAAACATAACACTAACCCTTATCCTTACCCTAATCCTAAACCTAACCCTAAACCTAAACCTAACCCTAAACCTTACGCTTACCCTAACGTTAACCCTAACCCTAACCCTAACCCTAAACCTAACCCTAACCCTAACCTTAACCCTAACCCTTACCCTTACCCTACACCTAACCCTAACCCTAACACTTACCCTTACCCGTACCCTAACCCTAACCCTAACCCTAACCCTAAACCTTACACTTAGCCTAACACTAACACTAACCCTTACCCTAACCCTACCCTAACTCTAACCGTTACTCTTACCCTTACCCTTAACCTTACCCTAACCATAAAGCTAACCCTAACCCTAACCCTTACCCTTACCCTAACCCTAACCCTAACCCTAACCCTTGCCCAAACCCTAACAATAACCCTAACCCTAACCCTAAAGCTAACCCTAACCCTAACCCTAACCCTTACACTTACCATAACCCTAACCCTAACCCTAACCCTTACCCAAACCCTAACCCTAACCCTAACCCTAACCCTAACAGTTACCATAACCCTATCCCTAAAACTTACCCTTACCCTAAACCTAACCCTAACCCTAACCCTAACCCTAACCCTTCCCCTAACCCTAACCCTAACCCTAACCTCTAACCCTAACCCTAAACCTAACCCTAATCCTTACCCTTATCCTAAACCTAACCCTTACCCTTACCCTAACCCTAAATCTAACTCTAACCCTTACCCTAACCCTTACCCTAACCCTAACCCTAACCCTAACACTTACCCTTACAAAAACCCTAACCGTAACCCTAACCCTAACCCTAAAGCTAACCCTAACCATAAACCTAACCCTAACCCTAACCCTAACCCTAACCCTAACCCTTACGCTAACCCTAAACCTAACCCTAACCCGTACAATTACCCTTTCCCTATCCCTAAACCTAACCCTAACCCTAACCCTTACCCTAACCCTAACCTTAACCCTAA
>JANJXV010000602.1:265000-280000 GCA_024803745.1 Megascapheus bottae | reverse complement strand
TTAACCCTAACCCTAACCCTAACCCTTGCCCTTACCCTAACCCTAACCCTAACCCTAAACCTACCACTAACCCTAACCCTAACCCTTACCGTTATCCTAACCCTAACCCTAAACCTAACCTCACCCTAACAATAACCCTAGCCCTAATTTCTAACCCTAACCCTAAACCTAACCCTAATCCTTACCCTCATTTTAAACCTAACCCTAACACTAACACTTACCCTAACCCTAACCCTAATCCAAACCCTTACCCTTACCCTAACCCTAACCCTAACCCTAACCCTAAACCTAATCCTAACACTAACCTTAACCCTAACCCTTACCCTTACCCTAAACCTAACCCTAACCCTAACACTTACCCTTACCCGTACCTTAACCCTAACCGTAACCCTATACCTTACACTTACCCTAACCCTAACACTAACCCTTAACCTAACCCTACCCTAACTCTACCGTTACCCTTACCCTTACCCTTAACCTTACCCTAACCCTAAAGCTAACCCTAACCCTAACCCTCACCCTAACCCTAACCCTAACCCTAACCCTTACCCAAACCTTAACCCTAACCTTAACACTTTCCCTAACCCTAACCCTAACCCTAACACTTATCCTTACCCTAACCCTAACCCTAACCCTAACCCTAACCCTAACCTTACCCTTACCCTAATCCTAACCCTAACCCTAATCCTAACCCTACTTCTTACCCTAACCCTAACGCTTACCCTTACCCTAACCCTAACCCTAACTTTTAATCTAACCCTAACCCTAACCCTAACCCTAAACCTAACCCTAACCCTAACCTTACCCTTACCCAAATTCTAATCCTAAACCTAACCCTATATCTTACCCTAAACCTAACCCTTACCCTTACCCTAAACCTAACCCTAACCTTAACCCTAACCCTAACCTTAACCCTAACCTTAACCCTAACCCTAAGCCTAACCCTTGCCCTTACCCTAACCCTAACCCTAAACCTAACACTAACCCTAACCCTAACCTCACCCTAACACTTACCCTTACACTAAACCTAACCCAAAAACGAACCCTCACACTAACCCTAACCCTAACCCTAAACACTAACCCTAACCCTAAACCTAACCCTCAACCTAACCCTAACCCTAACCCTAACCCTAACCTTACCCTAACCCTAACCCTAACCCTAACCTTACCCTAACCCTAACCCTAACCCTAACCCTAAACTAACCCTAACCCTAACCCTAACCCTAACCCTAACCCTAACCCTAAATCTAAACCTAACCCTAATCTTTACCCTAACCCTAACCCTTACCCTAACCTTAAACCCAAACGTATCCCTAACCCCAACCTTAACCCTAACTCAAACCTATCCCTAACCCTAACCCTAACCCTAAACCGTACCCTTACCCTAACCCTAAACCTAACCCTAACCCTAACCCTAACCCTTACCCTTACCCTAACCCTAAACCTAACCCTAACCCTAACCCTAACACTAATCCTTACCCTACCCCTAACCCTAACCCTTATCCTTACCCTAACCATAACCCTAACCCTTACCCAACCCTAACCCTAACCCTAAACTTAATGCTAATCCTAACCCTAACCCTAAACCTAACCCTTACCCTAACCCTAAACTTTACCCTAACCCTAACCCTAATCCTAACCCCAACCCTTACTCTAACTCTAGCCTTAAACTTAACCCTAACCCTAACCCTAACCCTAACCGTAACCCTTACCCTTACCCTAACCCTAACCCTAAAATTAACCCCAAACCTAAACCTAAACCTAACGCTTACCCTTACCATAACCCTAACCCTAACCCTAAACCAAACACCCTTACCCTAACCCTAACCCTAACCATACCCTTACCCTAACCCTAATACTAAACCTAATGCTTAACCCTAACACTAACCCTAACCCTTACCCTTACCCTAACCCTAACCCTAACTCTAACCCTAACCCTAACCGTAACCCTAACACTTACCCTAAACCTAAACCTAACCCTTACCCTTAGCCTAACCCTAACCCTAACCCTAACCCTAACCCTAACACTAACCCTAACCTTAACTGTAACCCTAACCCTAACCCTAACCCTTACCCTTATCCTAACCTCAACCCTAAACCTTACACTTACCCTTACCCTAACACAAACCCTAACCCTAATGCCTAACCCTAACCCTAACCCTAACACTATCTCTAACACTTAGTCTTAACCTAATCATAACCGTAACCCTAGCCCTTACCCTAACCCTAACTCTAACCCTTAGCCTTACCCTAACCCTAAACCTATCCCCTAACCCTAACCCTAACCCTAAACCTTAATCTAAGATAAACCCTAATCCTAACCCTAACCGTAACCCTTACCTTTACCCTAAGCCTAACCCTAAACCTAAACCTAATCCTAATCCTAAACCTAACCCTAACCCTAACCCTAACCTTAACCCTTACCCTAACCCTAAACCTAAACCTAACCCTAACTCGAAAACTAATCCTTACCTCACCCTAACCCTAAACCTAACACTAACTCTAACCCTAACCTTAACCCTTACCCTTACCCTAACCCTAAACCTAACCCAAACCCTAACCCTAATCCTAACACTTACCCTTACCCTAACCCTAACACTAACACTTACCCTTACTCCTAACCGTAACCCTAACCATAACCCCAACCCTAAATCTAAACCTAACCCTAACGCTAACCCTTACCCTTACGCTAACTCTTACCCTAACCCTAACCCTAAACCTAAGGCTTACACTAAACCTAACCCTAACCCTAACCCCTATCCCTAACCCTTACCCTAAACCTAACCCTAACCCCTAACCCTAACCCTTACCCTAAACCTAAAAGTAACCCTAACCCTAACCTTTACCCTTACCCTAACCCTAACCCTAACTCTAACCCTTACCCTAACCCTATTCCTAACCCTTAACCTAACTCTAACACTTACCCTAACCTTAACCTTAACCCTAACCCTAACCCTAACCCTAACCCTTACCCTTACCCTAACCCAAACCCTAACCCTAACACTAACCATAACTTTAACACTAACCCTAACCATAACCACTACCCTAACCCTAACCCTAAACCTAACCCTAACCCTAACCCTAACATTAATCCTAACCCTTACCCTTACCGTAAACCTAACCCTATCCCTAACCCTAACCCTTACGCTAACCCTAAACTTTACCCTAACCCTAATCCTAACCCTAACCCCAAATCTAACGCTAACACTAGTCCTTATCCTAAGCCTAACCCTAAACCTAATCCTAACCCTAACCCTAACCATAACCCTAATCCTAACCTTAACCCTTACCGTTACATTAAACCTAAACCTAACCCCAACCCTAACCCTAACACTAATCCTTTCCCTAAGCATATCCCTAACCCTAACCCTAACCCTAACCCTTACCCTAACCCTAAACCTAACACTTACCCTTACCCTTACCCTCACCCTAACCCTAACCCTAACCTTAATCCTATCCCTAACCCTATCCCTTACCCTTACCCTAACCCTAAACCTAACCATTATCCTTACCCTAACCCTAACCCTAACAATAAACTTAATGCTAACCCTAACCCTAACCCTAAACCTAACCCTTATCCTAACCCTAAACTTTACCCTAACCCTAACCCGAACCCTTACCCTAACTCTAACCTTAACTTAACCCTAACCCTAACCCTAACCCTAACCATAACGCTTACCCTTACCATAACCCTAACCCTAACCCTAAACCAAACACCCTTACCCTAACCCTAACCCTAACCCTAACCCTAACCCTTACCCTAACCCTAACCCTAAACCTAACGCCTAACCCTAACACTAACCCTAACCTTTACCCTTACCCTAACCCTAACCCTACCTCTAACACTAACCCTAACCCTAACCCTAAACCTTACCCTAAACCTAACCCTAACCCTTAACCTTAGCCTAACCCTAACCGTAACCCTAACCCTAACACTAACCCTAACCTTAACTCTAACCTAACCCTAACCCTAACCCATACCCTTATCCTAAACTTAACCCTAAACCTTACACTTACCCTTACCCTAACCCAAACCCTAACCCTAACGCCTAACACTAACCCTAACCCTAACTCTAACACTTAGTCTTAACCTAATCATAACCCTAACCCTAGCCCTTACCCTAACCCTAACTCTAACCCTTAGCCTTACCCTAACCCTAACCCTATCCCCTAACCCTAACCCTAACCCTAACCCTAACCCTTACCCTTACCCTAACCATACCCTAACCTTAATGCTAACACTAACCCTAACCCTATCCCTAACCCTAACCCTTAACCTAAGATAAACCCTAAGCCTAACCCTAACCCTAAACCTTACCATAACACTAAACCTAACCCAAACCCTAACCCTCATCCTAACATTTACCCTTACCCAAACCCTTACCCTAACACTTACCCTTACTCCTAACCCTAACCCTAGCCTGAACCCCAACCCTAAATCTAAACCTAACCCTAACGCTAACCCTTACCTTTACCCTAACTCTTACCCTAACCCTAACCCTAACCCTAACCGTAACTCTTACAATTAACCTAACCCTAACCCTAACCCCTATCCCTAACCCTTACCCTAAACCTAACCCTAAACCCTAACCCTAACCCTTACCCTAAACCTAAACGTAACCCTAACCCTAACCCTTACCCTTACCCTAACCCTAACCCTAACTCTAACCCTTACCCTAACCCTAACCCTAAACCTTAACCTGACTCTAACACTCACCCTAACCTTAACCTTAACACTAACCCTAACCCTAACCCTAACCCTTACCCTTACCCTAACCCTAACCCTAACCCTAACACTAACCCTAACTTTAACTCTAACCCTAACCGTAACCACTACCCTAACCCTAACCCTAACCCTAACCCTAACCCTAATATTAATCCTAACCCTTTCCCTTACTGTAAACCTAACCCTATCCCTAACCCTTACCCTTACCCTAACCCAAACCCTAAACCAAACACTAACCCTAGCACTAACTCTAGCCTTGACCCTAACCATAACACTAACCCTAACCCTAACCCTAACCCTTATCCTTACCCTAACCCTAACAATAACCCTAACCCTAACCCTGACCCTAATCCTAAGAGTTACACTTACCCTAACCTTAACCCTAACCCTAACCTTTACCCTAACCCTAACCCTTACCCTAACCCTAACCTCAAACCTATCCCTAACCCTAACCCGAACCCTTACCCTAACCCTAACCCTAACCCTAACCCTAACCCTCATCCTTACCCAAACCCTAACCCTAACCCAATCCCTAATCCTAACCATCACCCTAAACCGAACCCTTACCCTTACCCTAACCCTAACCCTAAATTTAACCCTAACCCTCACCCTTACCCTAACCCTAACCCTAACCTTAACCCTTATCCTTATCCTAAACCTAACCCTAACCCTAACCCTAACCCTTATCCTTACCCTAACCCTAACCCTAAACCTAACCCTAAACCTAACCCTAGCCCTAACCCTAACCCTTACACTTACCCTAACGCTAAACCTAACCCTAAACCTAACCCTAACCCTAAACCTAACCCTAACCCTAACCTTAACCCTAACCCTTACACTTACCCTAAACCTAACCCTAACCCTAACACTTACCCTTACCCGTACCCTAACCCTAACCCTAACCCTAACTCTAAACCATACACTTAACCTAACCCTAACACTAACCCTTACCCTAACCCTACCCTAACTCTAACCGTTACCCTTACCCTTACCCTTAACCTTACCCTAACCCGAAAGCTAACCCTAACCCTAACCCTAACCCTTACCCTTACCCTAACCCTAAACCTAACCCTAACCCTTACCCAAACCCTAACCCTAACCCTAACCCTAACACTTACCCTAACCCTAACCCTAACCCTAACCCTTACCCTTACCCTAACCCTAACCCTAACCTTAACCCTAACTCTAACCCTAACCCTAACCCTTCCCTAACCCTAAACTTAACCCTATCCCTAACCCTTACCCTAACCCTAACCCTAAACCTAACCCTAACCCTAAACCTAACCCTTACCCTTACCCTAACACTAAACCTAACTCTAACTTTTACCCTTACCCTAACCCTAACCCTAAACCTAACCCTGACCATAACTTTAACCCTAAACCTTAGCCTTACCCTAACCCTAAACATAACCCTAACCGTAACCATAACACTTAC
This sequence comes from Megascapheus bottae, assembly GCA_024803745.1. Lineage (NCBI taxonomy): Eukaryota > Metazoa > Chordata > Mammalia > Rodentia > Geomyidae > Megascapheus > Megascapheus bottae. The sequence continues at coordinate 273,839 of JANJXV010000602.1, read as the reverse complement.
CCTAACCCTAACCCTGACCCTAACCCTAAACCTAACCCTAACAAATAACCTTAGCCTAACCCTAACCCTAACCCTAAGCATAACCCTAATCCTAACCCTAACCCTAATCCTTAAATGTACCCTATCCCTAACCCTATCCTTAACCCCAACCCTAAACCTAACCCTTACCCTTACCCTAACCCTTACCCTTACCCTATCCCTAACCCTAACCCATACCCTAACCCTAACCCTTACACTAACCTAACCCTAACCCTTACCCTAAGCCTAACCCTAACCCTAACGCTTGCCTTACCCTAACCCTAACAAATCTCTAACCCTAATCCTAAACCTAAGCTTAACCCTAACCCTAACACTAACCCTTGCCCTTTAACCCTAACCCTAACCCTAAACATACCACTAACACTAACCCTAACCCTTACCCTTAACCTAACCCTAACCCTAAACCTAACCTCACCCTAACCCTAAACCTAGCCGTAACCTCTAACCCTAACCCTAAACCTAAGCCTAATCCTTACCCTTATCTTAAACCTAACCCTAACACTAACACTTACCCTTACCCAAAACCCCACCCTGACCCTAACCCTAACCCTTACCCTAAACCTAACCCTAACCCTAACCCTTACCCTTACACTAACCCTAAAACTAACCCTAACCCTAACCCTAACTCTGACCCTTACCCTAACCCTAAACCTAAACCTAACCCTAACCCTAACCCTAAACCTTGCCCTTACCTTAACCCTAAGCCTAACCCTAAACCTAACCCGAACACATACTCTTACCCTAACCCTAACCCTAACCATAACCCTAACCCTAACCCTAACCCTAACACTTACCCTTACCCTAACCCTAACCCTAACCATAACCCCAACCCTAAACCTAATCATAACCCTAACACTTACCCTTACCCTAACCCTAACCCTAACCCTAACCCTCAACCTTACCCTAACCCTAACCCTAACCCTAAACCTAACCCTAAACCTTACCCTTACCCTTACCCTCACCCTAACCCTAACCTTAACCCTAATCCTATACATAACCCTAAACATAACACTTATCCTTACACTTACCCTAACCCTAACCCTAAATCTAACCCTAACCCTCACCCTTAAACTAACCCTAACCCTAACCTTAACCCTTATCCTTATTCTAAACCTAACCCTAACCCTAACCCTAACCCTTACCCTTACCCTAACCCTAACCCTAACCCTAAACCTTACCCTAATCCTAACCCTAAACCTTACACTTACCCTAACGCTAAACCTAACCGTAACCCTAACCCTAACCCTAACCCTAAACCTAACACTAACACTTACCCTAACCCTAACCCTAACCCTTACCCTAACCCTAACCCTAACCCTTGCCCTAACCCTAAACTTAACCCTAACCCTAACCCTAATCCTAAACCTAAACTTAACCCTAACCCTAACCCTAACCCTTGCCCTTACCCTAACCCTAACCCTAACCCTAAACCTACCACTAACCCTAACCCTAACCCTTACCGTTATCCTAACCCTAACCCTAAACCTAACCTCACCCTAACAATAACCCTAGCCCTAATTTCTAACCCTAACCCTAAACCTAACCCTAATCCTTACCCTCATTTTAAACCTAACCCTAACACTAACACTTACCCTAACCCTAACCCTAATCCAAACCCTTACCCTTACCCTAACCCTAACCCTAACCCTAACCCTAACCCTAAACCTAATCCTAACACTAACCTTAACCCTAACCCTTACCCTTACCCTAAACCTAACCCTAACCCTAACACTTACCCTTACCCGTACCTTAACCCTAACCGTAACCCTATACCTTACACTTACCCTAACCCTAACACTAACCCTTAACCTAACCCTACCCTAACTCTACCGTTACCCTTACCCTTACCCTTAACCTTACCCTAACCCTAAAGCTAACCCTAACCCTAACCCTCACCCTAACCCTAACCCTAACCCTAACCCTTACCCAAACCTTAACCCTAACCTTAACACTTACCCTAACCCTAACCCTAACCCTAACACTTATCCTTACCCTAACCCTAACCCTAACCCTAACCCTAACCTTACCCTTACCCTAATCCTAACCCTAACCCTAATCCTAACCCTACTTCTTACCCTAACCCTAACGCTTACCCTTACCCTAACCCTAACCCTAACTTTTAATCTAACCCTAACCCTAACCCTAACCCTAAACCTAACCCTAACCCTAACCTTACCCTTACCCAAATTCTAATCCTAAACCTAACCCTATATCTTACCCTAAACCTAACCCTTACCCTTACCCTAAACCTAACCCTAACCTTAACCCTAACCCTAACCTTAACCCTAACCTTAACCCTAACCCTAAGCCTAACCCTTGCCCTTACCCTAACCCTAACCCTAAACCTAACACTAACCCTAACCCTAACCTCACCCTAACACTTACCCTTACCCTAAACCTAACCCAAAAACGAACCCTCACACTAACCCTAACCCTAACCCTAAACTCTAACCCTAACCCTAAACCTAACCCTCAACCTAACCCTAACCCTAACCCTAACCCTAACCTTACCCTAACCCTAACCCTAACCCTAACCTTACCCTAACCCTAACCCTAACCCTAACCCTAAACTAACCCTAACCCTAACCCTAACCCTAACCCTAACCCTAACCCTAAATCTAAACCTAACCCTAATCTTTACCCTAACCCTAACCCTTACCCTAACCTTAAACCCAAACGTATCCCTAACCCCAACCTTAACCCTAACTCAAACCTATCCCTAACCCTAACCCTAACCCTAAACCGTACCCTTACCCTAACCCTAAACCTAACCCTAACCCTAACCCTAACCCTTACCCTTACCCTAACCCTAAACCTAACCCTAACCCTAACCCTAACACTAATCCTTACCCTACCCCTAACCCTAACCCTTATCCTTACCCTAACCATAACCCTAACCCTTACCCAACCCTAACCCTAACCCTAAACTTAATGCTAATCCTAACCCTAACCCTAAACCTAACCCTTACCCTAACCCTAAACTTTACCCTAACCCTAACCCTAATCCTAACCCCAACCCTTACTCTAACTCTAGCCTTAAACTTAACCCTAACCCTAACCCTAACCCTAACCATAACCCTTACCCTTACCCTAACCCTAACCCTAAAATTAACCCCAAACCTAAACCTAAACCTAACGCTTACCCTTACCATAACCCTAACCCTAACCCTAAACCAAACACCCTTACCCTAACCCTAACCCTAACCATAACCCTTACCCTAACCCTAACACTAAACCTAATGCTTAACCCTAACACTAACCCTAACCCTTACCCTTACCCTAACCCTAACCCTAACTCTAACCCTAACCCTAACCGTAACCCTAACACTTACCCTAAACCTAAACCTAACCCTTACCCTTAGCCTAACCCTAACCCTAACCCTAACCCTAACACTAACCCTAACCTTAACTGTAACCCTAACCCTAACCCTAAACCTTACCCTTATCCTAACCTCAAACCTAAACCTTACACTTACCCTTACCCTAACACAAACCCTAACCCTAATGCCTAACCCTAACCCTAACCCTAACACTATCTCTAACACTTAGTCTTAACCTAATCATAACCGTAACCCTAGCCCTTACCCTAACCCTAACTCTAACCCTTAGCCTTACCCTAACCCTAAACCTATCCCCTAACCCTAACCCTAACCCTAAACCTTAATCTAAGATAAACCCTAATCCTAACCCTAACCGTAACCCTTACCTTTACCCTAAGCCTAACCCTAAACCTAAACCTAATCCTAATCCTAAACCTAACCCTAACCCTAACCCTAACCTTAACCCTTACCCTAACCCTAAACCTAAACCTAACCCTAACTCGAAAACTAATCCTTACCTCACCCTAACCCTAAACCTAACACTAACTCTAACCCTAACCTTAACCCTTACCCTTACCCTAACCCTAAACCTAACCCAAACCCTAACCCTAATCCTAACACTTACCCTTACCCTAACCCTAACACTAACACTTACCCTTACTCCTAACCGTAACCCTAACCATAACCCCAACCCTAAATCTAAACCTAACCCTAACGCTAACCCTTACCCTTACGCTAACTCTTACCCTAACCCTAACCCTAAACCTAAGGCTTACACTAAACCTAACCCTAACCCTAACCCATATCCCTAACCCTTACCCTAAACCTAACCCTAACCCCTAACCCTAACCCTTACCCTAAACCTAAAAGTAACCCTAACCCTAACCTTTACCCTTACCCTAACCCTAACCCTAACTCTAACCCTTACCCTAACCCTATTCCTAACCCTTAACCTAACTCTAACACTTACCCTAACCTTAACCTTAACCCTAACCCTAACCCTAACCCTAACCCTTACCCTTACCCTTACCCTCACCCTAACCCTAACCTTAACCCTAATCCTATACATAACCCTAAACATAACACTTATCCTTACACTTACCCTAACCCTAACCCTAAATCTAACCCTAACCCTCACCCTTAAACTAACCCTAACCCTAACCTTAACCCTTATCCTTATTCTAAACCTAACCCTAACCCTAACCCTAACCCTTACCCTTACCCTAACCCTAACCCTAACCCTAAACCTTACCCTAATCCTAACCCTAAACCTTACACTTACCCTAACGCTAAACCTAACCGTAACCCTAACCCTAACCCTAACCCTAAACCTAACACTAACACTTACCCTAACCCTAACCCTAACCCTTACCCTAACCCTAACCCTAACCCTTGCCCTAACCCTAAACTTAACCCTAACCCTAACCCTAATCCTAAACCTAAACTTAACCCTAACCCTAACCCTAACCCTTGCCCTTACCCTAACCCTAACCCTAACCCTAAACCTACCACTAACCCTAACCCTAACCCTTACCGTTATCCTAACCCTAACCCTAAACCTAACCTCACCCTAACAATAACCCTAGCCCTAATTTCTAACCCTAACCCTAAACCTAACCCTAATCCTTACCCTCATTTTAAACCTAACCCTAACACTAACACTTACCCTAACCCTAACCCTAATCCAAACCCTTACCCTTACCCTAACCCTAACCCTAACCCTAAACCTAATCCTAACACTAACCTTAACCCTAACCCTTACCCTTACCCTAAACCTAACCCTAACCCTAACACTTACCCTTACCCGTACCTTAACCCTAACCGTAACCCTATACCTTACACTTACCCTAACCCTAACACTAACCCTTAACCTAACCCTACCCTAACTCTACCGTTACCCTTACCCTTACCCTTAACCTTACCCTAACCCTAAAGCTAACCCTAACCCTAACCCTCACCCTAACCCTAACCCTAACCCTAACCCTTACCCAAACCTTAACCCTAACCTTAACACTTTCCCTAACCCTAACCCTAACCCTAACACTTATCCTTACCCTAACCCTAACCCTAACCCTAACCCTAACCCTAACCTTACCCTTACCCTAATCCTAACCCTAACCCTAATCCTAACCCTACTTCTTACCCTAACCCTAACGCTTACCCTTACCCTAACCCTAACCCTAACTTTTAATCTAACCCTAACCCTAACCCTAACCCTAAACCTAACCCTAACCCTAACCTTACCCTTACCCAAATTCTAATCCTAAACCTAACCCTATATCTTACCCTAAACCTAACCCTTACCCTTACCCTAAACCTAACCCTAACCTTAACCCTAACCCTAACCTTAACCCTAACCTTAACCCTAACCCTAAGCCTAACCCTTGCCCTTACCCTAACCCTAACCCTAAACCTAACACTAACCCTAACCCTAACCTCACCCTAACACTTACCCTTACACTAAACCTAACCCAAAAACGAACCCTCACACTAACCCTAACCCTAACCCTAAACACTAACCCTAACCCTAAACCTAACCCTCAACCTAACCCTAACCCTAACCCTAACCCTAACCTTACCCTAACCCTAACCCTAACCCTAACCTTACCCTAACCCTAACCCTAACCCTAACCCTAAACTAACCCTAACCCTAACCCTAACCCTAACCCTAACCCTAACCCTAAATCTAAACCTAACCCTAATCTTTACCCTAACCCTAACCCTTACCCTAACCTTAAACCCAAACGTATCCCTAACCCCAACCTTAACCCTAACTCAAACCTATCCCTAACCCTAACCCTAACCCTAAACCGTACCCTTACCCTAACCCTAAACCTAACCCTAACCCTAACCCTAACCCTTACCCTTACCCTAACCCTAAACCTAACCCTAACCCTAACCCTAACACTAATCCTTACCCTACCCCTAACCCTAACCCTTATCCTTACCCTAACCATAACCCTAACCCTTACCCAACCCTAACCCTAACCCTAAACTTAATGCTAATCCTAACCCTAACCCTAAACCTAACCCTTACCCTAACCCTAAACTTTACCCTAACCCTAACCCTAATCCTAACCCCAACCCTTACTCTAACTCTAGCCTTAAACTTAACCCTAACCCTAACCCTAACCCTAACCGTAACCCTTACCCTTACCCTAACCCTAACCCTAAAATTAACCCCAAACCTAAACCTAAACCTAACGCTTACCCTTACCATAACCCTAACCCTAACCCTAAACCAAACACCCTTACCCTAACCCTAACCCTAACCATAACCCTTACCCTAACCCTAATACTAAACCTAATGCTTAACCCTAACACTAACCCTAACCCTTACCCTTACCCTAACCCTAACCCTAACTCTAACCCTAACCCTAACCGTAACCCTAACACTTACCCTAAACCTAAACCTAACCCTTACCCTTAGCCTAACCCTAACCCTAACCCTAACCCTAACCCTAACACTAACCCTAACCTTAACTGTAACCCTAACCCTAACCCTAACCCTTACCCTTATCCTAACCTCAACCCTAAACCTTACACTTACCCTTACCCTAACACAAACCCTAACCCTAATGCCTAACCCTAACCCTAACCCTAACACTATCTCTAACACTTAGTCTTAACCTAATCATAACCGTAACCCTAGCCCTTACCCTAACCCTAACTCTAACCCTTAGCCTTACCCTAACCCTAAACCTATCCCCTAACCCTAACCCTAACCCTAAACCTTAATCTAAGATAAACCCTAATCCTAACCCTAACCGTAACCCTTACCTTTACCCTAAGCCTAACCCTAAACCTAAACCTAATCCTAATCCTAAACCTAACCCTAACCCTAACCCTAACCTTAACCCTTACCCTAACCCTAAACCTAAACCTAACCCTAACTCGAAAACTAATCCTTACCTCACCCTAACCCTAAACCTAACACTAACTCTAACCCTAACCTTAACCCTTACCCTTACCCTAACCCTAAACCTAACCCAAACCCTAACCCTAATCCTAACACTTACCCTTACCCTAACCCTAACACTAACACTTACCCTTACTCCTAACCGTAACCCTAACCATAACCCCAACCCTAAATCTAAACCTAACCCTAACGCTAACCCTTACCCTTACGCTAACTCTTACCCTAACCCTAACCCTAAACCTAAGGCTTACACTAAACCTAACCCTAACCCTAACCCCTATCCCTAACCCTTACCCTAAACCTAACCCTAACCCCTAACCCTAACCCTTACCCTAAACCTAAAAGTAACCCTAACCCTAACCTTTACCCTTACCCTAACCCTAACCCTAACTCTAACCCTTACCCTAACCCTATTCCTAACCCTTAACCTAACTCTAACACTTACCCTAACCTTAACCTTAACCCTAACCCTAACCCTAACCCTAACCCTTACCCTTACCCTAACCCAAACCCTAACCCTAACACTAACCATAACTTTAACACTAACCCTAACCATAACCACTACCCTAACCCTAACCCTAAACCTAACCCTAACCCTAACCCTAACATTAATCCTAACCCTTACCCTTACCGTAAACCTAACCCTATCCCTAACCCTAACCCTTACGCTAACCCTAAACTTTACCCTAACCCTAATCCTAACCCTAACCCCAAATCTAACGCTAACACTAGTCCTTATCCTAAGCCTAACCCTAAACCTAATCCTAACCCTAACCCTAACCATAACCCTAATCCTAACCTTAACCCTTACCGTTACATTAAACCTAAACCTAACCCCAACCCTAACCCTAACACTAATCCTTTCCCTAAGCATATCCCTAACCCTAACCCTAACCCTAACCCTTACCCTAACCCTAAACCTAACACTTACCCTTACCCTTACCCTCACCCTAACCCTAACCCTAACCTTAATCCTATCCCTAACCCTATCCCTTACCCTTACCCTAACCCTAAACCTAACCATTATCCTTACCCTAACCCTAACCCTAACAATAAACTTAATGCTAACCCTAACCCTAACCCTAAACCTAACCCTTATCCTAACCCTAAACTTTACCCTAACCCTAACCCGAACCCTTACCCTAACTCTAACCTTAACTTAACCCTAACCCTAACCCTAACCCTAACCATAACGCTTACCCTTACCATAACCCTAACCCTAACCCTAAACCAAACACCCTTACCCTAACCCTAACCCTAACCCTAACCCTAACCCTTACCCTAACCCTAACCCTAAACCTAACGCCTAACCCTAACACTAACCCTAACCTTTACCCTTACCCTAACCCTAACCCTACCTCTAACACTAACCCTAACCCTAACCCTAAACCTTACCCTAAACCTAACCCTAACCCTTAACCTTAGCCTAACCCTAACCGTAACCCTAACCCTAACACTAACCCTAACCTTAACTCTAACCTAACCCTAACCCTAACCCATACCCTTATCCTAAACTTAACCCTAAACCTTACACTTACCCTTACCCTAACCCAAACCCTAA
>JANJXV010000602.1:255000-260000 GCA_024803745.1 Megascapheus bottae | reverse complement strand
ACCCCAACCCTAAACCTATTCCTAACCCTTAACCTAACCATAATCCTTACCATAACCCTAAACCTAATCCTAAACCTAACTTTAACCCTAACGCTTTCCCTTACCCTAACCCTAACCCTAACCCTAACCCTAACCCTAACCCTAAACCTTACCTTTACCATAACCCTAACCCCAAACCTAACCCTATCCCTAACCCTAACCCTAAACCTTAACCTAACCCTAACCCTAAACCTAACCCTTACTCTTACCCTAACCCTAACCCCAAACCTAACCCTAAACCTAACCCTAAACCGTACCCTTACCCTAACCCTAACCCTAACCCTAACCCTAACCTAAGTCTAACCCTAACCCTAACCCTAAACCTTAACCTAACCCTAACCCTAAACCTAACCCTTACTCTTACCCTAACCCTAACCCCAAACCTAACCCTAAACCTAACCCTAAACCGTACCCTTACCCTAACCCTAACCCTAACCCTAACCCTAACCCTAACCTTACCCCTAAACCTAACACTAACCCTAAACCTAATCATTACCCTAACCCTAACCCTGAACCTAACCCTAACCCTAACCCATACACTTACCCTAACCCTAACCCTAAACCTAACCCTAACCCTAACCCTAACCCTTACCCTAACCCTAACCCTAACCCTAACCCTAAACCTAACCCTTATTCTTACCCTAAACCTAACCCTAAACTTAATGCTAACCCTAACCCTACACCTAACCCTAAACCTTAACCTAACCCTAACCCTAATCCTTACCCTAACCCTAACCCTAAGCCTAACCCTAACTCTTTCCCTAAACCTAACCTTAACCCTAAACCTAACCCTAACCCTAAACCTCAACCTTACCCTTACTCTAACCTTAACCCTAAACCTAACAATAACCCTAACCCTAACCCCTAACACTAACCCTTAACCTTACCTTAATCCTAACACTAACCCTAACCCTTACCCCAACACTAATCCTTACCATAACCGTAACGTAACCCTAACCCTAACAATAACCCTAAACCTAACCCTAACCCTTACCCTTTCCTGAACCCTAACACTAGCCCTAACCCTAACCCTTACCCTTTCCCTAATCCTAACCCTAACCATAACCCTAACCCTTACCCTTATCCTAACTCTAAACCTAATCCTAAGTCTCACCCCTAACCCTAACCCTAAGCATAACTCTAACAATTACGCTTACCCTAACCCTGACCCATACCCTAAAACTAAGCCTAATCCTTACCCTAACCCAAACCCTAACCCTAACCTTAACCCTAACACTTTCCCTAACCCTAACCCTAACCCTAACCCTCACCCTTACCCTTAGTCTAATCCAAACCCTTAACCTAACCCTAACCCTAACCCTAAACCTCACCCATACCCTTACTCTAACCCTTGCCCTTACCCTAACCCTAACCCTAAGCCTAACACTAACCGCTAATCCTAACCCTAACCCTAAACCTAACACTAATCATATCCCTAACCCTAAACCTAACCCTAACCCTAACCCTTACCCCTAACCTAACATTAACCCTAACTCTAACCCGAACCCTAACCCTAACCCTAACTCTTACCCTCACCCTAACCCTAACCCTAACCCAAACCCTAACCCTAACCATTACCCTAACCCTAACCCTAAACCTAACCCTTACACTAAACCTAACCCTAACCCTTAGCCTAACCCTAACCGTAAGCCTAACCTTCACCCTACCCCTAATCCTAACCCTAACCCTTACCCTTACCCTAACCCTACCCCTAACCCTAACACTAACGCTAACCTTAACCCTAACCCTAACCCTTACCCTTATCCTAACCTTAACCCTAAACATAACCCTTACTCTTACCATAACCCTAAGGCTACCCCAACCCCTAACGCTAACCCTAAACCTAACCATAACTCTAACCCTTAGCCTTACCCTAACCCTAACCCTAACACTAACCCTTATCCTTACCCTAACTCTAACCCTTAGACTTACCCTAACCTTAACCCTAACCCTAACCCTAACCCTTACCCTAACCCTAACACTAACCCTAACCCCTAACCGTAACCCTAACCCTAATGCTCACCCTAACCCTAATCCTAACACTAACCCTTACCCTAACCCTAACCCAAACTCTAACGCTTAGCCTTACCTTAACCCTAACCCTAACCGTAACCCTTACCCTAAACTTAACCCTAACCCTAACCCTAACAATAAACTTAATGCTAACCCTAACCCTAACCCTAAACCTAACCCTTATCCTAACCCTAAACTTTACCCTAACCCTAACCCGAACCCTTACCCTAACTCTAACCTTAACTTAACCCTAACCCTAACCCTAACCCTAACCATAACGCTTACCCTTACCATAACCCTAACCCTAACCCTAAACCAAACACCCTTACCCTAACCCTAACCCTAACCCTAACCCTAACCCTTACCCTAACCCTAACCCTAAACCTAACGCCTAACCCTAACACTAACCCTAACCTTTACCCTTACCCTAACCCTAACCCTACCTCTAACACTAACCCTAACCCTAACCCTAAACCTTACCCTAAACCTAACCCTAACCCTTAACCTTAGCCTAACCCTAACCGTAACCCTAACCCTAACACTAACCCTAACCTTAACTCTAACCTAACCCTAACCCTAACCCATACCCTTATCCTAAACTTAACCCTAAACCTTACACTTACCCTTACCCTAACCCAAACCCTAACCCTAACGCCTAACACTAACCCTAACCCTAACTCTAACACTTAGTCTTAACCTAATCATAACCCTAACCCTAGCCCTTACCCTAACCCTAACTCTAACCCTTAGCCTTACCCTAACCCTAACCCTATCCCCTAACCCTAACCCTAACCCTAACCCTAACCCTTACCCTTACCCTAACCATACCCTAACCTTAATGCTAACACTAACCCTAACCCTATCCCTAACCCTAACCCTTAACCTAAGATAAACCCTAAGCCTAACCCTAACCCTAAACCTTACCATAACACTAAACCTAACCCAAACCCTAACCCTCATCCTAACACTTACCCTTACCCAAACCCTTACCCTAACACTTACCCTTACTCCTAACCCTAACCCTAGCCTGAACCCCAACCCTAAATCTAAACCTAACCCTAACGCTAACCCTTACCTTTACCCTAACTCTTACCCTAACCCTAACCCTAACCCTAACCGTAACTCTTACAATTAACCTAACCCTAACCCTAACCCCTATCCCTAACCCTTACCCTAAACCTAACCCTAAACCCTAACCCTAACCCTTACCCTAAACCTAAACGTAACCCTAACCCTAACCCTTACCCTTACCCTAACCCTAACCCTAACTCTAACCCTTACCCTAACCCTAACCCTAAACCTTAACCTGACTCTAACACTCACCCTAACCTTAACCTTAACACTAACCCTAACCCTAACCCTAACCCTTACCCTTACCCTAACCCTAACCCTAACCCTAACACTAACCCTAACTTTAACTCTAACCCTAACCGTAACCACTACCCTAACCCTAACCCTAACCCTAACCCTAACCCTAATATTAATCCTAACCCTTTCCCTTACTGTAAACCTAACCCTATCCCTAACCCTTACCCTTACCCTAACCCAAACCCTAAACCAAACACTAACCCTAGCACTAACTCTAGCCTTGACCCTAACCATAACACTAACCCTAACCCTAACCCTAACCCTTATCCTTACCCTAACCCTAACAATAACCCTAACCCTAACCCTGACCCTAATCCTAAGAGTTACACTTACCCTAACCTTAACCCTAACCCTAACCTTTACCCTAACCCTAACCCTTACCCTAACCCTAACCTCAAACCTATCCCTAACCCTAACCCGAACCCTTACCCTAACCCTAACCCTTACTCTTACCCTAACCCTAACCCCAAACTTAACCCTCACCCTAAACCGTACCCTTACCCTAACCCTAAATCTAACCCTAACCTTAACCCTAACCCCTAACACTAACCCTAACCCTAACCCTTGCCATTACCCTAACCCTAACCTTAGACTTAACCCTAAACCTAACCCTAACCGTAACCCTAACCCTAACCCTAACCCTAAAACTAACCCTAACCCTAACGCTTAACCTTACCCTAACCCTAAACCTAAACCTAACCCTAACCCTTACCCTAACCCTAACCTTTACCCTAACCCTAACCCTAACCCTAACCCTTACCCAAACCCTAACCCTAAACCTAACCCTAACCCTAACCCTAACGCTAACCCTTACCCTAAACCTAACCCTAACCCTAACCCTAACCGTAACCCTAAACCTAACCCTAAACCTTACCCTTACCCTAACCTTAACCCTAACCGTAACCATAAACTTTACGCTAACCCTATCCCTAACCTAACCCTTACTCTTACCCTAACTCTAACCTTAAACCTAACCCTAACCCTAATCCTAACCCTAACACTTACCCTTACCCTAACCCTATCCCTAACCTTAACCCCAACCCTAAAACCAACCTAATCCTAACTCTAACGCTTACCCTTACCCTAACGGTAACCCTAATCCTAACACTAACACTTCCCCATACCTTAACCCTAACCCTAACCCTAACCCTAAGTTTTACCCTAAACCTAAACCTAACCCTAAGCCTTACCCTAAACCTAACCCTAACCCTATCCTAACCCCTAACCATAACCCTTACCCTAACCCTAACCCTAACCCTAACCATTACCCTTACCCTAACCCTAACCCTACATGTAACCCTAACCCTAACCCTAACCCTAACCCTAAACCTAACTCTAACCCTTACCCTAACCCTAACCCCAAACCTAACCCTAAACTTAACCGTAAACCTTACCCTTCCCCTAAACCTAACCTTAACCCTAACCCTAACCCTAACCCTAAACCTTACCCAAACCCTAACCCTAAACCTAACCCTTACACTTACACTCACCCTTACCCTAACCTAACCCCAACCCTAAACCTATTCCTAACCCTTAACCTAACCATAATCCTTACCATAACCCTAAACCTAATCCTAAAC
>JANJXV010000602.1:215000-250000 GCA_024803745.1 Megascapheus bottae | reverse complement strand
TTTCCCTAAACCTAACCTTAACCCTAAACCTAACCCTAACCCTAACCCTAAACCTCACCCTTACCCTTACTCTAAACTTAATCCTAACCCTAAACCTAACCCTAAGTCTAACCCCTACCCTAACCCTTACCCTTATCATAAACCTAACCCTAACCCTTACCCTTACCCTAACCCTAATCCTAACTCTAACCCTAACCATAACCCTAATCCTAACCCTTACCCTCACCCTAACCTTAACCCCTTACCCCAACCCTTACCCTAACCCTAACCCTAACCCTGACCCTTACCTTAAACCTAACACTAACCCTAACCCTAACCCTCACCCTTCCCCTAACCCTAAACCTAACCCTAATCCTTACCCTAACCCTAAACCTAACCCTAACCCTAATCCTTACCCTCTCCCTAACCCTAACCCTAACCCTAACATTTACCCTAAACCTAACCCTAACCCTGACCCTTACCCTTACCCTAACCCTAACCTTAAACCTAACCCTAACACTAACCCTAACCCTAAGCCTTACCTTTAACCCTAACCCTATCCCTAACCCTAACCGTAACCTTAACCCTAACCCTAACCCAAATCCTAACCCTTCCCCTTCCCCTAACCCTAACCTTAAACCTAACCCTAACAGTAACCCTAACCCTTACACTTACCCTAACCCTAACCTTAACCCCAAACCTAACCCTAACCCTAACACTAACCCTAACCTAACCCTTACCCTAATCCTAACCCTAACCCTAACCACTAACCCTAACCCTTACCCTAACCCTTACCCTTAACCTAACCCTAACCCTACCTCTAACCCTAACCTTAATCTAACCGTAAGCCTTACCCTAACCCTAACCCTAACCCTTAGCCTAACCCTAACCCTAACCCTAACCTCAACACTAACCCTGTCCCTAACCCTAACCCTAACGCTAACACCAAACCTAACTCTAACGCTAAACCTTACCCTTATCCTAAACGTAACCCTAACCCTAACCCTTACACTTACCCTAACCCTAACCTTAACCCCAAACCTAACCCTAACCCTAACCCTATCCCTTACCCTAACCCTTACCCTTAACCTAACCCTAACCCTACATCTAACCCTAACCCTAAATGTAACCGTAAGCCTTACCCTAACCCTAACCCTAACCCTTAGCCTAACCCTAACCCTAACCCTAACCTCAACATTAACCCTAACCCTAACCCTAACCCTAACCCTAAACCGAAACCTAACTCTAACGCTGAACCTTACCCTTATCCTAAACCTAACCCTAACCCTAACCCTGACCCCTAACCCTAACCCTAACCCTCACCCTTACCCTAACCCTAACCATAAACTTAACCCTAAACCTACCACTAACCCTAACCCTACCCTTACCCTAAACCTAACCCTGAACCTAAACCTAACCCTAACCCTTACCCTTGCCCTAAGCCTAAACCTAACCCTAACCCTAACCCTAACTCTTACCCTAACCCTAAACCTAACCCTAACCCTAATCCTTACCCTTACCCTAAACCTAACCCTAAACCTAAACCTTATTCTTACCCTAACCCTAACCCTAACATTAATTCTAACCCTAACCCTAAACCTAACCCTTACCCTAACCCTAACCCTCACCTTAATCCTTTCCCTAACTCTTACCCTAACCCTAACCCTTACCCTAACCCTAACCCTGAGCCTAAACCTAACCATAACCCTTACCTCACCCTAACCCTAACCCTAAACTTAACCCTAACCCTCACCCGAAACCTAACCCTTACCCTAACCCTAACCTTATACCTAACCATAACCCTAACTGTTACCCTAACCCTAACCCTACCCTAACTATAACACTAACCCTTATCCTAACCCTAACCCTAACCCTAAACCTAACACTTAACCATACCCTAAACCTAACCCTAACCCTTACCCTTACCCTAACACTAAGCCTAACACTAACCGCTAACCATAACCCTAACCCTAACCCTAACCCTAACCCTTACCCTAACCCTAACACTAACCCTAACCCCTAACCGTAACCCTAACACTAACGCTCACCCTAACCCTAATCCTAACCCTAACCCTTACCCTAACCCTAACCCAAACTCTAACCCTTAGCCTTACCTTAACCCTAACCCTAACCGTAACCCTTACCCTAAACCTAACCCTAAACCTTACCCTAACCCTAACCCTAACACCTAACCCTAACCCTAACCCTAACGCTCACACTAACCCTAAACCTAACCCTAACCCTTACCCTAACCCTAACCCTAACCCTAACCCTAACCCTTGCCCTACCCCTAACCCTAACCCTAACATCAAACCTAAACCTAACCCTAACCCTTACCATTGCCCCAACCCTAACACTTAACCTACCCCTAACCCGAACCCTAACCCTAAACCTTTCCCTTACCCTAACCCTAAAACTAACCCTGACCCTAACCCTAACCCCTAACCCTAATCCTAACCCTTACTCTTACCCTAACCCTAACCCCAAACCTAACCCTAACCCTAACCCTGAACCTTACCCTTACCCTAAACCTAACCCTAACGCTAACCCTTACACTTATCCTAACCCTAACCCTAATCCTTACCCTCTCCCTAACCCTAACCCTAACCCTAACCCTAACATTTACCCTAAACCTAACCCTAACCCTGACCCTTAACCTTACCCTAACCCTAACCTTAAACCTAACCCTAACACTAACCCTAACCCTAAGCCTTACCTTTAACCCTAACCCTATCCCTAACCCTAACCCTAACCCTAACCTTAACCCTAACCCTAACCCAAATCCTAACCCTTCCCCTTCCCCTAACCCTAACCTTAAACCTAAACCTAACACTAACCCTAACCCTAAGCCTTACCTTTAACCCTAACCCTATCCCTAACCCTAACCCTAACCCTAATCCTTACCCTAACCCTGACCCTAACCCTAACCCTTCCCATTTCCCTACCCAGAACCCTAACCCTAAACTTAACCTTACCATCACCATAAGACTAAACCTAAACTTAACCCTAACCCTAACCCTAACCTTACCCCTAACCCTAACCCTAACCCTAACCCTTACCCTTACCCTAGCCCTAACCCTAAACCTAACCCTAACCCTAACCCTAACCCTAATCCTAACACCTAACCGTATATCTAACCCGAACCCCTAACCTTACCCTAACCATAACCCTAACCCTAACCCTAACCCTAACACTTACCCTAAACCTAATCCTAACCCTAAACCTTACCCTCACCCTAACCCTAACGCTAACCTTAACCCCAACCCTAAACCTAAACCTAACCCTAACCCTAACCCTAAACCTTACCCTAACCCTAACACTAACCCTAACCCTAACACTAACACTTACCCTTAACCTAACCCTAACCCTAACACTAACCCTTATCCTAACCCTAACCCTAACCCGAACTCTAACCCTAAACCTTAACCTAACCCTAAGACTAACCCTAACCCCTAACCCTTACTCTAACCCAAACCCTAACCCCTAACCCCTAACCCTAACCGCTAACCCTAACCCTAACCCTAACCCTAACCCTAACACTTACCTGAAACCTAACCCTAACCCTAACACTTACCCTTACCCTAACCCCTACCGTAACCCTAACCCTAATCCTAATACTTTCTAACCCTAACCCTAACCCTAACATTAACCCTTACCTGTACCCTAACCCTAAACCTAAACCTAACCCTAACCCTAACCCTAACACTTACCCTTACCCTAACCCTAACCCTAACCCATACCCTAACCCTAAACCTAACCCTAAGCCTAACACTGACCCTAACACTTACCCTAACCCTAACCCTAACCCTAACGCTACCCTAAACTTAACCCTAACCCTAACCCTTATCCTAACTCTAACCCTAACCCTAACCCTAACACATACTCTTACCCAACCCCTAACCCTAACTCTTACCGTAACCCTAAACCTAACCCTAACCCTAACACTAACCCTAACCCTAACTCTTACACTAACCCTAACTCTAACCCTAAACCTTGCCCTTACCCTAACCCTAACCTTAACCCTAACCCTAACCCAACCCTAACTCTCACCCTTTCCCTAACCCTAACCCTAAACCTAACAAGAACCCTAATCCTATCTCTAACCCTAACTCTTATCCTTAGCCTAACCCTAACCTTAAACGTAACCCTAACCCTAACCCCTAGCCTTAACCGTAACCCTAACCCTAACCATAACCCTTACCCTACCCCTAACCCTAACACTAATCCTTACCTTAACCCTTACCCTAAACCTTACCCTTTCCCTAACCAGAACCCTAACCCTAACCTAACCCTAACCCTAACCCTAACCCTTACCCTAACCCTTACCCTAAACCTTACCCTTTGCCTAACCCGAACCCTAACCCTAACCTAACCCTAACCCTAACCCTAACCCTAACACTAACCCTAGCCTAACCCTAACGCTAACACTTACCCTTACCCTGACCCTAACCCTAACCCTAACCCTAAAACTTACCCGAAACCTAACCCTATCCCTAACCCTAATTCTTACCCTTACCCTAACCCTAACCTAAACCTAACCTGAACCCTAACCCTATCCCTAACCCTAACATTTATCCTTACCCTAATCCTAACCCTAAACCTAACCCTAACCCTTACCCCTACATTAACCGTAATCCTTACCCTAACCCTAACACTAACCTTAACCCTAACCTTAACCCTAACCCTAACCCGAACCTTTACCCTTACCCTAACACTAATCCTAAACCTAAACCTAACCCTAACCCTAACCCTAACCCTAACTCTTACCCTAACCCTAACCCTAATCCTAACCCAAAACCTTACCCTTACCCTAAACCTAACCCTAAAACTAAACCAAACCCTAACCCTAACCTTAACCCTAACACTAAACCTACCCTAACCCTAATCGTAACACCTAACACTAAAGCTAACCCTAACCCTAATCCTAACACTTACCCTTTCCCTAAACCTAACCCTAACAGTAACCCTTAACCTAACCCTAACCCTAACCCTAACACTAACCCTAACACTTACCCTAACCCTAACCCTAACCCTAAACCTTACCCTAAACCTAACCCTAAACCCAACCCTATCCCTAACCCCAACCCCTAAACCTAACCCTAACCCTAACCCTTACCTTATCCTAACCCTAACCCTAACACTTACCCTTACCCTAAACCCTACCCTAACCCTAACACTAACCCTAACCCTAAAACCTACCCTTACCCTAAACCTAACCCTAACCTTACCCTAAACCTAACCCTAACCCTAACCCTAACCCTTACCTTAACCCTAACCCTAACCATTACCTTTACCCAAAAGCTAACCCTAACCCTAACCCTAACACGTACTCTTACCCTAACCCTAACCCTAACCCTTACGGTAACCCTAAACCCAACCCTAACCCTAACACTAACCCTAACCCTTACCCTAACACTAACCCTTACCCTAACCCTAACCCTAACCCTTACCCTTACCCTCACCCTAACCCTAAACCTAACCCTAACCCTAACCCTAAACTTAACCCTAAACCTAACCCTAACCCAAACCCTCACCGTTAACTTAGCCCTAACCCTAAACCTAACATTAACCCTAACCCTAACCCTAACACCTAACCCTAACCCTAAACTGAACCCTTACCCTTACCCTAACCCTAACCCTAACCCTAACTCTAACACTTACCCTAAACCTAATCCAAAACCTAACCCTTAAACTTACCCTAACCCTAACGTTAATCTTAACCCCAACCCTAAACCTAACCCTAGCCCTCACCATAACCCTAACCCTTATGCTAACCCTAACCCTAACCCTAACACTAACACTTATGTTAATCCTAACCCTAACCCTAACTCTAAACCTAACCCTTAACCTAACCCTAACACTAACCCTAACACCTAACCCTAACCCTTACCCTAACCCTAACTCTAACCCTAACCCCTTACCCTAACCCTAACCCTAACCGCTAACCCTAACCCTAACCCTAAGCCTTACCCGTACCCTAACCCTAACCCTAACACTTACCCTTACCATAACCCGAACCCTAACCCTAACCCTAAGCCTAATCCTTACTCTAACTCTAAGCCTAACCCTAACACTAACCCTTACCCGCACCCTAACCCTAAATCTAATCCTAAACCTAACGCTAACTCTAACCCTTACCCTTACCATAACCCTAATCTAACCCTCACCCTAAACCTAAAACTTACACTTACCCTAAGCCTAACCCTAACCATTACACTAAACCTAACCCTAACCCTACCCCTTACCCTTACCCTAATTCTAACCCTAACCCTAATCCTAACCCTAACACATACCCTTAACCTAAACCTAACCCTAACCCTAACCGTAACCCTAAACCTAACCCTAACCTTAACCCTAACCCTAACACTTACCCTAACCCTAACCCTAACCCTTACCCTAACCCAAACCCTAACCTTAACCATAAACTTAACCCTAACCCTAACCCTAACCCGAACCTTTACCCTTACCCTAACACTAACCCTAAACCAAATCCTAATCCTAACCCTAACCCTTACCTTAACCCTAACCCTAATCCTAACCCTAACCCTTACCCTTACCCTAACCCTAAACCTAAACCTAACCCTAATCCTAACCTTAACCCTAACCCTTACCGTTACCCTATCCCTAACCCTAACAATAACCCTAAACCTAACCCTAACCCTAACCCTAACCCTTACACTTACCCTAACCCTAACCCTAACCCTAACCCTAACCCTTACCCTAACACTAACCCTAACCCTAACCCTAACACTAACCCTAACCCTAACCCTTACCCTAACCCCAACCATAACCCTTACCCTAACCTAACCCTAACCTTAACCCCAACACTAAACCTAACCCTAACCCTAACCCTTACCCTAACACTAACCCTAATCCTGACCCTAAATCTTAACCTTACCCCAACCCTAACCCTAACCCTAAACCGAATCCTAACCATAACCTTAACCCTAATCCTTACCCTTACTCTAACCCTAACCCTAACCCTAAACCTAACCCTAACCTTAACATTAACTCTTATCCTTACCCTAACCCTAACCCTAAACCTAATCCTACCCCTTAACCTCACCCTAACCCTAAACTAAAACCTAACCCTAACCCTAACCTCAATCCTAACCCTTATCCTTACCCTAACCCTAACCCTAACCCTAAACCTAACCCTAACCCAAACTTAACCATTACCCTTACCCTAACCCTAACCATAACCTAACCCTATCCCTTACAGTTACCCTAACCCTAAACCTACCCATAACCTTAATCCTAATCTTAACCCTAACCCTTACCCTACCCTAAACCTAACCCTAATTTAAACCTAACCCTAACCCTAACCCTAACCCTAAATTTTACCTAGCCCTAATCCTAACCATAACCCTAACCCTAACCCTTACCCTAAACCTAACCCTAACCCTAACACTAACGCTAACACTTACCCTAACCCTAAACCTAACCCTAACCCTTATCCTAACCCCAAACCTAACCCTAACCCTCACCCTAACACTTACCCTTACCCTAACCCTAACCCTAACACTAACCGTAACCCTAAATCTAACCCTAAACCTAACCCTAAACCCTAACCCTAAACCTAACCATAACCCTAAGCCTTACCCTTAACCTAAACCTAACCCTTACCCTAACCCTAACCTTAACCCTAAACTTAACCCTAACCCTAAAACTTACCCAAAGCGAAACCCTAAACTTAACCCTTACACTAACCCTAACCCTAACCCTAACCCTAACACATAACCTTAACCTAAACCTAACCGTAACCCTAACCGTAACTCTAAACCTAACCCTAAACTTAACCCTAACCCTAACACTTACCCTAACTCTAACCCTAACCCTTACCCTAACCCAAACCCTAACCTTAACCATAAACTTAACCCTAACCCTAACCCTAAACCGAACCTTTACCCTTACCCTAAAACTAACCCTAAACCAAATCCTAACCCTAACCCTAACCCTTACCTTAACCCTAACCCTAATCCTAACCCTAACCCTTACCCTTACCCTAACCCTAAACCTAAACTTAGCCCTAATCCTAACCTTAACCCTAACCCTTACCGTTACCCTATCCCTAACCCTAACAATAACCCTAAACCTAACCCTAACCCTAACCTTAACCCTTACACTTACCCTAACCCTAACCCTAACCCTAACCCTTACCCTAACCCTAACCCTAACCCTAACACTAACAGTAACCCTAACCCTTACATTAACCCCAACCCTAACCCTTACCCTAACCCTAACCCTAACCCTAACCTTAACCCCAACATTAAACCTAACCCTAACCCTAAGCCTTACCCTAACACTAACCCTAATCCTGACCCTAAATCTTACCCTTACCCCAACCCTAACCCTAACCCTAAACGGAATCCTAACCCTAACCTTAAGCCTAATCCTTACCCTTACCCTAACCCTAACCCTAACCCTAACCCTAAACCTAACCCTAACCCTAACATTAACTCTTATCCTTACCCTAACCCTAACCCTAAACCTAATCGTACACCTTAACCTCACAATAACCCTAAACTTAAACCTAACCCTAACCCTAACCTCAATCCTAACCCTTATCCTTACCCTAACCCTAACCCTAACCCTAAACCTAACCCTAACCCAAACTTAACCATTACCCTTACCCTAACCCTAACCCTAAACCTAACCCTATCCCTTACCCTTAACCTAACCCTAAACCTACCCCTAACCTTAATCCTAATCTTAACCCTAACCCTTACCCTACCCTAAACCTAACCCTAAATCTAAACCTAACCCTAACCCTAACCCTAACCCCTAACCCTAACCCTAACCCTTACCCTAATCCTAACCCTAACCCTAACCCTAATCCTTACTCTAACCCAAACCCTAACCCTTACTCTTTCCATACCTAAACCTGACGCTAACCCTAAACCTAACCCTAACCCTAACGCTAACCCTTACCCTAAACTTAACCCTAATCCTAACCCTAACCCTTGCCCGTACCCTAACCCTAACCGTAACCCTTACCTTAAGCCCAACCATAACCATAAACATAACGTTAACCCTAACCATAACCCTAACCCTAACCTTACCCTTACCCTAACCCTAACCCTAAACCTAACCCTAACCCTAACCCTACCCTAACCTTAACCCTAACCCTAATCCTAACCATTGCCCTTACGCTAACCCTAACCCTAAACCTAACACTAACCCTAACCCTAACCCTAAACCTAACCCTTACCCTTACCCTAACCCTAACCCTAAACCTAACCCTAACCCTAACCCTAACCCCTAACTCTAACCTTAACCCTAACCCTTACCTAACCCTAAACCTAAACCTAACCCTAAATCTAACCCTAACCGTTACCCTTCCCCTAAAACTAACCCTAACCCTAACCCTAACCCTTACCTTAATCCTAAAACTTACCCTAACTTTTACCCTTACACTAACCCTAACCCTAAACCTAACCTGAACTATAACCCTATCCCTAATCCTAACATTTATCCTTACTCTAATCCTAACCCTAAACCTAACCCTAACCCTTACCCGTACCCTAACCGTTACCCTAACCCTAACCGTAACCCTTAGCCTAACCCTAACACTAACCCTAATCCTTACCCTTACCCAAACCCTAACCCTAAACTAACCCTAACCCTAAACTTAACCCTAGCCCTAACCCTACAAGAACCCTAACCGTAACCCTAAACCTAACCCTAATCCTAACCCTAAACGTAACCCAAACCCTAAACCTAAACCTAACCCTAACCCTAACCCTAACCCTTACCCTAACACTAACCCTAAACTTATCCCTAACCCTAACCCAACCCTAACTCTTACCCTTACCCGAATCCTAACCCTAAAACTTACCCGAAACCTAACCCTATCCCTAACCCTAACTCTTACCCTTACCCTAACCCTAACCCTAAATCTAACCTGAAACCTAACCCTATCCCTAACCCTAACATTTATCCTTACCCTAATCCTAACCCTAACCCTAACCCTAACCCTAACCCCTAATCCTAACCCTAAACCTTACCTAACCCTAATCCTAACCCTAACCCTAACCCTAATCCTTATACTAACCCAAACCCTAACCCTTACTCTTTCCCTACCTAAACCTGACCCTAACCCTAAACCTAACACTAACCCTAACGCAACCCTAACCCTAACACTAACCCTAATCCTAACCCTACCTCTTGCCCTTACCCTAAGCCTAACCCTAACCCTAAACCTAACACTAACCCTAAACTTAAACCTTACCGTAACCATAACCGTAACCCCTAACCTTAACCCTAACCCTAAACTTAACCCTTACCATTACCCTTACACTAACCCTAAACCTAACACTAACCCTAACACTAACCCTAACCGTAAACCTTAACGTAACCCTAACCTTAACCCTTACCTTAACCCTAACCATAACCCTAAGCATAACCTTAACCCTAACCCTAACCCTAACCCGAACCTTACCCTTACCCAAACCCTAAACCTAACCCTAACCTTAACCCTACCCTAACCTTAACCCTAACCCTAATCCTAAACCTTGCCCTGACCCTAACCCTAACCCTAA
This sequence comes from Megascapheus bottae, assembly GCA_024803745.1. Taxonomy (NCBI): domain Eukaryota; kingdom Metazoa; phylum Chordata; class Mammalia; order Rodentia; family Geomyidae; genus Megascapheus; species Megascapheus bottae. The sequence goes on along the minus strand of JANJXV010000602.1, from coordinate 239,480 downwards.
ACCTAACACTAACCCTAACCCTAACCTTACCCTTACACTAACCCTAACCCTAAACCTAACCCTAACCTTAACCCTACCCTAACCTTAACCCTAACCCTAATCCTAACCCTTGCCCTTACCCTAACCCTCACCCTACACCTAACACTAACCCTAACCCTAACCCTAACCCTTACCCTAACCCTAACCCAAACCTAACCCTAACCCTAACCCCTAACCCTAACCCTAACCCTAACCCTTCCCTAACCCTAAACCTAAATCTAACCCTAACCCTAACCCTAACTCTTACCCTAACCCTAACCCTAATCCTAACCCTAACCCTTACCCCTACCCTAAACCTAACCCTAAAACTAAACCAAACCCTAACCCTAACCTTAACCTTAACACTTACCCTTACCCTAACCCTAACCGTAACAACTAACCCCAAACCTAACCCTAACCCTCACCCTAACACGTACCCTTACCCTAAACCTAACCCTAACCCTAACCGTAACCCTAAATCCAACCCTAAACCTAACCCTAAACCCTAACCCTAATGCTAACCTTAACCCCAACCCTAACACTAACCTTTGCCCTTATCCTAACACTAACCCAAACCTAATACTAACCCTAACCCTAATCCTAACCCTAACCCTAACCCTTACCTTACCCTAAACCTAACCCTAAACCTAACCCTATCCCTAACCCTAACCCCTAAACCTAACCATAACCCTGACCCTAACCCTAACCCTTACCTTATCTTAACCCTAACCCTAACCCTAACACTTCCCCTTACCCTTAACCCTACCCTAACCCTACCCCTAACCCTTACCCTAACCCTAACCCTAACACTTACCTTATCTCTAACCCTAACCCTTACCCTTAACCAAACGCTAACCCTAAACCTAACCCTAACCCCAACCCTAACACCTACTCTTACCCTACCCCTAACCCTAACTCTTACCGTAACCCTAAACCTAACCCTAACACTAACCCTAACCCTAACCCTAACTCTTACACTAACCCTAACTCTGACCCTAACCCTTGCCCTTACCCGAACCCTAACCCTAACCTTAACCCTAACCCTAACCCAACCCTAACTCTCACCCTTCCCCTAACCCTAATCCTAACCCTAACAAGAACCTAATCCTATCCCTAACCCTAACTCTTATCCTTAGCCTAACCCTGACCTTAAACATAACCCTTACCCTAACCCCTAACCCTAACCGTAACCCTAACCCTAATCTTAACCCTTACCCTACCCCTAACCCTAACACTAATCCTTACCCTAACACTAACCCTAAACCTTACACTTTCCCTAACCCTAACTCTAACCCTAACCTAACCCTAACCCTAACACTAACACTAACCCTAGCCTAACCCTAACGCTAACACTTACCCTTACCCTAACCCTAACCCTAACCCTTATCCTAACCCTAACCCTAACTCTAACCCTAACACATACCCTTACCCTAACCTTAACCCTAACCCTAACCCTTAACCTAACCCTAACCTTAACCCCAACACTAAACCTAACCCTAACCCTAACCCTTACGCTAACCCTAACCCTAATCCTGACCATAAACCTTACCCTTACCCTAACCCTAACCTTAACCCTAATCCTTACCCTAACCCTGACCCTAACCCTAACCCTTACACTTACCCTCACCCTAAGCCTAAACCTAACCTTAACCCTAACCCTAACCCTAACCTTAACCTTACCCCTAACCCTAACCCTAACCCTAACCCTTACCCTTACCCTAGCCCTAACCCTAAACCTAACCCTAAACCTAACCCTAATCCTAACACCTAACCCTAACCCTAACCCTTATCCCCAACACTAAAACTAACCCTAACCCTAACCCTAACCCTTACCCTTACCCTAACCCTAACCCTAACCCTTACCCTTACCCTAACCCTAACCCTAAATCTAACCCTAAGCCTAACCCTAACCCTAAACCTAACCCTAACCCTAAAACTAACCCTTACCCTAACCCAAACCCTAACCTTAAACATAACCTTAACCCTAACCCTAACCCTAATCCGAACCTTTACCCTTACCCTAACACTAACCCTAAACCTAACCCTAACTCTAACCCTAACCATTACCCTAACCCTAACCCTAACCCTAACCTTACCCCTAACCCTAACCCTAACCCTTACCCTTACCCTAGCCCTAACCCTAAACCTAACCCTAAACCTAACCCTAATCCTAACACCTAACCCTATCCCTAACCCGAAACCCTACCCTTTCCCTAACCCTAACCCCTAACCCTAACCCTAACCCTAAACCTTACCTAACCCTAATCCTAACCCTAACCCTAACCCTAATCCTTACCCTAACCCAAACCCTAAACCTTACTCTTTCCCTACCTAAACCTGACCCTAACCCTAACGCTAACCCTTACCCTAACCCTAACCCTAATCCTAACCTTAACCCTTGCCCTTACCCTAACCCTAACCCTAACCCTAAACCTAACAATAACCTTAACCTTAAACCTTACCGTAACCCTAACCCTAACCCCCAAACTTAACAATTAACCTAACCCTAACCGTAAACTTAACCCTTACCATTACCCTTACCCTAACCCTAAACCTAACTCTAACCCTAACACTAACCCTAACCTTAAACCTTACCGTAACCCTAACACTAACCCTTACCTTAAGCCTAACCATAACCCTAAACATAACCTTAACCCTAACCCTAACCCTAACCCTAACCTTATCCTTACCGTAACCCTAACCCGAAACCTAACCCTAACCCTACCCCTACCCTAACCTTAACCCTAACCCTAAACCTAACCCTTGCCCTTACCGTAGCCCTAACCCTAAACCTAACACTAACCCTAACCCTAACCCTTACCCTAACCCTAACCCTAAATCTAACCCTAAACCTAACCCTAACCACTAACCCTAAACTTAACCCTAACCCATACCTAACCCTAAACCTAACCCTAACCCTACCTTAATCCTAACCCTAACCCTAAACCTTACCCTAAACCTAACACTAACCCTTACCCTAAACCTAACCCTAACCCTAACCCAACCCTAACTTTTACCCTTACCCTAACCTTAACCCTAAACCTAACCTGAACCCTAACCCTATCCCTACCCCTAACATTTATCCTTACCCTAACCCTAACCTAAACCTAACCTGAACCCTAACCCTATCCCTAACCCTAACATTTATCCTTACCCTAATCCTAACCCTAAACCTAACCCTAACCCTTACCCCTACATTAACCGTAATCCTTACCCTAACCCTAACACTAACCTTAACCCTAACCTTAACCCTAACCCTAACCCGAACCTTTACCCTTACCCTAACACTAATCCTAAACCTAAACCTAACCCTAACCCTAACCCTAACCCTAACCCTAACTCTTACCCTAACCCTAACCCTAATCCTAACCCAAAACCTTACCCTTACCCTAAACCTAACCCTAAAATTAAACCAAACCCTAACCCTAACCTTAACCCTAACACTAAACCTACCCTAACCCTAATCGTAACACCTAACACTAAAGCTAACCCTAACCCTAATCCTAACACTTACCCTTACCCTAAACCTAACCCTAACAGTAACCCTTAACCTAACCCTAACCCTAACCCTAACACTAACCCTAACACTTACCCTAACCCTAACCCTAATCCTAAACCTTACCCTAAACCTAACCCTAAACCCAACCCTATCCCTAACCCCAACCCCTAAACCTAACCCTAACCCTAACCCTTACCTTATCCTAACCCTAACCCTAACACTTACCCTTACCCTAAACCCTACCCTAACCCTAACACTAACCCTAACCCTAAAACCTACCCTTACCCTAAACCTAACCCTAACCTTACCCTAAACCTAACCCTAACCCTAACCCTAACCCTTACCTTAACCCTAACCCTAACCATTACCTTTACCCAAAAGCTAACCCTAACCCTAACCCTAACACGTACTCTTACCCTAACCCTAACCCTAACCCTTACGGTAACCCTAAACCCAACCCTAACCCTAACACTAACCCTAACCCTAACCCTAACACTAACCCTTACCCTAAAACTAACCCTAACCCTTACCCTTACCCTCACCCTAACCCTAAACCTAACCCTAACCCTAACCCTAAACTTAACCCTAAACCTAACCCTAACCCAAACCCTCACCGTTAACTTAGCCCTAACCCTAAACCTAACATTAACCCTAACACTAACCCTAACACCTAACCCTAACCCTAAACTGAACCCTTACCCTTACCCTAACCCTAACCCTAACCCTAACTCTAACACTTACCCTAAACCTAATCCAAAACCTAACCCTTAAACTTACCCTAACCCTAACGTTAATCTTAACCCCAACCCTAAACCTAACCCTAGCCCTCACCATAACCCTAACCCTTATGCTAACCCTAACCCTAACCCTAACACTAACCCTTATGTTAATCCTAACCCTAACCCTAACTCTAAACCTAACCCTTAACCTAACCCTAACACTAACCCTAACACCTAACCCTAACCCTTACCCTAACCCTAACTCTAACCCTAACCCCTTACCCTAACCCTAACGCTACCCGCTAACCCTAACCCTAACCCTAAGCCTTACCCGTACACTAACCCTAACCCTAACACTTACCCTTACCATAACCCCAACCCTAACCCTAACCCTAAGCCTAATCCTTACTCTAACTCTAAGCCTAACCCTAACACTAACCCTTACCCGCACCCTAACCCTAAACCTAATCCTAAACCTAACGCTAACTCTAACCCTTACCCTTACCCTAACCCTAATCTAACCCTCACCCTAAACCTAAAACTTACACTTACCCTAAGCCTAACCCTAACCATTACACTAAACCTAACCCTAACCCTAACCCTTACCCTTACCCTAATTCTAACCCTAACCCTAACCCTAACCCTAACACATACCCTTAACCTAAACCTAACCCTAACCCTAACCATAACCCTAGACCTAACGCTAACCTTAACCCTAACCCTAACACTTACCCTAACCCTAACCCTTACCCTAACCCAAACCCTAACCTTAACCATAAACTTAACCCTAACCCTAACCCTTACCCTGACCCAAACCCTAACCCTTACTCTTTCCATACCTAAACCTGACGCTAACCCTAAACCTAACCCTAACCCTAACGCTAACCTTTACCCTAAACTTAACCCTAATCCTAACCCTAACCCTTGCCCTTACCCTAACCCTAACCCTAACCCTTACCTTAAGCCCAATCATAACCCTAACCCTAACCCTAACCCTAACCCCTACCCTAACCCTAACCCTAATCCTAATCCTTACTCTAACCCTAACCCTAACCCTAACATTAACCCTTACCCGTACCCTAACCCTAAACCTAACCCTAACCCCTCACCCTATACGTAACCCTAACCCTAACCCTAACCCTAACCCTTACCCTTACCCTAACCCTAACCCTAACCCTTACTCTTACCCTAAGCCTAAACCTAAATCTAACCCTAACCCTAACCCTAACCCTAAACCTAACCCTAACCCTAAACCTAACCCTTACCCTAACCCAAACCCTAACCTTAAACATAACCTTAACCCTAACCTAACCCTAATCCGAACCTTTACCCTTACCCTAACACTAACCCTAAACCTAACTCTAACCCTAACCATTACCCTAACCCTAACCCTAATCCTAACCCTAAACCTTACCCTTACCCTAACCCTAACCCTAACCCTAAACCTAACCCTAACCCTAACCCTAACCTTAACCCTAACCCTTACCCTATCCCTAACCCTAACCCTATCACTAAACCTAACCCTAACCCTAACCCTAACCCTTACCCTTACCCTAACCCTAACCCTAACCCTAACCCTTACCCTAACCCTAACCCTAACCCTAAGCCTAACACTAACCCTAACACTTACCCTAACCCTAACCCTAACCCTAACCCTAACGCTACCCTAAACCTAACCCTAACCCTAACCCTAACCCTTATCCTAACTCTAACCCTAACCCTTACCCTAACACATACTCTTACCCAACACCTAACCCTAACACTTACCGTAACCCTAAACCTAACCCTAACCCTAACACTAACCCTAACCCTAATCCTTACACTAAACCTAACTCTAACCCTAAACCTTGCCCTTACCCTAACCCTAACCTTAACCCTAACCCTAACCCAACCCTAACTCTCACCCTTCCCCTAACCCTAACCCTAAACCTAACAATAACCCGAATCCTATCCCTAACCCTAACTCTTATACTTAGCCTAACCCTAACGTTAAACCTAACCCTAACCATAACCCCTAAGCCTAACCGTAACCCTAACCCTAACCCTAACCCTTACCCTTTCCCTACCCAGAACCCTAACCCTAAACCTAACCCTTACCCTTCCCCACACCCTAAGCCTAAACCTAAACTTAACCCTAACCCTAACCCTAACCTTACCCCTAACCCTAACCCTAACCCTAACCCTTACCCTTACACTAACCCTAACCCTAACCCTAACCCTTATCCTAACCCTAACCCTGACCCTAACCATAACACACACCCTTACCCTAACCCTAACCCTAACCCTTACCCTAACCATAACCTCAACCCCAACACTAAACCTAACCCTAACCCTAACCCTTACGCTAACCCTAACCCTAATCCTGACCCTAAACCTTACCCTTACCCTAACCCTAACCCTAACCCTAATCCTTACCCTAACCCTGATCCTAACCCTAACCCTTACCCTTTCCCAACCCAGAACCCTAACCCTAAACCTAACCCTTACCCTTACCCTCAACCTAAGCCTAAACCTAACCTTAACCCTAACCCTAACCCTAACCTTACCCCTAACCCTAACCCTAACCCTAACCCTAAACCTTACCCTTACCCTAGCCCTAACCCTAAACCTAACCCTAAACCTAACCCTAATCCTAACACCTAACCCTATCCCGAACCCCTACCCTTTCCCTAACCCTAACCCTAACGCTAACACTGACCCAAAACCTAATCCTAACCCTAACCCTTAACCTCACCCTAACCCTAACGCTAACCTTAACCCCAACCCTAAACCTAAACCTATCCCTAACCCAAACCGTAACCCTTACCCTAACCCTAACCCTAACCCTAACACTAACACTAACACGTACCCTTAACCTAACTCTAACCCTAACCCTAACAATAACCCTTTTCCTAACCCTAACCCTAACCCTAACTCTAACCGTAACCCTTAACCTAACCCTAACACTAAACCTAACCTCTAACCCTTACTCTAACCCTAACCCTAACCGTAACCCCTAACCCTAACCCTAACCCTAACCGCTAACCCTAACCCTAACCCAAACCCTAACCTTAACCCCTACCCTAACCCTAACCCTAATCCTAATCCTTACTCTAACCCTAACCCTAACCCTAACATTAACCCTTACCCATACCCTAACCCTAAACCTAACCCTAACCCTAACCCTTACCCTTAACCTAACCCTAATTCTAACCCTAAACCTAAACCTAAAACTTACACTTACCCTACACATAACCTAACCCTTACACTAAACCTAACCCCAACCCTAACCCTTACCCTTACCATAAACCTAAACCTAACCATTACCCTTACCCTAACGCTAACCCTAACCCTAACCCTAACACATACCCTTAACCTAAACCTAACCCTAACCCTAACCGTAACCCTAAACCTAACCCTAACCTTAACCCTAACTCTAACACTTACCCTAACCCTAACCTTAACCCTAACCCTAAACATAACCCTAACACTAACACTTACCCTTAACCTAACCCTAAACCTAACCCGAACACTAACCCTTATCCTAACCCTAACCCTAACCCTAAGTCTAACCCTAACCCTTAACCTACCCCTAACACTAACCCTAAACGTAACCCTAACCCTAACCCTAACCCTAACCCCTCACCCTATACGTAACCCTAACCCTAACCCTAACCCTTACTCTAACCCTAACCCTAACCCTAATCCTTACCCTAACCCTAGCCCTAACCCTAATCCTTACCCTAACCCTAACCCTAACCCTAACCCTAAACCTAACCCTTACCCTAACCCAAACCCTAACCTTAAACATAACCTTATCCCTAACCCTAACCCTAACCCGAACCTTTACCCTTACCCTAACACTAACCCTAAACCTAACCCTAACTCTAACCCTAACCATTACCCTAACCCTAACCCTAATCCTAACCCTAAACCTTACCCTTACCCTAACCCAAACCCTAACCCTAAACCTAACCCTAACCCCAACCCTAACCTAACCCTTACCCTTACCTTAACCCTAACCCTAACAGTTACACTTACCCTAACGCTAATCCTAACACTAACCCTAACACATATCCTCAACCTAAACCTAACCGTAACCCTAAACCTAACCCTAACCTTAACCCTAACCCTAACACTTACCCTAACCCTAACCTTAACCCCAACACTAAAACTAACCCTAACCCTAACCCTAACCCTTACCCTTACCCTAACCCTAACCCTAACCCTTACCCTTACCCTAACCCTAAACCTAAATCTAACCCTAACCCTAACCCTAACCCTAAACCTAACCCTAACCCTAAACCTAACCCTTACCCTAACCCAAACCCTAACCTTAAACATAACCTTAACTCTAACCCTAACCCTAATCCGAAACTTTACCCTTACCCTAACACTAACCCTAACCCTAACCCTTACCCTTACCCTAACCCTAACCCTAACCCTAACCCTTACCCTAACCCTAACCCTAACCCTAAGCCTAACACTAACCCTAACACTTACCCTAACCCTAACCCTAAGCCTAACGCTACCCTAAACCTAACCCTAACACTAACCCTAACCCTTATCCTAACTCTAACCCTAACACTAACCCTAACACATACTCTTACCCAACCCCTAACCCTAACTCTTACCGTAACCCTAAACCTAACCCTAACCCTAACACTAACCCTAACCCTAACCCTTACACTAAACCTAACTCTAACCCTAAACCTTGCCCTTACCCTAACCCTAACCTTAACCCTAACCCTAACCCAACCCTAACTCTCACCCTTCCCCTAACCCTAACCCTAAACCTAACAATAACCCTAATCCTATCCCTAACCCTAACTCTTATCCTCAGCCTAACCCTAACGTTAAACCTAACCCTAACCATAACCCCTAACCCTAACCGTAACCCTAACCCTAACCCTAACCCTTACCCTACCCCTAACCCTAACACTAATCCTTACCCTAACACTAACCCTAAACCTTACCCTTTCCCTAACCCGAACCCTAACCCTAACCTAACCCTAACCCTAACCCTAACCCTAACACTAACACTAACCATAGCCTAACCCTAACGCTAACACTTACCCTTACCCTGACCCTAACCCTAACCCTAACCCTTAACCTAACCCTAACCCTAACTCTAACCCTAACACATACCCTTACTCTAACCATAACTCTAACCCTAACCGTAACCCTAAACCTAACAGTAAACCAACCCTATCCCTCACCGTCACCCTTATCCTAACCCTAACCTTAACCCCAACTCTAAAACTAGCCCTAACCCTAACCCTTACGCTAAACCTAACCCTAATCCTGACCCTAAACCATACCTTTACCCTAACCCTAACCCTAACCCTAATCCTTACCCTAACTCTGACCCTAACCCTAACCCTTACCCTTTCCCTACCCAGAACCCTAACCCTAAACCTAACCCTTACCCTTACCCTCACCCTAAGCCTAAACCTAAACTTAACCCTAACCCTAACCCTAACCTTACCCCTAACCCTAACCCTAACCCTAACCCTTACCCTTACCCTAACCCTAACCCTAACCCTAACCCTTATCCTAACCCTAACCCTAACCGTACCCATAACACACACCCTTACCCTAACCCTAACCCTAACCCTTACCCTAACCCTAACCTCAACCCCAACACTAAACCTAACCCTAACCCTAACCCTTACGCTAACCCTAAACCTAATCCTGACCCTATACCTTACCCTTACCCTAAACCTAACCCTAACCCTAATCCTTACCCTAACCCTGATCCTAACCCTAACCCTTACCCTTTCCCAACCCAGAACCCTAACCCTAAACCTAACCCTTACCCTTACCCTCAACCTAAGCCTAAACCTAACCTTAACCCTAACCCTAACCCTAACCTTACCCCTAACCCTAACCCTAACCCTAACCCTTACCCTTACCCTAGCCCTAACCCTAAACCTAACCCTAAACATAACCCTAATCCTAAAACCTAACCCTATCCCGAACCCCTACCCTTTCCCTAACCCTAAACCTAACCCTAACACTTACCCAAAACCTAATCCTAACCCTAACCCTTAACCTCACCCTAACCCTAACGCTAACCTTAACCCCAACCCTAAACCTAAACCTATCCCTAACCCTAACCCTAACCCTTACCCTAACCCTAACCCTAACCCTAACACTAACACTAACACTTACCCTTAACCTAACTCTAACCCTAACCCTAACAATAACCCTTTTCCTAATCCTAACCCTAACCCTAACTCTAACCGTAACCCTTAACCTAACCCTAACACTAAACCTAACCTCTAACCCTTACTCTAACCCTAACCCTAACCGTAACCCCTAACCCTAACCCTAACCCTAACCCTAATCGCTAACCGAACCCTAACCCTAACCCTAACCCTAACCCCTACCCTAACCCTAACCCTAATCCTAATCCTTACTCTAACCCTAACCCTAACCCTAACCCTAACCCTTACCCTTACCTTAAACCTAAACGTAACCGTTACCCTTACCCTAACGCTAACCCTAACCCTAACCCTAACACATACCCTTAACCTAAACCTAACCCTAACCCTAACCGTAACCCTAAACCTAACCCTAACCTTAAACCTAACCCTAACACTTACCCTAACCCTAACCTTAACCCTAACCCTAAACATAACCCTAACACTAACACTTACCCTTAACCTAACCCTAACCCTAACCCGAACACTAACCCTTATCCTAACCCTAACCCTAACCCTAAGTCTAACCCTAACCCTTAACCTAACCCTAACACTAACCCTAAACGTAACCCTAACCCTAACCCTAACCCTAACCCTAACCCCTCACCCTATACGTAACCCTAACCCTAACCGTAACCCTTACTCTAACCCTAACCCTAACCCTAACCCTAATCCTTACCCTAACCCTAACCCTAACCCTAACCCTAAACCTAACCCTAACCCTAAACCTAACCCTTACCCTAACCCAAACCCTAACCTTAAACATAACCTTATCCCTAACCCTAACCCTAACCCGAACCTTTACCCTTACCCTAACACTAACCCTAAACCTAACCCTAAATCTAACCCTAACCATAACCCTAAACCTAACCCTAACCTTAACCCTTACTCTAACCTCTAACTCTACCCCTAAACCAAACCCTAATCATTACCCTTATTCTAAACTTAACCCTAACACTAACGCTTACCCTTACCCTAAATCCTACCCTAACCATAACCCTAACCTTTACCCTTAACCTAAACCTAACCCTAACCCTAACCTTAACACTAATCCTAACCCTTGCCCTTACCCTAACCCTAACCCTAACCCTAACCCATACCCTTATTCTAACCCTAACCCTAACACTTACCCTTACCCGAACCCTAACCCGTAAACTTAACACTAACCCTAACCCTTACCCTCATACTTACTCTAACCCTAACCCTAACCCTTAACTTACCCTAACCCTAACCCTAACCCTTACCCTAACCCTAACCCTAACCCTAAGCGTAACACTGACCCTAACACTTACCCTAACCCTAACCCTAACCCTAACCCTAATGCTACCCTAAACCTAACCCTAACCCTAACCCTAACCCTTATCCTAACTCTAACCCTAACCCTAACCCTACACATACTCTTACCCAACCCCTAACACTAACTCTTACCGTAACCGTAAACCTAACCCTAACCCTAACACTAACCCTAACCCTAACCCTTACACTAAACCTAACTCTAACCCTAAACCTTGCCCTTACCCTAACCCTAACCTTAACCCTAACTCTAACCCAACCCTAACTCTCACCCTTCCCCTAACCCTAACCTTAAACCTAACCCTAACCATAACCCCTAACCCTAACCGTAACCCTAACCCTAACCCTATCCCTTACCCTACCCCTAACCCTAACACTAATCCTTACCCTAACATTAACCCTAAACCTTACCCTTTCCCTAACCCGAACCCTAACCCTAACCTAAACCTAACCCTAACCCTAACGCTAACACTTACCCTTACCCTGACCCTAACCCTAACCCTAACCCTAGCCCTTAACCTAACCTAACCCTAACTCTAACCCTAACACATACCCTTACTCTAACCCTAACTCTAACCCTAACCGTAACCCTAAACCTAACAGTAAACCAACCCTATCCTTAACCGTCACCCTTATCCTAACCCTAATCTTAACCCCAACACTAAACCTAACCCTAACCCTAAACCTTACGCTAAACCTAAACCTAATCCTGACCCTAAACCCTACCCTTACCCTAACCCTACCCTAACCCTAACCCTAATCCTTACCCTAACCCTGACCCTAACCCTAACCCTTACCCTTTCCCTACCCAGAACCCTAACCTTAAACTTAACCTTACCATCACCATAAGACTAAACCTAAACTTAACCCTAACCCTAACCCTAACCTTACCCCTAACCCTAACCCTAACCCTAACCCTTACCCTTACCCTAGCCCTAACCCTAAACCTAACCCTAACCCTAACCCTAATCCTAACACCTAACCGTATATCTAACCCGAACCCCTAACCTTACCCTAACCATAACCCTAACCCTAACCCTAACCCTAACACTTACCCTAAACCTAATCCTAACCCTAAACCTTACCCTCACCCTAACCCTAACGCTAACCTTAACCCCAACCCTAAACCTAAACCTAGCCCTAACCCTAACCCTAAACCTTACCCTAACCCTAACACTAACCCTAACCCTAACACTAACACTTACCCTTAACCTAACCCTAACCCTAACACTAACCCTTATCCTAACCCTAACCTTAACCCGAACTCTAACCCTAACCCTTAACCTAACCCTAAGACTAACCCTAACCCCTAACCCTTACTCTAACCCAAACCCTAACCCCTAACCCCTAACCCTAACCGCTAACGCTAACCCTGACCCTAACCCTAACCCTAACACTTACCCGAACCCTAACCCTAACCCTAACACTTACCCTTACCCTAACCCCTACCGTAACCCTAACCCTAATCCTAATACTTTCTAACCCTAACCCTAACCCTAACATTAACCCTTACCTGTACCCTAACCCTAAACCTAAACCTAACCCTAACCCTAACCCTAACCCTTACCCTAACGCTAACCCTAACCCTAACCCTAACACATACCCTTAACCTAAACCTAACCCTAACCCTAACCGTAACCCTAAACCTAACCCTAACCTTAACCCTAACCCTAACACTTACCGTAACCCTAACCTTAACCCTAACCCTAAACATAACCCTAACACTAACACTTACCCTTAACCTAACCCCAACCCTAACCCGAACACTAACCCTTATCCTAACCCTAACCCTAACCCTAAGTCTAACCCTAACCCTTAACCTAACCCTAACACTAACCCTAAACGTAACCCTAACCCTAACCCTAACCCTAACCCCTCACCCTATACGTAACCCTAACCCTAACCCTAACCCTTACTCTAACCCTAACCCTAACCCTAATCCTTACCCTAACCCTAGCCCTAACCCTAATCCTTACCCTAACCCTAACCCTAACCCTAACCCTAACCCTAAACCTAACCCTTACCCTAACCCAAACCCTAACCTTAAACATAACCTTATCCCTAACCCTAACCCTAACCCGAACCTTTACCCTTACCCTAACACTAACCCTAAACCTAACCCTAACTCTAACCCTAACCATTACCCTAACCCTAACCCTAATCCTAACCCTAAACCTTACCCTTACCCTAACCCAAACCCTAACCCTAAACCTAACCCTAACCCCAACCCTAACCCTAACCCTTACCCTTACCTTAACCCTAACCCTAACAGTTACACTTACCCTAACGCTAATCCTAACACTAACCCTAACACATATCCTCAACCTAAACCTAACCGTAACCCTAAACCTAACCCTAACCTTAACCCTAACCCTAACACTTACCCTAACCCTAACCTTAACCCCAACACTAAAACTAACCCTAACCCTAACCCTAACCCTTACCCTTACCCTAACCCTAACCCTAACCCTTACCCTTACCCTAACCCTAAACCTAAATCTAACCCTAACCCTAACCCTAACCCTAAACCTAACCCTAACCCTAAACCTAACCCTTACCCTAACCCAAACCCTAACCTTAAACATAACCTTAACTCTAACCCTAACCCTAATCCGAAACTTTACCCTTACCCTAACACTAACCCTAACCCTAACCCTTACCCTTACCCTAACCCTAACCCTAACCCTAACCCTTACCCTAACCCTAACCCTAACCCTAAGCCTAACACTAACCCTAACACTTACCCTAACCCTAACCCTAAGCCTAACGCTACCCTAAACCTAACCCTAACACTAACCCTAACCCTTATCCTAACTCTAACCCTAACACTAACCCTAACACATACTCTTACCCAACCCCTAACCCTAACTCTTACCGTAACCCTAAACCTAACCCTAACCCTAACACTAACCCTAACCCTAACCCTTACACTAAACCTAACTCTAACCCTAAACCTTGCCCTTACCCTAACCCTAACCTTAACCCTAACCCTAACCCAACCCTAACTCTCACCCTTCCCCTAACCCTAACCCTAAACCTAACAATAACCCTAATCCTATCCCTAACCCTAACTCTTATCCTCAGCCTAACCCTAACGTTAAACCTAACCCTAACCATAACCCCTAACCCTAACCGTAACCCTAACCCTAACCCTAACCCTTACCCTACCCCTAACCCTAACACTAATCCTTACCCTAACACTAACCCTAAACCTTACCCTTTCCCTAACCCGAACCCTAACCCTAACCTAACCCTAACCCTAACCCTAACCCTAACACTAACACTAACCATAGCCTAACCCTAACGCTAACACTTACCCTTACCCTGACCCTAACCCTAACCCTAACCCTTAACCTAACCCTAACCCTAACTCTAACCCTAACACATACCCTTACTCTAACCATAACTCTAACCCTAACCGTAACCCTAAACCTAACAGTAAACCAACCCTATCCCTCACCGTCACCCTTATCCTAACCCTAACCTTAACCCCAACTCTAAAACTAGCCCTAACCCTAACCCTTACGCTAAACCTAACCCTAATCCTGACCCTAAACCATACCTTTACCCTAACCCTAACCCTAACCCTAATCCTTACCCTAACTCTGACCCTAACCCTAACCCTTACCCTTTCCCTACCCAGAACCCTAACCCTAAACCTAACCCTTACCCTTACCCTCACCCTAAGCCTAAACCTAAACTTAACCCTAACCCTAACCCTAACCTTACCCCTAACCCTAACCCTAACCCTAACCCTTACCCTTACCCTAACCCTAACCCTAACCCTAACCCTTATCCTAACCCTAACCCTAACCGTACCCATAACACACACCCTTACCCTAACCCTAACCCTAACCCTTACCCTAACCCTAACCTCAACCCCAACACTAAACCTAACCCTAACCCTAACCCTTACGCTAACCCTAAACCTAATCCTGACCCTATACCTTACCCTTACCCTAAACCTAACCCTAACCCTAATCCTTACCCTAACCCTGATCCTAACCCTAACCCTTACCCTTTCCCAACCCAGAACCCTAACCCTAAACCTAACCCTTACCCTTACCCTCAACCTAAGCCTAAACCTAACCTTAACCCTAACCCTAACCCTAACCTTACCCCTAACCCTAACCCTAACCCTAACCCTTACCCTTACCCTAGCCCTAACCCTAAACCTAACCCTAAACATAACCCTAATCCTAAAACCTAACCCTCTCCCGAACCCCTACCCTTTCCCTAACCCTAAACCTAACCCTAACACTTACCCAAAACCTAATCCTAACCCTAACCCTTAACCTCACCCTAACCCTAACGCTAACCTTAACCCCAACCCTAAACCTAAACCTATCCCTAACCCTAACCCTAACCCTTACCCTAACCCTAACCCTAACCCTAACACTAACACTAACACTTACCCTTAACCTAACTCTAACCCTAACCCTAACAATAACCCTTTTCCTAATCCTAACCCTAACCCTAACTCTAACCGTAACCCTTAACCTAACCCTAACACTAAACCTAACCTCTAACCCTTACTCTAACCCTAACCCTAACCGTAACCCCTAACCCTAACCCTAACCCTAACCCTAATCGCTAACCGAACCCTAACCCTAACCCTAACCCTAACCCCTACCCTAACCCTAACCCTAATCCTAATCCTTACTCTAACCCTAACCCTAACCCTAACCCTAACCCTTACCCTTACCTTAAACCTAAACGTAACCGTTACCCTTACCCTAACGCTAACCCTAACCCTAACCCTAACACATACCCTTAACCTAAACCTAACCCTAACCCTAACCGTAACCCTAAACCTAACCCTAACCTTAAACCTAACCCTAACACTTACCCTAACCCTAACCTTAACCCTAACCCTAAACATAACCCTAACACTAACACTTACCCTTAACCTAACCCTAACCCTAACCCGAACACTAACCCTTATCCTAACCCTAACCCTAACCCTAAGTCTAACCCTAACCCTTAACCTAACCCTAACACTAACCCTAAACGTAACCCTAACCCTAACCCTAACCCTAACCCTAACCCCTCACCCTATACGTAACCCTAACCCTAACCGTAACCCTTACTCTAACCCTAAACCTAACCCTAACCCTAATCCTTACCCTAACCCTAGCCCTAACCCTAATCCTTACCCTAACCCTAACCCTAACCCTAACCCTAAACCTAACCCTAACCCTAAACCTAACCCTTACCCTAACCCAAACCCTAACCTTAAACATAACCTTATCCCTAACCCTAACCCTAACCCGAACCTTTACCCTTACCCTAACACTAACCCTAAACCTAACCCTAAATCTAACCCTAACCATAACCCTAAACCTAACCCTAACCTTAACCCTTACTCTAACCTCTAACTCTACCCCTAAACCAAACCCTAATCATTACCCTTATTCTAAACTTAACCCTAACACTAACGCTTACCCTTACCCTAAATCCTACCCTAACCATAACCCTAACCTTTACCCTTAACCTAAACCTAACCCTAACCCTAACCTTAACACTAATCCTAACCCTTGCCCTTACCCTAACCCTAACCCTAACCCTAACCCATACCCTTATTCTAACCCTAACCCTAACACTTACCCTTACCCGAACCCTAACCCGTAAACTTAACACTAACCCTAACCCTTACCCTCATACTTACTCTAACCCTAACCCTAACCCTTAACTTACCCTAACCCTAACCCTAACCCTTACCCTAACCCTAACCCTAACCCTAAGCCTAACACTGACCCTAACACTTACCCTAACCCTAACCCTAACCCTAATGCTACCCTAAACCTAACCCTAACCCTAACCCTAACCCTTATCCTAACTCTAACCCTAACCCTAACCCTACACATACTCTTACCCAACCCCTAACACTAACTCTTACCGTAACCGTAAACCTAACCCTAACCCTAACACTAACCCTAACCCTAACCCTTACACTAAACCTAACTCTAACCCTAAACCTTGCCCTTACCCTAACCCTAACCTTAACCCTAACTCTAACCCAACCCTAACTCTCACCCTTCCCCTAACCCTAACCTTAAACCTAACCCTAACCATAACCCCTAACCCTAACCGTAACCCTAACCCTAACCCTATCCCTTACCCTACCCCTAACCCTAACACTAATCCTTACCCTAACATTAACCCTAAACCTTACCCTTTCCCTAACCCGAACCCTAACCCTAACCTAAACCTAACCCTAACCCTAACGCTAACACTTACCCTTACCCTGACCCTAACCCTAACCCTAACCCTAGCCCTTAACCTAACCTAACCCTAACTCTAACCCTAACACATACCCTTACTCTAACCCTAACTCTAACCCTAACCGTAATCCTAAACCTAACAGTAAACCAACCCTATCCTTAACCGTCACCCTTATCCTAACCCTAATCTTAACCCCAACACTAAACCTAACCCTAACCCTAAACCTTACGCTAAACCTAAACCTAATCCTGACCCTAAACCCTACCCTTACCCTAACCCTACCCTAACCCTAACCCTAATCCTTACCCTAACCCTGACCCTAACCCTAACCCTTACCCTTTCCCTACCCAGAACCCTAACCTTAAACTTAACCTTACCATCACCATAAGACTAAACCTAAACTTAACCCTAACCCTAACCCTAACCTTACCCCTAACCCTAACCCTAACCCTAACCCTTACCCTTACCCTAGCCCTAACCCTAAACCTAAACCTAACCCTAACCCTAACCCTAATCCTAACACCTAACCGTATATCTAACCCGAACCCCTAACCTTACCCTAACCATAACCCTAACCCTAACCCTAACCCTAACACTTACCCTAAACCTAATCCTAACCCTAAACCTTACCCTCACCCTAACCCTAACGCTAACCTTAACCCCAACCCTAAACCTAAACCTAACCCTAACCCTAACCCTAAACCTAACCGTTACCCTAACCCAAACCCTAACCTTAAACATAACCTTATCCCTAACCCTAACCCTAACCCGAACCTTTACCCTTACCCTAACACTAACCCTAAACCTAACCCTAACTCTAACCCTAACCATTACCCTAACCCTAACCATAACCCTAAACCTAACCCTAACCTTAACCCTTACTCTAACCTCTAACTCTACCCCTAAACCAAACCCTAATCATTACCCTTATTCTAAACTTAACCCTAACACTAACGCTTACCCTTACCCTAAATCCTACCCTAACCATAACCCTAACCTTTACCCTTAACCTAACCCTAACCCTAACCCTAACCTTAACACTAATCCTAACCCTTGCCCTTACCCTAACCCTAACCCTAACCCTAACCCATACCCTTATTCTAACCCTAACCCTAACACTTACCCTTACCCGAACCCTAACCCGTAAACTTAACACTAACCCTAACCCTTACCCTCATATTTACTCTAACCCTAACCCTAACCCTTAACTTACCCTAACCCTAACCCTAACCCTAACCCTTACCCTAACCCTAACCCTAACCCTAAGCCTAACACTAACCCTAACACTTACCCTAACCCTAACCCTAACCCTAATGCTACCCTAAACCTAACCCTAACCCTAACCCTAACCCTTATCCTAACTCTAACCCTAACCCTAACCCTACACATAGTCTTACCCAACCCCTAACACTAACTCTTACCGTAACCGTAAACCTAACCCTAACCCTAACACTAACCCTAACCCTAACCCTTACACTAAACCTAACTCTAACCCTAAACCTTGCCCTTACCCTAACCCTAACCTTAACCCTAACTCTAACCCAAACCTAACTCTAACCCTTCCCCTAACCCTAACCTTAAACCTAACCCTAACCATAACCCCTAACCCTAACCGTAACCCTAACCCTAACCCTATCCCTTACCCTACCCCTAACCCTAACACTAATCCTTACCCTAACATTAACCCTAAACCTTACCCTTTCCCTAACCCGAACCCTAACCCTAACCTAACCCTAACCCTAACCCTAACGCTAACACTTACCCTTACCCTGACCCTAACCCTAACCCTAACCCTAGCCCTTAACCTAACCCTAACCCTAACTCTAACCCTAATACATACCCTTACTCTAACACTAACTCTAACCCTAACCGTAACCCTAAACCTAACAGTAAACCAACCCTATCCTTAACCGTCACCCTTATCCTAACCCTAATCTTAACCCCAACACTAAACCTAACCCTAACCCTAAACCTTACGCTAAACCTAAACCTAATCCTGACCCTAAACCCTACCCTTACCCTAACCCTACCCTAACCCTAACCTAATCCTTACCCTAACCCTGACCCTAACCCTAACCCTTCCCATTTCCCTACCCAGAACCCTAACCCTAAACTTAACCTTACCATCACCATAAGACTAAACCTAAACTTAACCCTAACCCTAACCCTAACCTTACCCCTAACCCTAACCCTAACCCTAACCCTTACCCTTACCCTAGCCCTAACCCTAAACCTAACCCTAACCCTAACCCTAACCCTAATCCTAACACCTAACCGTATATCTAACCCGAACCCCTAACCTTACCCTAACCATAACCCTAACCCTAACCCTAACCCTAACACTTACCCTAAACCTAATCCTAACCCTAAACCTTACCCTCACCCTAACCCTAACGCTAACCTTAACCCCAACCCTAAACCTAAACCTAACCCTAACCCTAACCCTAAACCTTACCCTAACCCTAACACTAACCCTAACCCTAACACTAACACTTACCCTTAACCTAACCCTAACCCTAACACTAACCCTTATCCTAACCCTAACCCTAACCCGAACTCTAACCCTAAACCTTAACCTAACCCTAAGACTAACCCTAACCCCTAACCCTTACTCTAACCCAAACCCTAACCCCTAACCCCTAACCCTAACCGCTAACCCTAACCCTAACCCTAACCCTAACCCTAACACTTACCTGAAACCTAACCCTAACCCTAACACTTACCCTTACCCTAACCCCTACCGTAACCCTAACCCTAATCCTAATACTTTCTAACCCTAACACTAACCCTAACATTAACCCTTACCTGTACCCTAACCCTAAACCTAAACCTAACCCTAACCCTAACCCTAACACTTACCCTTACCCTAACCCTAACCCTAACCCATACCCTAACCCTAACCCTAACCCTAAGCCTAACACTGACCCTAACACTTACCCTAACCCTAACCCTAACCCTAACGCTACCCTAAACTTAACCCTAACCCTAACCCTTATCCTAACTCTAACCCTAACCCTAACCCTAACACATACTCTTACCCAACCCCTAACCCTAACTCTTACCGTAACCCTAAACCTAACCCTAACCCTAACACTAACCCTAACCCTAACTCTTACACTAACCCTAACTCTAACCCTAAACCTTGCCCTTACCCTAACCCTAACCTTAACCCTAACCCTAACCCAACCCTAACTCTCACCCTTTCCCTAACCCTAACCCTAAACCTAACAAGAACCCTAATCCTATCTCTAACCCTAACTCTTATCCTTAGCCTAACCCTAACCTTAAACGTAACCCTAACCCTAACCCCTAGCCTTAACCGTAACCCTAACCCTAACCATAACCCTTACCCTACCCCTAACCCTAACACTAATCCTTACCTTAACCCTTACCCTAAACCTTACCCTTTCCCTAACCCGAACCCTAACCCTAACCTAACCCTAACCCTAACCCTAACCCTTACCCTAACCCTTACCCTAAACCTTACCCTTTGCCTAACCCGAACCCTAACCCTAACCTAACCCTAACCCTAACCCTAACCCTAACACTAACCCTAGCCTAACCCTAACGCTAACACTTACCCTTACCCTGACCCTAACCCTAACCCTAACCCTTAACCTAACCCTAACCCTAACTCTAACCCTAACAAATACCCTCACTCTAACCCTAACTCTATCCCTAACCGTAACCCTAAATCTAACAATAAACCAACCCTATCCCTAACCTTCACCCTTATCGTAACCCTAACCTTAACCCCAACACTAAACCTAACCCTAACCCTAAACCTTACGCTAAACCTAACCCTAATCCTGCCCCTAAACCATACCCTTACCCTAACCCTAACCCTAACCCTAATCCTTACACTAACCCTGACCCTAACCCTAACCCTTACACTTTCCCTACCCAGAACCCTAACCCTAAACCTAACCCTTACTCTTACCCTCACCCTAAGCCTAAACCTAAACTTGACCCTAACCCTAACCCTAACCTTACCCCTAACCCTAACCCTATCCCTAATCCTTACACTTACCCTAGCCCTAACCCTAAACCTAACCCTAACCCTAATCCTAACACCTTACCGTATCACTAATCCGAACCCCTACCCTTACCCTAACCCTAACCCTAACCCTAACATTAAGCCTTACTCGTACCCTAACCCTAAACCTAACCCTAACCCTAACCCTAGCCCTTACCCTTACCCTAACCCTAATCCTAACCCTAAACCTAAACCTAAAACTTACACTTACCCTAAACCTAACCTAACCCTTACACTAAACCTAACCCTAACCCTAACCCTTACCCTAACGCTAACCCTAACCCTAACCCTAACACATACCCTTAACCTAAACCTAACCCTAACCCTAACCCTAATCCTAACACCTTACCGTATCACTAATCCGAACCCCTACCCTTACCCTAACCCTAACCCTAACCCTAACATTAAGCCTTACCCGTACCCTAACCCTAAACCTAACCCTAACCCTAACCCTAGCCCTTACCCTTACCCTAACCCTAATCCTAACCCTAAACCTAAACCTAAAACTTACACTTACCCTAAACCTAACCTAACCCTTACACTATACCTAACCCTAACCCTAACCCTTACCCTAACGCTAACCCTAACCCTAACCCTAACACATACCCTTAACCTAAACCTAACCCTAACCCTAACCGTAACCCTAAACCTAACCCTAACCTTAACCCTAAACCTTTCACTTACCCTAACCCTAACCTTAACCCTAAACCTTACCCTATCCCTAAACCTAACCCTAACACTAAACCTAACCTTAACCCTAACCCTAATCCTAACACCTCACCGTATCCCTAACCCAAACCCCTACCCTTACCCTAACCCTAACCCTAACCATAACCCTAACACTTACCCTAACCCTAACCCTTACACTTACCCTTACCCTAACCCTAACCCTAACCCTTATCCTAACCCTAACCCTAACTCTAACCCTAACACATACCCTTACCCTAACCCTAACCCTAACCCTAACCCTTACCCTAACCATAACCTTAACCCCAACACTAAACCTAACCCTAACCCTAACCCTTACGCTAACCCTAACCCTAATCCTGACCCTATACCTTACCCTTACCCTAAACCTAACCCTAACCCTAATCCTTACCCTAACCCTGACCCTAACCCTAACCCTTACCCTTTCCCTACCCAGAACCCTAACCCTAAACCTAACCCTTACCCTTACCCTCACCCTAAGCCTAAACCTAACCTTAACCCTAACCCTAACCCTAACCTTACCCCTAACCCTAACACTAACCCTAACCCTTACCCTTACACTAGCCCTAACCCTAAACCTAACCCTAATCCTAACACCTAACCCTATCCCTAACCCGAACCCCTACCCTTTCCCTAACCCTAACCCTAACCCTAACACTTACCCAAAACCTAATCCTAACCCTAACCCTTAACCTCACCCTAACCCTAACGCTAACCTTAACCCCAACCCTAAACCTAAACCTAGCCCTAACCCTTACTCTAACCTTTACCCTAAACCTAACCCTAACACTAACACTAACACTAACACTTACCCTTAACCTAACTCTAACCCTAACCCTAACAATAACCCTTTTCCTAACCCTCACCCTAACCCTAACTCTAAACCTAACCCTTAACCTAACCTTTACACTAACCCTAAGCCCTAACCCTTACTCTAAACCTAACCCTAACCGTAACCCCTAACCCTAACCCTAACCCTAACCGCTAACCCTAACCCTAAACCTAACCCTAACACTAACCCCTACGCTAACCCTAACCCTAATCCTAATCCTTACTCTAACCCTAACCGTAACCCTAACATTAACCCTTACCCGTACCCTAACCCTAAACCTAACCCTAACCCTAACCCTTACCCTTACCCTAACCCTAATTCTAACTCTAAACCTAAACCTAAAACTTACACTTACCCTAAACATAACCTAACCCTTACACGAAATCTAACCCTAACCCTAACCCTTACCCTTAACTTAAACCTAACCCTAACCGTTACCCTTACCCTAACGCTAACCCTAACCCTAACCCTAACACATACCCTTAACCTAAACCTAACCCTAACCCTAACCGTAACCCTAAACCTAACCCTAACCTTAACCCTAACCCTAATACTTACCCTAACCCTAACATTAACCCTAACCCTTACCCTATCCCTAAGCCTAACCCTAACACTAAACCTAACCCTAACCCTAACCCTAACGCTTACCCTTACCCTAAACCTAACCCTAACCCTTACCCTAACCCTAACCCTAACACTAACCCTAACACTTACCCTAACCCTAACCCTAATCCTAACCCTAACGCTACCCTAAACCTTATGCTAACCCTAACCCTAACCCTAACGCTAACACATACCCTTACCCTAACCCTAACCCTAACCCTAACCGTAACCCTAAACCTAACCCTATACCTAACCCTAACCCTAATCCTAAATCTAACACTAAACGTAACCCTAAACCTAACCCTAACCCTAACCCTAACCCAAACCCTAAACCTAAACCTAAACCTAACCCTAACCCTAAT
>JANJXV010000602.1:187500-210000 GCA_024803745.1 Megascapheus bottae | reverse complement strand
CCCTAAGCCTAACCGCTAACCCTAACCCTAACCCTAACCCTAACACTAACCCCTACGCTAACCCTAACCCTAATCCTAATCCTTACTCTAAACCTAACCGTAACCCTAACATTAACCCTTACCCGTACCCTAACCCTAAACCTAACCCTAACCCTAACCCTTACCCTTACCCTAACCCTAATTCTAACCCTAAACCTAAACCTAAAACTTACACTTACCCTACACATAACCTAACCCTTACACGAAATCTAACCCTAACCCTAACCCTTACCCTTACCTTAAACCTAACCCTAACCGTTACCCTTACCCTAACGCTAACCCTAACCCTAACCCTAACACATACCCATAACCTAAACCTAACCCTAACCCTAACCGTAACCCTAAACCTAACCCTAACCTTAACCCTAACCCTAACACTTACCCTAACCCTAACATTAACCCTAACCCTTACCCTATCCCTAAGCCTAACCCTAACACTAAACCTAACCCTAACCCTAACCCTAACGCTTACCCTTACCCTAACCCTAAACCTAACCCTTACCCTAACCCTAACCCTAACACTAACCCTAACACTTACCCTAACCCTAATCCTAACCCTAACGCTATCCTAAACCTAACCCTAACCCTAACCCTAAACCTTATCCTAACCCTAACCCTAACCCTAACGCTAACACATACCCTTACCCTAACCCTAACCCTAACCCTAACCCAAACCCTAAACCTAAACCTAAACCTAACCCTAACCCTAACTCTTACCCTAAACCTAACCCTAACCTTAACCCTAACCCTAACCCAACCCTATCTCTTACACTTACCCTAACCCTAAACCTAAACCTTACCCGAAACCTAACCCTATTCCTAACCCTAACTGTTATACTTACCCTAACCCTAACCCTAAACCTAACCCTAACCCTAACACTTACCCTTGCCCTAACCCCTACCCTAACCCTAACTCTAACCCTAATCCTTACTCTAACCCTAACCCTAACCCTAACACTAACCCTTACCCGTACCCTAACCCTAAACCTAACCCTAACCTTAACCATAACCCGTACACTTACACTAACCCTAATCCTAAGCCTAACCCTAAGCTTAAACTTACACTTACCCTAAACCTAACCCTAACCATTACACTAAACATAACCCTAACCCTAACCCTAACCCTTACCCTTACCTTATCCCTAACCCTAACCCTTACCCTTATCGTAATGCTAACCCTAACCCTAACCCTAACCCTAACACAACCCTAACTCTTACCCTTACCCTATCCCTAACCCTAAACCTTACCCGAAACCTAACCCTATCCCTAACCTTAACTCTTATCCTTACCCTAACCCTAACCCTAAACCTAACCCTAACCCTAACCCTAACCCTAAACTTAACCCTAACCCTAATCCTAACCCTTGCCCTTACCCTAACCCTAACCCTAAACCTAACACTAACCCTAACCCTAACCCTAACCTTAACGCTAACCCTTACCCTTACCCTAAAGCTAACTCTAAACCTAATCCTAACCCTAACCCTTACCCTTATCCTAACCCTAACCCTAACACTAACACTTACAATTACCCTAACCCCTACACTAACCCTAACC
This sequence comes from Megascapheus bottae, assembly GCA_024803745.1. Taxonomy (NCBI): domain Eukaryota; kingdom Metazoa; phylum Chordata; class Mammalia; order Rodentia; family Geomyidae; genus Megascapheus; species Megascapheus bottae. The sequence goes on along the minus strand of JANJXV010000602.1, from coordinate 208,406 downwards.
CTAACCCTAACCCTTACCCTAAACCTAACCCTAACCCTTACACTTACCCTAACCCTAACCTTAAACCTAACGCTAAACCTTAACTTTACCCTAAACCTAACCCTTACCCCTAACCCTAACCGTAACCCTAACCGTAACTCTAACCCTTACCCTAAACCTAACTCTAACCCTATTCCTTACCCTAACCCTAACCCTAACCCTAACCTAACCCTAACCCTAAACTTACCCCTAACCCTTACCCTTACCCTAACCCTAATCCTAACTCTAACCCTAACTCTAACCCTAACCCTAAAACTTACCCTAACCCTATACCTAACCCTTACCCTAACCCTAACTTTAACCCTAAACTTAACCCGAACCCTATCCCTGACCCGAACCTTTACCCTTAACCTAACCCTAAACCTAACCCTAACCCTAACCCTAACCCTTACCCTAAACCTAAACCTAACCCTAACCCTAACCCTAACACTAAACCTAACCCTAACCCTAACCCTAAAAATTACCCTTACCCTAACCCTAACCCTTAACCTAACCCTAACCCTAACCCTAACACTAACCCTAACACTTACCCTAAACCTAAACCTAACCCTAACCCTAATCCTTACCCTAACCCTAGCCCTCACCCTAACCCTTAACCTAAACCTAACCCTAAACTTAACCCTAACCCTTACCTTTACCCTAACCCTAAACCTAACTCTAACCCTAACCCCACCCTAACCCTAAATCTTACCCTAACCTTAATCCTAACCCTTACCCTAACATTAACCATAACCATAAACTTAACCCTAACCCTAACCCTAACCCTAAACCTAACCCTAAACATAACCTTACCTAACCCTAACCCTAATCCTAACACCTAACCCTATCCCTAAACCGAACCCCTACCCTTACCCTAACCCTAACCCTAACCCTAACACTTACCCTAAACCTAATCCTAACCCTAACTCTTTTCCTCACCCTAACCCTAACGCTAACCCTAACCCCAACCCTAAACCTAAACCTAGCCCTAACCCTAACCCTAACCCTTACCCTAACCCTAACCCTAAACCTAACCCTAACACTAACACTTCCATTAACCTAACCCTAACCCTAACCCTAACATTAACCCTTATCCTAACCCTAACCCTAACCATAACTCTAACCCTAACCCTTAATCTAACCCTAACACTAACTCTAAATGTAACCCTAAACCTAACACTAAACCTAACCCCTAACCCTATATGTAAACCTAACCCTAACCCTAACCCTTACCCTAACCCTAACCCTAACCCTAATCCTTACCCTAACCCTAGCCCTAAACCTAATCCTTACCCTAACCCTAGCCCTAACCCTAACCCTTAACCTAACCCTAACCCTAAACCTAACCCTAACCCTAACCCTACCGTAATCCTTACCCTAACACTAATCCTAACCCTAAACCTTACTGTTTCCCTAACCCTAAACCTAACCCTAACCCCAACCTTAACCCTAACACTTACCCTTACCCTAACCCTAACCCTAACCCTAACATTAAACCTAACCCTAACCCTAACCCTAACAACTACCCTTACCCTAACCCTAACCGTTAACCTAACCCCAACCCTAACCCTAACACTAACCCTAACACTTACCCTAACCCTAACCCTAACACTAACGCTACCCTAATCCTAACCCTAACCCTAACCCTAACCCTTATCCTAACCCTAACCGTAACCCTAACCCTAACACATACCCTTACCCTAAACCTAACCCTAACCCTAACCCTAACCGTTACCCTAAACCTAACAATAAACCCAACCCTAACCCTAAGCATAACCCTAACCCTAAATGTAACCCTAAACCTAACCCTAAACATAACCCTAAACCTAACCCTAACCCTAACCTTAAACCTAACCCTAACCCTAACACTTACCCTAAGCCAAACCCTAGACCTAACACTTACACGAACCCTAACCCTAACCCTAACCCTTAACCTAACCATAACCCTAACCCTAAATCTAACCCCTAACCTTAACCTTAACCTAACCCTAACCCTAAACTTAACCCTAAACCTTACCCGTACCCTAACCCTAAACCTAACTCTAACTCTAACACTAACCCTAACTCTAAACCTTATCATAACCCTAAACCTAACCCTAACCCTAACCCTAACCCTAACAGTAACCCCAACACATACCTAACCCTAACCCTAACCCTAACCCTAACCTTAAACCTAACCCTAACCCTAACCCTAACCCTAACCCTAAATCTTACACTTACCTTATCCCTAACCCTAAACCTTACCCGAAACCTAACCCTATCCCTAACCTTAAGTCTTATCCTTACCCTAACCCTAAAATAAACCTGACCCTAACCCTAACCCCTAACCCTATACGTAACCCTTACCCTAACCCTAACCCTTACCCTAACCCTAACCCTAATCCTAACCCTAACCCTAGCCATAACCCTAACCCTTAACCTAACCCTAACCCTAACCCTTACCCTAACCCTTACCCTTACCCTAACCCTAAACCTAACTCTAACCCTAACCCTACCCCTAACCCTAAACCTTACCCTAACCTTAATCCTAACCCTTACCCTAAACCTAACCCTAAACTTAACCATAACCTTAACCCTAACCCAACCCTAACCCTAACCCTAAACATAACCTTAACCCTAAGCCTAACCCTAATCCTAACACCTAACCCTAACCCTAACCCGAACCCCTACCCTTACCCTAACCCTAACCCTAACACTTACCCAAAACCTAATCCTAACCCTAACCCTTAACCTCACCCTAACCCTAACGCTAACCTTAACCCCAACCCTAATCCTAAACCTAGCCCTAACCCTAACCCTAACCCTTACCCTAATCCTAACACTAACCCTAACACTAACACTTACCATTAACCTAACCCTAAACCTAACCCTAACACTAAAACTTTTCCTAACCCTAACCCTAATCCTAACTCTAACCCTAGCCCTTAACCTCACCCTAACACTAACCCTAACCCCTAACCCTTACTCTAACCCGAACCCTAACCCTAACCCCAACCCTAACCCTAACCCTAACCGCTAACCCTAATCCTAACCCTAACCTTAACCCTAACCCCTACCCTAACCCTAACCCTAATCCTAATCCTTACTCTAACCCTAACCCTAACCCTAACATTAACCTTTACCCGTACCCTAACCCTAAATCTAACCCTAACCCTAACCCTTACCCTTACCCTAACCCTAATTCTAACCCTAAACCTAAACCTAAAACATACATTTACCCTAAACATAAACTAACCCTTACAATAAACCTAACCCTAACCCTAAACCTTACCCTTACCTTAAACCTAACCCTAACCGTTACCCTTACCCTAACGCTAACCCTAACCCTAACCCTAACACATACCCTTAACCTAAACCTAACCCTAACCCTAACCGTAACCCTAAACTTAACCCTAACCCTAACACTTACTCTAACCCTAACCTTAACCCTAACCCTTACCCTATCCCTAACCCTAACCCTAACACTAAACCTAACCCTAACCCTAACCCTACCGCTTACCCTTACCCTAACCCTAACCCTAAACCTAACCCTAACCCTTACCCTAACCCTAATCCTAACACTAACACTAAGCCTAACACTTAACCTAACCCTAACCCTAACCCTAACCCTAACGCTACCCTAAACCTAACCCTAACCCTAACCCTAACCCTTATCCTCACCCTAACCCTAACCCTAACGCTAACACATTACCTTACCCTAACCCTAACCCTAACCCTAACCGTAACCCTAAACCTAACCCTATACCTAACCTTAACCTTAACCCTAAATCTAACCCTAAAAGTAACCCTAAACCTAACCCTAACCCTAACCCTAACCCTAACCCAAACCCTAAACCTAAACCTAACCCTAACCCTAACCCTAATCCTTACCCTAACCCTAACCCTAACCTTAACCCTAACCCTAACCCAAGCCTATCTCTTACACTTAACCTAACCCTAACCCTAAACCTTACCCGAAACCTAACCCTATCCCTAACCCTAACTCTTATCCTTACCCTAACCCTAACCCTAAAACTAACCCTAACCCTAATGCTAACCCTAACCCTAACCCTAACCCTAACCCAACCCTAACTCTAACCCTTACCCTATCCCTAACCCAAAACCTTACCTGAAACCTAACCCTATCCCTATCCTTAACTCTTATCCTTACCCTAACCCTAACCCTAAACCTGACCCTAACCCTAACCCCAAACCCTATTCGTAACCCTAACCCTAACCCTAACCCTTACCCTAACCCTAACCCTAACCCTAATCCTTACCCTAACACTAGCCCTAACCCTAACCCTTAACCTAACCCTAAACCTAACCCTAACCCTAACCCTTACCCTTACCCTAACCCTAAACCTAACTCTAACCCTAACCCTAACCCTAAAACTTACCCTAACCTGAATCCTAACCCTTACTTTAACTGTAACCCTAACCTTAACCATAACCTTAACCTTAACCCTAACCCTAACCCTAAACCTAACCCTAAACATAACCTTAACCCTAACCCTAACCCTAATCTTAACACCTAAACCTATCGCTAACTCGAACTCCTACCCTTACCCTAACCCTAACACTAACCCTAACCCTAACCCTAACACTTACCCTAAACCTAATCCTAACCCTAACCCTTACCCTCAGCCTAACCCAAACGCTAACCTTCACCCCAACCCTAAACCTAAACCTAGCCCTAACCCTATCCCTAACCCTTGCCCTAACGCTAACCCTAACCCTAACCCTAACCCTAAACCTAAACCTAACCCTAACACTAACACTTACCCTTAACCTAACCCTAACGCTAACCCGAACACTAACCCTTATCCTAACCCTAACCCTAACCCTAACCCTTACCCTTACCTTATCCCTAACCCTAACCCTTACCCATACCCTAAACCTAACTCTAACCCTAACTCTAACCCTAACCCTAAAACTTACCCTAACCCTATCCCTAACACTTACCCTAACCCTAACCTTAACCCTAAACTTAACCCTAACCCTATCCCTGACCCGAACCTTTACCCTTAACCTAACCTTAACCCTAAACCTAACCCTAACCCTAACCCTAAACGTAACCATTACCCTAACCCTAATCCTAAACCTAAACCTTACCGTTTCCCTAACCCTAAACCTAACCCTAACCCTAACCTTAACCCTAACACTTACCCTTACCCTAACCCTAACCCTAACCCTAACACTAAACGTAACCCTAACCCTAACCCTAACAACTACCCTTACCCTAACCCTAACCGTTAACCTAACCCTAACCCTAACCCTAAAACTAACCCTAACACTTACCCTAACCCTAACCCTAACGCTACCCTAATCCTAACCCTAACCCTAACCCTAACCCTTAACCTAACCCTAAACCTTACCTTACCCTAACCGTAAACCTAATTCTAACTCTAACACTAACCCTAACCCTAAACCTTATCATAACCCTAAACCTAACCCTAACCCTAACCCTAACCCTAACCCTAAGCCTAACCCTAACTCAAACCTAACCCGAACCCTAATCCAATCATTAACCCTAAACCTAATCCTTACCCTAACCCTAACCCTAAACCTAACCCTTACCCTAACCCCTATCCTAACCCTAACCCTAACCCTAATCCTTACTCTAACCCTAACCCTAACCCTAACACTAACCCTTACCCGTACCCTAACCCTAAACCTAACCCTAACCCTAACCATAACCCTAACCCTAACCCGTACCCTTACACTAACCGTAATCTTAATCCTAACCCCAAACCTAAAACTTACACTTACCCTAAACCTAACCCTAACCCTTACACTAAACATAACCCTAACCCTAACCCTTACCCTTACCTTATCCCTAACCCTAACCCTTACCCATACCCTAAGGCTAACCCTAACCCTAACCCTAACCCTAACCCAACCCTTACCCTTACCATTACACTAACCCTAACCCTAAACCTTACCCGAAACCTAACCCTATCCCTATCCTTAACTCTTACCCTTACCCTAACCCTAACCCTTAATCTGACCCTAACCCTAACCCCTAACCCTAAACGTAACCCTAACCCTAAACCGAACCCTATCCCTTACCCTTACCCTAACCCTAAACCTAACTCTAACCCTAACCCTAACCCTAACCCTAAACCTTACCCTAACCTTAACCTAACCCTTACCCTAACCCTAAACCTAATCTTAACCATAACCTTAACCCTAACCCTAACCCAAACCTTAACCTTTACCCTTACCCCAACCCTAAACCTAAACCTAACCCTAACCCTAAACCTAACCCTAACCCTAACGCTAACAATTACCCTAACCGAAACCCTAATCCTAACCCTAACCCTTGCCCTTACCCTAACCCTAACTCTAACCCTAAATCTAACCCTAACCCTAACTTTAACCCTAACCCTTACCCTTACCCTAACCCGAACCCTAACCCTAACCCTAATCCTAACCCTAACCGTAACCCTAAACCTAACCTTAACCCTAACCCTAGCCTTAACCCAAACCCTAACACTAAACCTAACCCTAACCCTAACCCTAAACCTTGCCCGTACCCTAACCCTTACGCTAACCCTAACCCTAAACGGAACCCTAACCCTAACACTTACCCTAAAACTAACCCTAACACTAACCCTTACACTAACCCTAACCCTCACCCTAACCATTACCCTAACACTAACCCTAACCCTAAACCCTAACCTTAACCCTTAACCTATCCCTAACCCTAAACTTAATCCTTACCATTACCCTTACTCTAACCCTAAACCTAACTCTAACCCTAACACTAACCCTCACCTTAAACCTTACCGTAACTCTAACGTTAACCCGTACCCTAACCCTAACCATAACCCTAAACATAACCTTAACCCTAACCCTAATCCTAACCCTAAACTTTACCCTTACCCTAACCCTAACCCTAAACCTAACCCTAACCCTTAACCTAAACCTAACCCTAACCCTTACCCTTACCCTAACCCTAAGCCTAATCCTAACGCTAAACCTTACCCTAACCCTAAACCTAACCCAAAACCTTACCCTAAAATTAACCCTAACCCTAACCCTAACCCTTACCTTAATCCTACCCCTAACCTTAACTCTTACCGTACCCAAACGCTAACCCTAACCCTAACCCTCACCCTAACCCAAACCTAACTCTTACCCTTACCCTAACCCTAACCCTAAATCTAACCTGAACCCTAAACCTATCCCTAACGCTAACATTTATCTTTACCCTAATCCTAACACTAAACCTAACACTAACCCTTACCCCTAACCCTAACCCTAACCCCTAACCCTAACCTTAACCTAACCCTAACCCTAAGCTTAACCCTAAACCTTACCCTTACCATAACCCTAAACCTAACTCTAACTCTAACAATAACCGTAACCCTAAACCTTACCATAACCCTAAACCTAACCCTAACCCTAACCCTAACCCTAACCCTACCAGTAACCCCAACACATACCTATCCCTAACCCTAACCCTAATCCTTACCCTAACGCTAACCCTAAACCTAACCCTTACCCTAACCCTAAACCTAACCCTAACACTTACCCTAAACCAAACGCTAAACCTAACCCTAACCCTAACCCAAACCTAACCCGAACCCTAATCCTATCCCTAACCCTAACCCTAATCCTTACCCTAACCCTAACCCTAAACCTAACCCTAACCCTAAAGCTAAATCTAACCCTAACCCTAAACCATACCTAACCCGAACCCTAATCCTATCCCTAACCCTAACCCTAATCCTTACCCTAACCCTAAACCTAAACCTAACCCTAACCCTAAACCTAAACCTAACCCTAAACCTAACCCTTAAACTTACCCTAACCCTAACCGTATACCTAACCTTAATCCGTACACTTACCCTCACAATAACCCTAACATTAACCCTAACCCTAACCCTAACCTTAACCCTAACCCTTATCCTTACCCTAACCATAACCCTAACCCTAACCCTAACCCTAAACCTAACCATAACTCTAAACATTACCCTAACCCTAACCCTAACTCTAACCCTAACCATTACCCTAAACCTAACCTTAACCCTAACCCTAACACTAACCCTTACCCTAACCCTATCCCTAACCTTAACCCTAACCCTAACCCAACCCTAAATCTAACCCTTACCCAAACCCTAACCCTAAACCTAACCCTAACGCTAACACTTACCCTTACGCTAACCCTAACCCTAACCCTTATCCTAACCGTAACCGTAACCCTAACACTTACCCTAAACCAAACCCTAACCCTAACCCTTACACTAACCCAAAACCTAACCCTAACGCTTACCCTAACTTTATACATAACCCTAACTCTAACCCTAACCCCGAACCTTAACCCTTAACCTAACACTAACCCTAAACTTAACCCTAACACTAACCCTAACCCTAACCCTTACCCTAAACCTAACCCTAACCATAACCCTAACCGTAACCCTACCTTAACCCTAACCCTAATCCTTACCCTTACCCAAATGCTAACCCTAACCCTAACCCTCACCCTAACCCTAACACATACCCTTATCCTAAACCTACCCTAACCCTTACCGTAACCCTAAACCTAACCCTAACCCTAACACTAACCCTTACCCTAACCCTAAGCCTTACCCTAAGCCTAATCCTATCCCTTACTCTTACCCTAACCCTAACCCTAACTATACCCCAACCCTAAACCTAAACCTAACCCTAACGCTAATCCTTACCCTTACCCTAACCCTAACCCTAAACCTAACCCTAACCCTTACCCTAACCCTTACCCTAACCCTAACCCTAATCCTAACCCTAACCCTTATACTTACCCTAAACCTAACCCTAAACCTAACCCTAACCCTAAGCTTAACCCTAAACCTTACCCTTACCCTAAACCTAACCGTAACCCTAAACCTAAACCCAACCCTAAACATAACCCTTAACCTTACCCTAACTCTAACCATATACCTAACCCTAAGCCGTACACTTACCCTCACCCTAACCCTAACATTAACCCTAACACTAACCCTCACCTACCCTTAACCCTAACCCTTATCCTTACCCTAACCATAACCCTAACCCTAACCCTAAACCTAACCCTAACCTGAAAACTAACCCTTACCCTAACGCTAACCTAAACCTAACCGCAACACTTACCCTTACCCTAACCCTAACCATAACCCTAAACTTAACACTAACCCTTACCCTTACCCTAACCCTAACCCTAACTCTAACCCTAAGCATTACCCTAACCCTAAGCTTAACCCTAACCCTAACCCTTACCCTTATCCTAACCCTAACCCTAGCCTTAACGCTAACCCTAACCCAACCCTAACTCTTACCCTTACACTAACGCTAACCCTAAACCTAACCGAACCCTAATCCTATCCCTAACCCTATTTCTTATCCTTACCCTAACCCTAACCTTAAACCTGACCCTAACCTTAACCCCTAACCCTAACCGTAACCCTAAACCTAACCGTAACCCTTACCCTAACCCTAACCCTAACACTAATCCTTACCCTAACACTAACCCTAAACCTTACCCTTTCCCTAACCCTAACCCTAACCTAAACCTAACCCTAACCCTAACCCTAACACTAACCCTAGCCTAAACTTAACGCTAACACTTACCCTTACCCTAACCCTAACCTAACCCTTATCCTAACCCTAACCCTAACCCTAACCCTAACACATACCCTTACCCTAACCCTAACTCTAACCCTAACCGTAACCCTAAACCTAACAAAACCAAGCCTAACCCTAACCGTAACCCTTACCCTAAACCTAACCTTAACCCCAACACTAAACCTAACCCTAACCCTAACCCTTACGCTAACCCTAATCGTAAACCTGACCCTAAAACTTACCCTTACCCTTACCCTAACCCTAACCCTAACCCTGAACCTAACCCTAACCCTAACCTTAACCCTAACCCTTACCCTTACCCTAACCCTAAACCTAACCCTAAACCTAAAGCTAACCCTAACCTTAACCCTAACTCTTATCCTTACCATAACCCTAACACTAAACCTAACCCTAACCCTTACCCTCACCCTAACCCTAAACTTAAACCTAACCCTAACCCTAACCCTAACCTTAAACCTAAACCTTACCCTTACCTTAACCCTAATCCTAACCCTAACCCTAAACCTAACCCTTACCCTTACCCTTACCATAACCCTAAACCTACTCCTAACCGTAACCCTAACCTTAACCCTAACCCTTACCCTACCCTAACCCTAACCCTAAATCTAAACCTAACCCTAAACCTAACCCCTAACCCTAACACTAAACCTTAGGTAACACTAATCCTAACCCTAACCCTAACCCTAATCCTTAACCTAACCCTAACCCTAACTCTAACCCTTACCCTTTCCCTACCCAGAACCCTAACCCTAAACCCAACCCTTACCCTTACCCTCACCCTAATCCTAAACCTAACTCTAATCCTAACCCTAACCCTAACCTTAACTCTAACCCTAACCCTAACCCTTAACCTTCCCCTAGCCCTAAACCTAAATCTAATCCTAACCCTAACCCGAACCCTTACCCTTACCCTAACCCTAACCCTAACCCTAACCCTACACTTACCCGAAAACTAACCTAACCCTAACCCTAAACCTTACTCTTATCCTAACCCTAACGCTAACCTTAATCCCCAACCCTAAACCAAACCCTAGCCCTAACCCTAACCCTAACCCTTACCCTAACCCTAACCCTAAGACTAACACTAACATTTACCCTTACCCTAACCATATCCCTAACCCTAACACTAACCCTTATCATAACCCTAAACCTAACCCTAACTCTAACCCTAACCCTTAACTTAACCCTAACACTAACCCTAACCCCTAAGCCTAACCCTTACCCTAACCCTAACCCGAACCCCTAACCCTAACCCTAACCGCTAACGCTGACCCTGACCCTAACCCTAAACCTTACCCGTAACCTAACCCTAACCCTAACATTTACACTTACCCTAACCCCTACCCTAACCCTAACCCTAACCCTAATCCTTACTCTAACCCTAACCCTAACCCTAACACTAACCCTTACCCGTACCCTAACCCTAAACCTAACCATATCCCTTACACTAAACCTAGCCCTAAACCTAACCCTTACCCTTACCTTCACCCTAACCAGAACCCTAACCCTTACCCTTACCATAATGCTAACCCTAACACTAACCCTAACCCTAACACATACCCTTAACTTAAAACTAATCCTAACCCTAACCGTAACCGTAACCCTAAACCTAACCCTAACCTTAACCCTAACCCTAACACTTACCCTAACCCAAACCTTAACGCCAACACTAAACCTAACCCTAACGCTAATCCTAACCCGTACCCTTACCCTAACCCTAACACTAACATTAACCCTAACCCTTACCCTTACCCTAACCCTAAACCTAACGCTATCCCTAACCCTAACCCTAACCCTAAACCTAACCCAAACCCTAACCCTAACCCTTACCCCTAACCCAAAACCTAACCTTAAACATAACCTTAACCCTAACCCTAAACCTAACCCGAACCTTTACCCTTACCCTAACACTAACCCTAAACCTAACCCTAACCCTTACCCTAACCCTAACACTTACCCTAACACTAACCCTGATCCTAACCCTTAACTTTACCCTAACCCTAACCGTAAACCTAACACTAAACCTAACCCTAACCCTAACCCTAACCCTTACCCTTACCCTAACCCTAAGCCTAACCCTTACCCTAACCCTAACCCTACCACTAACCCTAACACTTACCCTAACCCTAACCCTAACCCTAACCCTAACCCTAACGCTACCCTAAATCTAAACCTAACCCTAACCCTAACCCTTATCCTGACCCTAACCCTAAACCTAACCCTAACCCTAACCCTACACTTACCCGAAAACTAACCTAACCCTAACCCTAACCCTTACACTTATCCTAACCCTAACGCTAACCTTAATCCCCAACCCTAAACCAAACCCTAGACCTAACCCTAACCCTAACCCTTACCCTAACCCTAACCCTAACCCTAAGACTAACACTAACACTTACCCTTACCCTAACCATAACCCTAACCCTAACACTAACCCTTATCATAACCCTAAACCTAACCCTAACTCTAACCCTAACCCTTAACTTAACCCTAACACTAACCCTAACCCCTAAGCCTAACCCTTACCCTAACCCTAACCCGAACCCCTAACCCTAACCTTAAACGCTAACCCTGACCCTGACCCTAACCCTAATCCTTACCCGTACCCTAACCCTAACCCTAACACTTACACTTACCCTAACCCCTACCCTAACCCTAACCCAAACCCTAATCCTTACTCTAACCCTAACCCTAACCCTAACACTAACCCTTACCCGTACACTAACCCTAAACCTAACCATATCCCTTACACTAAACCTAGCCCTAAACCTAACCCTTACCTTACCTTAACCCTAACCAGAACCCTAACCCTTACCCTTACCATAATGCTAACCCTAACACTAACCCTAACCCTAACACATACCCTTAACTTAAAACTAATCCTAACCCTAACCGTAACCCTAAACCTAACCCTAACCTTAACCCTAACCCTAACACTTACCCTAACCCAAACCTTAACGCCAACACTAAACCTAACCCTAACGCTAATCCTAACCCGTACCCTTACCCTAACCCTAACACTAACTTTAACCCTAACCCTTACCCTTACCCTAACCCTAAACTTAACGCTATCCCTAACCCTAACCCTAACCCTAAACCTAACCCAAACCCTAACCCTAACCCTTACCCCTAACCCAAAACCTAACCTTAAACATAACCTTAACCCTAACCCTAAACCTAACCCGAACCTTTACCCTTACCCTAACACTAAACCTAAACCTAACCCTAACCCTTACACTAACCTTAACCCTTACCCTAACACTAACCCAGATCCTAACCCTTACCTTTACCCTAACCCTAACCGTAAACCTAACACTAAACCTAACCCTAACCCTAAACCTAACCCTTACCCTTACCCTAACCCTAACCCTAACCCTAACCCTTACCCTAACCCTAACCCTACCACTAACCCTAACACTTACCCTAAACCTAACCCTAACCCTAACCCTAATGCTACCCTAAACCTAAACCTAACCCTAACCCTAACCCTTATGCTGACCCTAACCCTAACCCTAACCCTAACCCTAACAAATACCCTTACCCTAACCCTAACCCTAACCGTAACCCTAAACCTAACCCTAACCCTAAATCTAACCCTAACCATAACCCTAACCGTAACCCTAACCCTAATCCTTACCCTAACCCTAACCCTAACCCTAACCCTTACCCTAACCCTAACCCTAACCCTAACACTTACCTTAAACCAAACCCTAACCCTAACCCTTACACTAACCCTAAACCTAACCCTAACCCTTACCCTAACACTAAACCTAACCCTAACTCTAACCCTAACCCCTAATTTAACACTTAACCTAACCCTAATCCTATACTTAACACTAACCCTAACCCTTACCCTAACCCTAAAACTAACTCAAACCCTAACACTAACCCTAACCCTAAACCTTACCGTAACCCTAACCCTAACACTTACACTAACCCTAACCATAACCCTAACCATAACCTTAACCCCAACCCTAACCATAACCTTTACCCTTTGCCTAACCCTAACCCTAAACCTAACCCTAACCCTATCCCTAACCTTAACCCTAACCCTTACCCTAACCCTAGCCCTAACCCTTTCCCTTACATAACCCTAAACCTAACTCTCACCCTAACCCTAACCCTAACCCTTACCCTAAACCTAACCTTAACCCTTACCCTTATGCTAACCCTAAACCTAAACCTAACCCTAAATCTAACCCTAACCCTTACTCTTACCCTAACCCTAACCCTAATCCTAACGCTAAACCTTACCCTTACCCTAAACCTAACCCTAACTCTTACCCTAAACCTAACCCTAACCCTAACCCTAACCCTTACCTTAATCCTAACCCTAACCCTAACACTTACCCCTACCCAAACTCTAACCCTAACCCTAACCCTAACCCAACCCTAACTCTTAACCTTACCCTAACCCTAACCCTAAACCTAACCTGAACCCTCACCCTATCCATAACCCTAACATTTATCTTTACCCTAATCCTAACCCTAAACTTAACCCTAACCCTTACCCCTAACCCTAACCCTAACCCTAACCCTTACCCTAAACCTAACCCTAATCCTAATCCTTACCCTAACCCTAACCCTAAACCTAACCTAACGCTAACACTAAACTTAAACCTAAACCTTACCCTTACCCTAAACCTAAACCTAACTCTAACCCTAACCCTAACCCTAACCCTAAAACTTACCCTAACACTAACCCAAACCCTTACCCTAACCCTAACCCTAACCTTAACCGTAACCTTAACCCTAACCCTATTCCTGACCCGAACCTTTACCCTTAACCTAACCCTAACACTAAACCTAACCCTAACCCTAAACGTAACCGTAACCGTTACCCTAAACCTAACCCTAATCCTAATCCTAACCCTTACTATTTCCCTAACCCAAACCCTAACCCTAAACCTAACCCTAACACTAACCCTAACCCTTACCCTTACCCTAACCCTAACCCTTAACCTAACGCTAACCCTAAACCTAACACTAACCCTATCCCTAACCCTATTCCTAACACTAACCCTAACCTAATCCTCACCCTAACCCTAACCCTTACCCTTACCCTAAACCTAACCCTAAACCTAACACTAAACCTAACCCTAACCCCTAAACCTAACCCTAACCCTAACCCTAACCCTTACCTCATCCTAACCCTCACCCTAACCCTAACACTTACCCTTACCCTTAACCCTACTCTAAACCTAACCCTAACCCTTACCCTAACCCTAACCCTAACCCTTTCCCTTACATAACCCTAAACCTAACCCTCACCCTAACCCTAACCCTAACCCTTACCCTAAACATAACCCTAACCCTTACCCTTACCCTAAACCTAACCCCAACCCTTACCGTAATCCTAAACCTAACCCTAACCCTAACCCTTACCCTTACCCTAACCCTAACCATAACCCTGACCCTAACCCTGGCCTTAAACTCAACCCTAAACCTAACCCTAACCCTATCCTTAACCCTAACCCTTACCCTTACCCTAACCTAAACCTAACCTTAAAACTAACCCTAACCTTAACCATAACCCTTACCCTTACCCTAACCCTATCCCTAACCCTAACACTAACCCTTATCATAACCCTAAACCTAACCCTAACTCTAACCCTAACCCTTAACTTAACCCTAACACTAACCCTGACCCCTAAGCCTAACACTTACCCTAACCCTAACCCGAAACCCTAACCCTAACCCTAACCCTAACCGCTTACCCTAACCCTAACCCTAACCCTAACCCTTACCCGTACCTTAACACTAACCCTAACACTTACCCTTACCCTAACCCCTACCCTAACCCTAACCCTAACCCTAATCCTTACTCTAACCCTAACCCTAACACTAACACTAACCCTTGCCCGTACCCTAACCCTAAACCTAACCCTAACCCGTACCCTTACCCTAACCCGAATCCTAACCCTAACCCTAAACCTAAAACTTACACTTACCCTAAACCTAACCCTAACCCTTACACTAAACCTAGCCCTAAACCTAACCCTTACCCTTAACTTAACCCTAACCCGAACCCTAACCCTTACCCTTACCATAACGCTAACCCTAACACTAACCCTAACGCTAACACATACCCATAACTTAAAACTAATCCTAACCCTAACCGTAACCCTAAACCTAACCCTAACCTTAACCCTAACCCTAACACTTACCCTAACCCAAACCTTAACGCCAACACTAAACCTAACCCTAACCCTAATCCTAACCCTTACCCTTACCCTAACCCTAACTCTAACTTTAACCCTAACCCTTACCCTTACCCTAACCCTAAACCTAACGCTAACCCTAACCCTAACTCTAACCCTAAACCTAACCCGAACCCTAACCCTAACAGTTAACCTAACCCAAAACCTAACCTTAAACATAACCTTAACCCTAACCCTAAACCTAACCCGAAACTTTACCCTAACCCTAACACTAACCCTAAACCTAACCCTAACCCTTACCCTAACCCTAACACTTACCCTAACACTAACCCTGATCCTAACCCTTACCCTTACCCTAACCCTAACCGTAAACCTAACACTAAACCTAACCCTAACCCTAACCCTAACCCTTACCTTTACCCTAACCCTAACCCTTACCCTAACCCTACCACTAACCCTAACACTTACCCTAACCCTAATCCTAACCCTAACCCTAACGCTACCCTAAACCTAAACCTAACACTAACCCTAACCCTTATCCTGACCCTAAACCTAACCCTAAACTTAACCCTAACAAATACCCTTACACTAACCCTAACCCTAACCGTAACCCTAAACCTAACCCTAAACCTAACGCTAACCCTAAATCTGACCCTAACCCTAACCCTAACCCTAACCCTAACCCTAATCCTTACCCTAACCCTAACCCTAACCCTTACCCTAACCCTAACCCTAACCCTAACATTTACCTTAAACCAAACCCTAACCCTAACCCTTACACTAACCCTAAACCTAACCCTAACCCTTACCCTAACACTAACCCTAACCCTAAACCTTACCGTAACCCTAACCCTAACACTTACACTAACCCTAACCATAACCCTAACCATAACCTTAACCCTAACCCTAACCCTAACTTTACCCTTACCCTAACCCTAAACCTAACCCTAACCCTAACCCTAACCTTAACCCAAACCCTTACCCTAACCCTAGCCCTAACCCTTTCCCTTACATAACCCTAAACCTAACTCTCAACCTAACCCTAACCCTAACCCTTACCCTAAACCTAACCTTAACCCTTACCCTTACGCTAACCCTAAACCTAAACCGAACCCTAAACCTAACCCTAACCCTTACCCTTACCCTAACCCTAATCCTAATCCTAACGCTAAACCTTACCCTTACCCTATACCAAACCAAAACTCTTACCCTAAACCTAACCCTAACCATAACCCTAACCCTTATCTTAACCCTAACCCTAACCCTAACACTTACCCGTACCCAAACTCTAACCCTAATCCTAACCCTAACCCAACCCTAACTCTTAACCTTACCCTAACCCTAACCCTTACCCTAAACCTAACCCTAACCCAAATCCTTACCCTAACCCTAACATTAAACATAACCTAACCCTAACCCTAAACTTAAACCTAACCCTTAACCTAAACTTAAAACTAACTCTAACCCTAACCCTAACCCTAACCCAAAGCTTACCCTAACCTTAACCCAAACCCTTAACCTAACCCTACCCTAACCTTAACCGTAAACTTAACCCTAACCCTATCCCTGACCCGAATCTTTACCCTTAACCTAACCCTAACCCTAACCCTAAACCTAACCCTAACCCTAACCCTTACCCTTACCTTAACCCTAACCCTAACAGTTACACTTACCCTAACGCTAATCCTAACACTAACCCTAACACATATCCTCAACCTAAACCTAACCCTAACCCTAACCGTAACCCTAAACCTAACCCTAACCTTAACCCTAACCCTAACACTTACCCAAACCCTAACATTAACCCTAACACTAAAACTAACCCTAACCCTAACCCTAACCCTTACCCTTACCCTAACCCTAACCCTAACCCTTACCCTTACCCTAAGCCTAAACCTAAATCTAACCCTAACCCTAACCCTAGCCCTAACACTTACCCTAAACCTAATCCTAACCCTAACCCTTACCCTCACCCTAACCCAAACGCTAACCTTAACCCCAACCCTAAACCTAAACCTAGCCCTAAACCTAACTCTCACCCTTACCCTAACCCTAACCTTAAACCTAACCCTAAACCTAACCCTAACACTAACACTTACCCTTAACCTAACCCTAACCCTGACCAGAACACTAACCCTTATCCTAACCCTAACCCTAACCATAACCCCTAACCCTATACGTAACACTAATCCTAACCCTAACCCTTACTCTAACCCTAACCCTAACCCTAATCCTTATCCTAACCCTAGCCCTAACCCTAATCCTTACCCTAACCCTAGCCCTAACCCTAACCCTTAACCTAAACCTAACCCTAAACTTAACCCTAACCCTTACCCTTACCCTAACCCTAAACCTAACTCTAACCCTAACCTTAACCCTAACCCTAAACCTTACCCTAAATTTAATCCTAACACTTACCCTAACCCTAACCCTAACCTTAACCATAACCTTAACACTAACCATAACCCTAAACCTAACCCTAAACCTAACCCTAAACATAACCTTAACCTTAAACCTAACCCTAACCCTAACCCTAACCTTTACCCTTACCCTAACCCTAACCCTAAACCTAACCCTAACCCTAACCCTAACCCTAACCTAACCCTAAACTTAACCCTTACCCTAATCCTAACCCTTGCGCTTACCCTAACCCTAACCCTAAACCTACCACTAACCCTAACCCTAACCCTAACCTTAACGCTAACCCTTACCCTTACCCTAAAGCTAACCCTAAACCTAATCCTAACCCTAACCCTTACCCTTATCCTAACCCTAACCCTAACACTAACACTTACAATTACCCTAACCCCTACACTAACCCTAACCCTAACCCTAACCCTTACCCTAAACCTAACCCTAACCCTTACACTTACCCTAACCCTAACCTTAAACCTAACGCTAAACCTTAACTTTACCCTAAACCTAACCCTTACCCCTAACCCTAAACGTAACCCTAACCGTAACCCTAACCCTTACCCTAAACCTAACTCTAACCCTAATCCTTACCCTAACCCTAACCCTAACCCTAACCTAACCCTAACCCTAAACTTACCCCTAACCCTTACCCTTACCCTAACCCTAATCCTAACTCTAACCCTAACTCTAACCCTAACCCTAAAACTTACCCTAACCCTATACCTAACCCTTACCCTAACCCTAACTTTAACCCTAAACTTAACCCGAACCCTATCCCTGACCCGAACCTTTACCCTTAACCTAACCCTAAACCTAACCCTAACCCTAACCCTAAACCTAACCCTTACCCTAAACCTAAACCTAACCCTAACCCTAACCCTAACACTAAATCTAACCCTAAACCTAACCCTAAAAATTACCCTTACCCTAACCCTAACCCTTAACCTAACCCTAACCCTAACCCTAACACTAACCCTAACACTTACCCTAAACCTAAACCTAACCCTAACCCTAATCCTTACCCTAACCCTAGCCCTCACCCTAACCCTTAACCTAAACCTAACCCTAAACTTAACCCTAACCCTTACCTTTACCCTAACCCTAAACCTAACTCTAACCCTAACCCCACCCTAACCCTAAATCTTACCCTAACCTTAATCCTAACCCTTACCCTAACATTAACCTTAACCATAAACTTAACCCTAACACTAACCCTAACCCTAAACCTAACCCTAAACATAACCTTACCTAACCCTAACCCTAATCCTAACACCTAACCCTATCCCTAAACCGAACCCCTACCCTTACCCTAACCCTAACCCTAACCCTAACCCTAACACTTACCCTAAACCTAATCCTAACCCTAACTCTTTTCCTCACCCTAACCCTAACGCTAACCCTAACCCCAACCCTAAACCTAAACCTAGCCCTAACCCTAACCCTAACCCTTACCCTAACCCTAACCCTAAACCTAACCCTAACACTAACACTTACCATTAACCTAACCCTAACCCTAACACTAACACTAACCTTATCCTAACCCTAACCCTAACCATAACTCTAACCCTAACCCTTAATCTAACCCTAACACTAACTCTAAATGTAACCCTAACACTAACACTAAACCTAACCCCTAACCCTATATGTAAACCTAACCCTAACCCTAACCCTTACCCTAACCCTAACCCTAACCCTAATCCTTACCCTAACCCTAGCCCTAAACCTAATCCTTACCCTAACCCTAGCCCTAACCCTAACCCTTAACGTAACCCTAACCCTAAACTTAATCCTAACCCTTACCCTTACCCCTACCCTAAACCTAACTCTAACCCTAAAACTAACCCTAACCCTAAACCTTACCCTAAACTTAATCCTAACCCTTACCCTAACCCTAACCCTAACCCTAACCTTAACCATAACCCTAACCCTAACCCTAACCCTAACCCTAAACCTAACCCTAAACATAACCTTAAACCTAAACCTAACCCTAACCCTAACATTTATCTTTACCCTAATCCTAACCCTAAACCTAACCCTCACCCTTACCCCTAACCCTAACCGTAACCCCAACCGTAACCCTAACCCTTACCCTAAACCTAACCCTAAGCCTAATCCTTACCCTAACCCTAACCCTAACCCTAACCTAACCCTAACCCTAAACTTACCCCTAACCCTTACCCTTACCCTAACCCTAAACCTAACTCTAACCCTAACTCTAACCCTAACCCTAAAACTTACCCTAACCTTATCCCTAACCCTTACCCTAACCCTAACCTTAACCCTAAACTTAACCCTAACCCTATCCCTGACCCGAAACTTTACCCTTAACCTAACCCTAACCCTAAACCTAACCCTAACCCTAACCCTACCGTAACCCTTACCCTAACACTAATCCTAACCCTAAACCTTACTGTTTCCCTAACCCTAAACCTAACCCTAACCCTAACCATAACCCTAACACTTACCCTAACCCTAACCCTAACCCTAACCCTAACACTAAACCTAACCCTAACCCTAACCCTAACAACTACCCTTACCCTAACCCTAACCGTTAACCTAACCCCAACCCTAACCCTAACACTAACTCTAACACTTACCCTAACCCTAACCCTAACCCTAACGCTACCCTAATCCTAACCCTAACCCTAACCCTAACCCTTATCCTAACCCTAACCCTAACCCTAACACTAACACATACCCTTACCCTAAACCTAACCCTAACCC
>JANJXV010000602.1:172500-182500 GCA_024803745.1 Megascapheus bottae | reverse complement strand
ACCCTAAACCTATCCCTAAACATAACATTAACCTTAACCCTAACCCTAACCCTAACCCTAACATTTACCCTTACCTAACCCTAACCCTAAACCTAACCCCAACCCTAACCCTAAACCTAACCCTAACCCTAACCCTAACCCTAAACTTAACCCTAACCCTAATCCTAACCCTTGCCCTTACCCTAACCCTAACCCTTAACCTAACACTAACCCTAACCCTAACAATGACCTTAACCCTAACCCTTACCCTTACCATAACCCTAACCCTAAACCTAATCCTAAACCTAACCCTTACCCTTATCCTAACCCTAACCCTAACACTAACACTTACCCTTACCCTAACCCCTACACTAACCCTAACCCTAACCCTAACCCTTACCCTAAACCTAACCCTAACCCTTACCCTTACCCTAACCCTAACCCTAACCCTTACCCTAAACCTAACACTAACCCTAATCCTTATCCTAACCCTAACCCTAACCCTAACCTAAACCTAACCCTAAACTTAGCCCTAACCCTTTCCCTTACCCTAACCCTAAACCTAACTCTAACCCTAACTTTAACCCTAACCCTAAAACTTACCCTAACCCTATCCCTAACCCTAACCCTAACCCTAACCTTAACCCTAACCTTAACCCTAACCCTATGCCTGACCCGAAACTTTACCCTTAACCTAATCCTAAACCTAAACCTAACCCTAACCCTAACCGTAACTCTTACCCTAACCCTAACCCTAATCCTAACCCTAAACCTTACCGTTTCCCTAACTCTAAACCTAACCCTAACACTAACCTTAACAATAACACTTACCCTTAACCTAACCCTAACCCTAACCCTAACACTAAACCTAACCCTAACCCTAACAATTACCCTTACCCTAACCCTAACCCTTAACCTAACCCTAACCCTAACCCTAGCCCTAACCCTAACCCTAGCCCTAACCCTAACCCTTAAACTAAACCTAACCCTAAACTTAACCCTAACCCTTACCCTTACCCTAACCCTAAACCTAACTCTACCCTAAACCCACCCTAACCCTAAACCTTACCCTAACCTTAATCCTAACCCTTACCCTAACCCTAACCTTAAACATAACCTTAACCCTAACCCTAACCCTAAACCTAACCCTAAACATAACCTTAACCCTAACCCTAACCCTAACACCTAACCCTATCCCTAAACCGAACCCCTACCCTTACCCTAACCCTAACCCTAACCATAACCCTAACACTTACCCTAAAACTAATCCTAACCCTAACTCTTACCCTCACCCTAACCCTAACGCTAACCTTAACCCCAACCCTAAACCTAAACCTAGACCTAACCCTAACCCTACCCTTACCCTAACTCTAACCCTTACCCTAACCCTAACCCTAAACCTAACGCTAAACCTTGACCTTACCCTAAACTTAACCCTAACCCTTACCCTAAACCTAACCCTAACCCTAACCCTAACCCTTAATCCTAACCCTAATCCTAACACTTACCCGTACCCAAACGCTAACCCTAACCCTAACCCTAACCCTAACCCAACCCTACCTCTTACCCTTACCCTAACCATAACCCTAAACCTAACCTGAACCCTAACCCTATTCCTAACCCTAACATTTATCTTTACCCTAATCCTAACCCTAAACCTAACCCTCACCCTTACCCCTAACCCTAACCGTAACCCTAACCGTAACCCTAACCCTTACCCTAAACATAACCCTAACCCTAATCCTTACCCTAACCCTAACCCTAACCCTAACCTAACCCTAACCTTAAACTTACCCCTAACCCTTACCCTTACCCTAACCCTAAACCTAACTCTAACCCTAACTCTAACCCTAACCCTAAAACTTACCCTAACCCTTTCCCTAACCCTTACCATAACCCTAACCTTAACCCTAAACTTAACCCTAACCCTATCCCTGACCCGAACCTTTACCCTTAACCTAACCTTAACCCTAAACCTAACCATAACCCTAACCCTAACCGTAACCCTTCCCCTAACCCTAATCCTAACCCTAAACCTTACCGTTTCCCTAACTCTAAACCTAACCCTAACCCTAACCTTAACCCTAACACTTACCCTTACCCTAACCCTAACCCTAACCCTAACACTAAACCTAACCCTAACCCTAACCCTAACAACTACCGTTACCCTAACCCTAACCGTTAACCTAATCCTAACCCTAACACTAACCCTTACACTTACCCTAACCCTAACCCTAACGCTACCCTAATCCTAACCCTAACCCTAACCCTAACCTTTATCCTAACCCTAACCCTAACCCTAACCCTAACACATACCCTTACCCTAACCCTAACCCTAACCCTAACCGTAACCCTTAACCTAACAATAAACCTAACCCTAACCCTAAGCCTAACCCTAACCCTAACCGTAACCCTAAACCTAACCCTAACCCTAACCCTAAACCTAACCCTAACCCTAACACTTACCCTAAGCCAAACCATAATCCTAACCCTTACACTAACCCTACCCCTAACCCTAACACTTAACCTAACCCTAAACCTTACCCTTACCCTAACCCTAAACCTAACTCTAACTCTAACACTAACCCTAACCCTAAACCTTATCATAACCCTAAACCTAACCCTAACTCTAACCTTAACCCTAACAGTAACCCCAACACATACCTAACACTAACCCTAACCCTAACCCTAACCCTAACCCTAACCCTAACTCAAACCTAAACCGAACCCTAATCCAATCCCCAACCCTAAACCTAATCCTTACCCTAACCCTAACCCTAAACCTAACCCTTACCCTAACTCCTATCCTAACCCTAACCCTAACCCTAATCCTTACTCTAACCCAAACCCTAACAATAACACTAACCCTTACCCGTACCCTAACCCAAAACCTAACCCTAACCCTAACCCTAACCCGTACCCTAACCCGTACCCTTACACTAACCCTAATCTTAATCCTAACCCTAAACCTAAAACTTACACTTACCCTAAACCTAACCCTAACGCTTACACTAAACATAACCCTAACCCTAACCCTTACCCTTACCTTATCCCTAACCCTAAACCTTACCCATACCCTAAACCTAACTCTAACCCTAACTCTAACCCTAACCCTAAAACTTACCCTAACCCTATCCCTAACACTTACCCTAACCCTAACCTTAACCCTAAACTTAACCCTAACCCTATCCCTGACCCGAACCTTTACCCTTAACCTAACCTTAACCCTAAACCTAACCCTAACCCTAACCCTAAACGTAACCATTACCCTAACCCTAATCCTAAACCTAAACCTTACCGTTTCCCTAACCCTAAACCTAACCCTAACCCTAACCTTAACCCTAACACTTACCCTTACCCTAACCCTAACCCTAACCCTAACACTAAACCTAACCCTAACCCTAACCCTAACAACTACCCTTACCCTAACCCTAACCGTTAACCTAACCCTAACCCTAACACTAACCCTAACACTTACCCTAACCCTAACCCTAACGCTACCCTAATCCTAACCCTAACCCTAACCCTAAACCTTAACCTAACCCTAAACCTTACCCTTACCCTAACCCTAAACCTAACTCTAACTCTAACACTAACCCTAACCCTAAACCTTATCATAACCCTAAACCTAACCCTATCCTAACCCTAACCCTAACCCTAATCCTTACTCTAACCCTAACCCTAACCCTAACACTAACCCTTACCCGTACCCTAACCCTAAACCTAACCCTAACCCTAACCCTAACCCTAACCCTAACCCGTACCCTTACACTAACTGTAATCTTAATCCTAACCCCAAACCTAAAACTTACACTTACCCTAAACCTAACCCTAACCCTTACACTAAACATAACCCTAACCCTAACCCTTACCCTTACCTTATCCCTAACCCTAACCCTTACCCATACCCTAAGGCTAACCCTAACCCTAACCCTAACCCTAACCCAACCCTTACCCTTACCATTACACTAACCCTAACCCTAAACCTTACCCGAAACCTAACCCTATCCCTATCCTTAACTCTTACCCTTACCCTAACCCTAACCCTTAATCTGACCCTAACCCTAACCCCTAACCCTAAACGTAACCCTAACCGTAAACCGAACCCTATCCCTTACCCTTACCCTAACCCTAAACCTAACTCTAACCCTAACCCTAACCCTAACCCTAAACCTTACCCTAACCTTAACCTAACCCTTACCCTAACCCTAAACCTAATCTTAACCATAACCTTAACCCTAACCCTAACCCAAACCTTAACTTTTACCCTTACCCCAACCCTAAACCTAAACCTAACCCTAACCCTAACCCTAATCCTTACCCTAACCCTAACCCTAACCTTAACCCTAACCCTAACCCAAGCCTATCTCTTAAACTTAACCTAACCCTAACCCTAAACCTTACCCGAAACCTAACCCTATCCCTAACCCTAACTCTTATCCTTACCCTAACCCTAACCCTAAAACTAACCCTAACCCTAATGCTAACCCTAACCCTAACCTTAACCCTAACCCAACCCTAACTCTTACCCTTACCCTATCCCTAACCCAAAACCTTACCTGAAACCTAACCCTATCCCTATCCTTAACTCTTATCCTTACCCTAACTCTAACCCTAAACCTAACCCGAACCCTAACCCTAACAGTTAACCTAACCCAAAACCTAACCTTAAACATAACCTTAACCCTAACCCTAAACCTAACCCGAAACTTTACCCTAACCCTAACACTAACCCTAAACCTAACCCTAACCCTTACCCTAACCCTAACACTTACCCTAACACTAACCCTGATCCTAACCCTTACCCTTACCCTAACCCTAACCGTAAACCTAACACTAAACCTAACCCTAACCCTAACCCTAACCCTTACCTTTACCCTAACCCTAACCCTAACCCTAACCCTTACCCTAACCCTACCACTAACCCTAACACTTACCCTAACCCTAACCCTAACCCTAACCCTAACGCTACCCTAAACCTAAACCTAACCCTAACCCTAACCCTTATCCTGACCCTAAACCTAACCCTAAACTTAACCCTAACAAATACCCTTACACTAACCCTAACCCTAACCGTAACCCTAAACCTAACCCTAAACCTAACGCTAACCCTAAATCTGACCCTAACCCTAACCCTAACCCTAACCCTAACCCTAATCCTTACCCTAACCCTAACCCTAACCCTTACCCTAACCCTAACCCTAACCCTAACATTTACCTTAAACCAAACCCTAACCCTAACCCTTACACTAACCCTAAACCTAACCCTAACCCTTACCCTAACACTAAACCTAACCCTAACTCTAACCCTAACCCCTAATTTAACCCTTAACCTAACCCTAACCCTAAACTTAACCCTAACCCTAACCCTTACCCTAACCCTAAAACTAACTCAAACCCTAACACTAACCCTAACCCTAAACCTTACCGTAACCCTAACCCTAACACTTACACTAACCCTAACCATAACCCTAACCATAACCTTAACCCTAACCCTAACCCTAACTTTACCCTTACCCTAACCCTAAACCTAACCCTAACCCTAACCCTAACCTTAACCCAAACCCTTACCCTAACCCTAGCCCTAACCCTTTCCCTTACATAACCCTAAACCTAACTCTCAACCTAACCCTAACCCTAACCCTTACCCTAAACCTAACCTTAACCCTTACCCTTACGCTAACCCTAAACCTAAACCGAACCCTAAACCTAACCCTAACCCTTACCCTTACCCTAACCCTAATCCTAATCCTAACGCTAAACCTTACCCTTACCCTATACCAAACCAAAACTCTTACCCTAAACCTAACCCTAACCATAACCCTAACCCTTATCTTAACCCTAACCCTAACCCTAACACTTACCCGTACCCAAACTCTAACCCTAATCCTAACCCTAACCCAACCCTAACTCTTAACCTTACCCTAACCCTAACCCTTACCCTAAACCTAACCCTAACCCAAATCCTTACCCTAACCCTAACATTAAACATAACCTAACCCTAACCCTAAACTTAAACCTAACCCTTAACCTAAACTTAAAACTAACTCTAACCCTAACCCTAACCCTAACCCAAAGCTTACCCTAACCTTAACCCAAACCCTTAACCTAACCCTACCCTAACCTTAACCGTAAACTTAACCCTAACCCTATCCCTGACCCGAATCTTTACCCTTAACCTAACCCTAACCCTAACCCTAAACCTAACCCTAACCCTAACCCTTACCCTTACCTTAACCCTAACCCTAACAGTTACACTTACCCTAACGCTAATCCTAACACTAACCCTAACACATATCCTCAACCTAAACCTAACCCTAACCCTAACCGTAACCCTAAACCTAACCCTAACCTTAACCCTAACCCTAACACTTACCCAAACCCTAACATTAACCCTAACACTAAAACTAACCCTAACCCTAACCCTAACCCTTACCCTTACCCTAACCCTAACCCTAACCCTTACCCTTACCCTAAGCCTAAACCTAAATCTAACCCTAACCCTAACCCTAGCCCTAACACTTACCCTAAACCTAATCCTAACCCTAACCCATACCCTCACCCTAACCCAAACGCTAACCTTAACCCCAACCCTAAACCTAAACCTAGCCCTAAACCTAACTCTCACCCTTACCCTAACCCTAACCTTAAACCTAACCCTAAACCTAACCCTAACACTAACACTTACCCTTAACCTAACCCTAACCCTGACCAGAACACTAACCCTTATCCTAACCCTAACCCTAACCATAACCCCTAACCCTATACGTAACCCTAATCCTAACCCTAACCCTTACTCTAACCCTAACCCTAACCCTAATCCTTATCCTAACCCTAGCCCTAACCCTAATCCTTACCCTAACCCTAGCCCTAACCCTAACCCTTAACCTAAACCTAACCCTAAACTTAACCCTAACCCTTACCCTTACCTTAACCCTAAACCTAACTCTAACCCTAACCTTAACCCTAACCCTAAACCTTACCCTAAATTTAATCCTAACACTTACCCTAACCCTAACCCTAACCTTAACCATAACCTTAACACTAACCATAACCCTAAACCTAACCCTAAACCTAACCCTAAACATAACCTTAACCTTAAACCTAACCCTAACCCTAACCCTAACCTTTACCCTTACCCTAACCCTAACCCTAAACCTAACCCTAACCCTAACCCTAACCCTAACCTAACCCTAAACTTAACCCTTACCCTAATCCTAACCCTTGCGCTTACCCTAACCCTAACCCTAAACCTACCACTAACCCTAACCCTAACCCTAACCTTAACGCTAACCCTTACCCTTACCCTAAAGCTAACCCTAAACCTAATCCTAACCCTAACCCTTACCCTTATCCTAACCCTAACCCTAACACTAACACTTACAATTACCCTAACCCCTACACTAACCCTAACCCTAACCCTAACCCTTACCCTAAACCTAACCCTAACCCTTACACTTACCCTAACCCTAACCTTAAACCTAACGCTAAACCTTAACTTTACCCTAAACCTAACCCTTACCCCTAACCCTAAACGTAACCCTAACCGTAACCCTAACCCTTACCCTAAACCTAACTCTAACCCTAATCCTTACCCTAACCCTAACCCTAACCCTAACCTAACCCTAACCCTAAACTTACCCCTAACCCTTACCCTTACCCTAACCCTAATCCTAACTCTAACCCTAACTCTAACCCTAACCCTAAAACTTACCCTAACCCTATACCTAACCCTTACCCTAACCCTAACTTTAACCCTAAACTTAACCCGAACCCTATCCCTGACCCGAACCTTTACCCTTAACCTAACCCTAAACCTAACCCTAACCCTAACCCTAAACCTAACCCTTACACTAAACCTAAACCTAACCCTAACCCTAACCCTAACACTAAATCTAACCCTAAACCTAACCCTAAAAATTACCCTTACCCTAACCCTAACCCTTAACCTAACCCTAACCCTAACCCTAACACTAACCCTAACACTTACCCTAAACCTAAACCTAACCCTAACCCTAATCCTTACCCTAACCCTAGCCCTCACCCTAACCCTTAACCTAAACCTAACCCTAAACTTAACCCTAACCCTTACCTTTACCCTAACCCTAAACCTAACTCTAACCCTAACCCCACCCTAACCCTAAATCTTACCCTAACCTTAATCCTAACCCTTACCCTAACATTAACCTTAACCATAAACTTAACCCTAACACTAACCCTAACCCTAAACCTAACCCTAAACATAACCTTACCTAACCCTAACCCTAATCCTAACACCTAACCCTATCCCTAAACCGAACCCCTACCCTTACCCTAACCCTAACCCTAACCCTAACCCTAACACTTACCCTAAACCTAATCCTAACCCTAACTCTTTTCCTCACCCTAACCCTAACGCTAACCCTAACCCCAACCCTAAACCTAAACCTAGCCCTAACCCTAACCCTAACCCTTACCCTAACCCTAACCCTAAACCTAACCCTAACACTAACACTTACCATTAACCTAACCCTAACCCTAACACTAACACTAACCTTATCCTAACCCTAACCCTAACCATAACTCTAACCCTAACCCTTAATCTAACCCTAACACTAACTCTAAATGTAACCCTAACACTAACACTAAACCTAACCCCTAACCCTATATGTAAACCTAACCCTAACCCTAACCCTTACCCTAACCCTAACCCTAACCCTAATCCTTACCCTAACCCTAGCCCTAAACCTAATCCTTACCCTAACCCTAGCCCTAACCCTAACCCTTAACGTAACCCTAACCCTAAACTTAATCCTAACCCTTACCCTTACCCCTACCCTAAACCTAACTCTAACCCTAAAACTAACCCTAACCCTAAACCTTACCCTAAACTTAATCCTAACCCTTACCCTAACCCTAACCCTAACCCTAACCTTAACCATAACCCTAACCCTAACCCTAACCCTAACCCTAAACCTAACCCTAAACATAACCTTAACCCTAAACCTAACCCTAACCCTAACATTTATCTTTACCCTAATCCTAACCCTAAACCTAACCCTCACCCTTACCCCTAACCCTAACCGTAACCCCAACCGTAACCCTAACCCTTACCCTAAACCTAACCCTAAGCCTAATCCTTACCCTAACCCTAACCCTAACCCTAACCTAACCCTAACCCTAAACTTACCCCTAACCCTTACCCTTACCCTAACCCTAAACCTAACTCTAACCCTAACTCTAACCCTAACCCTAAAACTTACCCTAACCTTATCCCTAACCCTTACCCTAACCCTAACCTTAACCCTAAACTTAACCCTAACCCTATCCCTGACCCGAAACTTTACCCTTAACCTAACCCTAACCCTAAACCTAACCCTAACCCTAACCCTACCGTAACCCTTACCCTAACACTAATCCTAACCCTAAACCTTACTGTTTCCCTAACCCTAAACCTAACCCTAACCCTAACCATAACCCTAACACTTACCCTAACCCTAACCCTAACCCTAACCCTAACACTAAACCTAACCCTAACCCTAACCCTAACAACTACCCTTACCCTAACCCTAACCGTTAACCTAACCCCAACCCTAACCCTAACACTAACTCTAACACTTACCCTAACCCTAACCCTAACCCTAACGCTACCCTAATCCTAACCCTAACCCTAACCCTAACCCTTATCCTAACCCTAACCCTAACCCTAACACTAACACATACCCTTACCCTAAACCTAACCCTAACCCTAACCCTAACCGTTACCCTAAACCTAACAATAAACCCAACCCTAACCCTAAGCATAACCCTAACCCTAAACGTAACCCTAAACCTAACCCTAACCATAACCCTAACCCAAACCCTAACCCTAAACCTAACCATAACTCTAACCTTTACCCTTACCCTAACCCTAACCCTAACCCTTACCCTAAACCTAACCCTAACCCTAACCCTAAACCTAACCCTAACCCTAACACTTACCCTAAGCCAAACCCTAAACCTAACACTTACACGAACCCTAACCCTAACCCTAACCCTTAAC
>JANJXV010000602.1:152500-167500 GCA_024803745.1 Megascapheus bottae | reverse complement strand
AACCTAACCCTTACCCTTATCCTAACCCTAACCCTAACACTAACACTTACCCTTACCCTAACCCCTACACTAACCCTAACCCTAACCCTAACCCTTACCCTAAACCTAACCCTAACCCTTACCCTTACCCTAACCCTAACCCTAACCCTTACCCTAAACCTAACACTAACCCTAATCCTTATCCTAACCCTAACCCTAACCCTAACCTAAACCTAACCCTAAACTTAGCCCTAACCCTTTCCCTTACCCTAACCCTAAACCTAACTCTAACCCTAACTTTAACCCTAACCCTAAAACTTACCCTAACCCTATCCCTAACCCTAACCCTAACCCTAACCTTAACCCTAACCTTAACCCTAACCCTATGCCTGACCCGAAACTTTACCCTTAACCTAATCCTAAACCTAAACCTAACCCTAACCCTAACCGTAACTCTTACCCTAACCCTAACCCTAATCCTAACCCTAAACCTTACCGTTTCCCTAACTCTAAACCTAACCCTAACCCTAACCTTAACAATAACACTTACCCTTAACCTAACCCTAACCCTAACACTAAACCTAACCCTAACCCTAACAATTACCCTTACCCTAACCCTAACCCTTAACCTAACCCTAACCCTAACCCTAGCCCTAACCCTAACCCTAGCCCTAACCCTAACCCTTAAACTAAACCTAACCCTAAACTTAACCCTAACCCTTACCCTTACCCTAACCCTAAACCTAACTCTACCCTAAACCCACCCTAACCCTAAACCTTACCCTAACCTTAATCCTAACCCTTACCCTAACCCTAACCTTAAACATAACCTTAACCCTAACCATAACCCTAAACCTAACCCTAAACATAACCTTAACCCTAACCCTAACCCTAACACCTAACCCTATCCCTAAACCGAACCCCTACCCTTACCCTAACCCTAACCCTAACCATAACCCTAACACTTACCCTAAAACTAATCCTAACCCTAACTCTTACCCTCACCCTAACCCTAACGCTAACCTTAACCCCAACCCTAAACCTAAACCTAGACCTAACCCTAACCCTACCCTTACCCTAACTCTAACCCTTACCCTAACCCTAACCCTAAACCTAACGCTAAACCTTGACCTTACCCTAAACTTAACCCTAACCCTTACCCTAAACCTAACCCTAACCCTAACCCTAAC
Source organism: Megascapheus bottae (assembly GCA_024803745.1). NCBI lineage: Eukaryota > Metazoa > Chordata > Mammalia > Rodentia > Geomyidae > Megascapheus > Megascapheus bottae. The sequence continues at coordinate 166,331 of JANJXV010000602.1, read as the reverse complement.
CCTTAATCCTAACCCTAATCCTAACACTTACCCGTACCCAAACGCTAACCCTAACCCTAACCCTAACCCTAACCCAACCCTACCTCTTACCCTTACCCTAACCATAACCCTAAACCTAACCTGAACCCTAACCCTATTCCTAACCCTAACATTTATCTTTACCCTAATCCTAACCCTAAACCTAACCCTCACCCTTACCCCTAACCCTAACCGTAACCCTAACCGTAACCCTAACCCTTACCCTAAACATAACCCTAACCCTAATCCTTACCCTAACCCTAACCCTAACCCTAACCTAACCCTAACCCTAAACTTACCCCTAACCCTTACCCTTACCCTAACCCTAAACCTAACTCTAACCCTAACTCTAACCCTAACCCTAAAACTTACCCTAACCCTTTCCCTAACCCTTACCATAACCCTAACCTTAACCCTAAACTTAACCCTAACCCTATCCCTGACCCGAACCTTTACCCTTAACCTAACCTTAACCCTAAACCTAACCATAACCCTAACCCTAACCATAACCCTTCCCCTAACCCTAATCCTAACCCTAAACCTTACCGTTTCCCTAACTCTAAACCTAACCCTAACCCTAACCTTAACCCTAACACTTACCCTTACCCTAACCCTAACCCTAACCCTAACACTAAACCTAACCCTAACCCTAACCCTAACAACTACCGTTACCCTAACCCTAACCGTTAACCTAATCCTAACCCTAACACTAACCCTTACACTTACCCTAACCCTAACCCTAACGCTACCCTAATCCTAACCCTAACCCTAACCCTAACCTTTATCCTAACCCTAACCCTAACCCTAACCCTAACACATACCCTTACCCTAACCCTAACCCTAACCCTAACCGTAACCCTTAACCTAACAATAAACCTAACCCTAACCCTAAGCCTAACCCTAACCCTAACCGTAACCCTAAACCTAACCCTAACCCTAACCCTAAACCTAACCCTAACCCTAACACTTACCCTAAGCCAAACCATAATCCTAACCCTTACACTAACCCTACCCCTAACCCTAACACTTAACCTAACCCTAAACCTTACCCTTACCCTAACCCTAAACCTAACTCTAACTCTAACACTAACCCTAACCCTAAACCTTATCATAACCCTAAACCTAACCCTAACTCTAACCTTAACCCTAACAGTAACCCCAACACATACCTAACACTAACCCTAACCCTAACCCTAACCCTAACCCTAACCCTAACTCAAACCTAAACCGAACCCTAATCCAATCCCCAACCCTAAACCTAATCCTTACCCTAACCCTAACCCTAAACCTAACCCTTACCCTAACTCCTATCCTAACCCTAACCCTAACCCTAATCCTTACTCTAACCCAAACCCTAACAATAACACTAACCCTTACCCGTACCCTAACCCAAAACCTAACCCTAACCCTAACCCTAACCCGTACCCTAACCCGTACCCTTACACTAACCCTAATCTTAATCCTAACCCTAAACCTAAAACTTACACTTACCCTAAACCTAACCCTAACGCTTACACTAAACATAACCCTAACCCTAACCCTTACCCTTACCTTATCCCTAACCCTAAACCTTACCCATACCCTAAACCTAACTCTAACCCTAACTCTAACCCTAACCCTAAAACTTACCCTAACCCTATCCCTAACACTTACCCTAACCCTAACCTTAACCCTAAACTTAACCCTAACCCTATCCCTGACCCGAACCTTTACCCTTAACCTAACCTTAACCCTAAACCTAACCCTAACCCTAACCCTAAACGTAACCATTACCCTAACCCTAATCCTAAACCTAAACCTTACCGTTTCCCTAACCCTAAACCTAACCCTAACCCTAACCTTAACCCTAACACTTACCCTTACCCTAACCCTAACCCTAACCCTAACACTAAACCTAACCCTAACCCTAACCCTAACAACTACCCTTACCCTAACCCTAACCGTTAACCTAACCCTAACCCTAACACTAACCCTAACACTTACCCTAACCCTAACCCTAACGCTACCCTAATCCTAACCCTAACCCTAACCCTAAACCTTAACCTAACCCTAAACCTTACCCTTACCCTAACCCTAAACCTAACTCTAACTCTAACACTAACCCTAACCCTAAACCTTATCATAACCCTAAACCTAACCCTATCCTAACCCTAACCCTAACCCTAATCCTTACTCTAACCCTAACCCTAACCCTAACACTAACCCTTACCCGTACCCTAACCCTAAACCTAACCCTAACCCTAACCCTAACCCTAACCCTAACCCGTACCCTTACACTAACTGTAATCTTAATCCTAACCCCAAACCTAAAACTTACACTTACCCTAAACCTAACCCTAACCCTTACACTAAACATAACCCTAACCCTAACCCTTACCCTTACCTTATCCCTAACCCTAACCCTTACCCATACCCTAAGGCTAACCCTAACCCTAACCCTAACCCTAACCCAACCCTTACCCTTACCATTACACTAACCCTAACCCTAAACCTTACCCGAAACCTAACCCTATCCCTATCCTTAACTCTTACCCTTACCCTAACCCTAACCCTTAATCTGACCCTAACCCTAACCCCTAACCCTAAACGTAACCCTAACCGTAAACCGAACCCTATCCCTTACCCTTACCCTAACCCTAAACCTAACTCTAACCCTAACCCTAACCCTAACCCTAAACCTTACCCTAACCTTAACCTAACCCTTACCCTAACCCTAAACCTAATCTTAACCATAACCTTAACCCTAACCCTAACCCAAACCTTAACTTTTACCCTTACCCCAACCCTAAACCTAAACCTAACCCTAACCCTAACCCTAATCCTTACCCTAACCCTAACCCTAACCTTAACCCTAACCCTAACCCAAGCCTATCTCTTAAACTTAACCTAACCCTAACCCTAAACCTTACCCGAAACCTAACCCTATCCCTAACCCTAACTCTTATCCTTACCCTAACCCTAACCCTAAAACTAACCCTAACCCTAATGCTAACCCTAACCCTAACCTTAACCCTAACCCAACCCTAACTCTTACCCTTACCCTATCCCTAACCCAAAACCTTACCTGAAACCTAACCCTATCCCTATCCTTAACTCTTATCCTTACCCTAACCCTAACCCTAAACCTGACCCTAACCCTAACCCCAAACCCTATTCGTAACCCTAACCCTAACCCTAACCCTTACCCTAACCCTAAAACTAATCCTTACCCTAACACTAGCCCTAACCCTAACCCTTAACCTAACCCTAACCCTAACCCTAACCCTAACCCTTACCCTTACCCTAACCCTAAACCTAACACTAACCCTAACCCTAAAACTTAACCTGAACTGAATCCTAACCCTTACCTTAACCGTAACCCTAACCTTAACCATAACCTTAACCTTAACCCTAACCCTAACCCTAAACCTAACCCTAAACATAACCTTAACCCTAACCCTAACCCTAATCTTAACACCTAACCCTAGCCCTAACCCGAACTCCTACCCTTAACCTAACCCTATCACTAACCCTAACCCTAACCCTAACACTTACCCTAAACCTAATCCTAACCCTAACCCTTACCCTCACCCTAACCCAAACGCTAACCTTCACCCCAACCCTAAACCTAAACCTAGCCCTAACCCTAACCCTAACCCTTACCCTAACGCTAACCCTAACCCTAACCCTAACCCTAAACCTAAACCTAACCCTAACACTAACACTTACCCTTAACCTAACCCTAACGCTAACCCGAACACTAACCCTTATCCTAACCCTAACCCTAACCCTAACTCTAACCCTAACCCTTAACCTAACCCTAACACTAACCCTAAACCTAACCCTAACCATAACCCTAACCTTAACCCCTAACCCTATACGTAAACCTAACCCTAACCCTAACCCTTACTCTAACCCTAACCCTAACCATAATCCTTACCCTAACCCTAGCCCTAAACCTAATCCTTACCCTAACCCTAGCCCTAACCCTAACCCTTAACCTAACCCTAACCCTAAACTTAACCCTAACCCTTACCCTTACCCTAACCCTAAACTTAACTCTAACCCTAACCTTAACCCTAACCCTAAACCTTACCCTAACTTTAACCCTAACACTTACCCTAACCCTAACCCTAACCTTAACCATAACCTTAACCCTAACCATAACCCTAACCCTAACCCTAAACCTATCCCTAAACATAACATTAACCTTAACCCTAACCCTAACCCTAACCCTAACATTTACCCTTACCTAACCCTAACCCTAAACCTAACCCCAACCCTAACCCTAAACCTAACCCTAACCCTAACCCTAACCCTAAACTTAACCCTAACCCTAATCCTAACCCTTGCCCTTACCCTAACCCTAACCCTTAACCTAACACTAACCCTAACCCTAACAATGACCTTAACCCTAACCCTTACCCTTACCATAACCCTAACCCTAAACCTAATCCTAAACCTAACCCTTACCCTTATCCTAACCCTAACCCTAACACTAACACTTACCCTTACCCTAACCCCTACACTAACCCTAACCCTAACCCTAACCCTTACCCTAAACCTAACCCTAACCCTTACCCTTACCCTAACCCTAACCCTAACCCTTACCCTAAACCTAACACTAACCCTAATCCTTATCCTAACCCTAACCCTAACCCTAACCTAAACCTAACCCTAAACTTAGCCCTAACCCTTTCCCTTACCCTAACCCTAAACCTAACTCTAACCCTAACTTTAACCCTAACCCTAAAACTTACCCTAACCCTATCCCTAACCCTAACCCTAACCCTAACCTTAACCCTAACCTTAACCCTAACCCTATGCCTGACCCGAAACTTTACCCTTAACCTAATCCTAAACCTAAACCTAACCCTAACCCTAACCGTAACTCTTACCCTAACCCTAACCCTAATCCTAACCCTAAACCTTACCGTTTCCCTAACTCTAAACCTAACCCTAACCCTAACCTTAACAATAACACTTACCCTTAACCTAACCCTAACCCTAACCCTAACACTAAACCTAACCCTAACCCTAACAATTACCCTTACCCTAACCCTAACCCTTAACCTAACCCTAACCCTAACCCTAGCCCTAACCCTAACCCTAGCCCTAACCCTAACCCTTAAACTAAACCTAACCCTAAACTTAACCCTAACCCTTACCCTTACCCTAACCCTAAACCTAACTCTACCCTAAACCCACCCTAACCCTAAACCTTACCCTAACCTTAATCCTAACCCTTACCCTAACCCTAACCTTAAACATAACCTTAACCCTAACCCTAACCCTAAACCTAACCCTAAACATAACCTTAACCCTAACCCTAACCCTAACACCTAACCCTATCCCTAAACCGAACCCCTACCCTTACCCTAACCCTAACCCTAACCATAACCCTAACACTTACCCTAAAACTAATCCTAACCCTAACTCTTACCCTCACCCTAACCCTAACGCTAACCTTAACCCCAACCCTAAACCTAAACCTAGACCTAACCCTAACCCTACCCTTACCCTAACTCTAACCCTTACCCTAACCCTAACCCTAAACCTAACGCTAAACCTTGACCTTACCCTAAACTTAACCCTAACCCTTACCCTAAACCTAACCCTAACCCTAACCCTAACCCTTAATCCTAACCCTAATCCTAACACTTACCCGTACCCAAACGCTAACCCTAACCCTAACCCTAACCCTAACCCAACCCTACCTCTTACCCTTACCCTAACCATAACCCTAAACCTAACCTGAACCCTAACCCTATTCCTAACCCTAACATTTATCTTTACCCTAATCCTAACCCTAAACCTAACCCTCACCCTTACCCCTAACCCTAACCGTAACCCTAACCGTAACCCTAACCCTTACCCTAAACATAACCCTAACCCTAATCCTTACCCTAACCCTAACCCTAACCCTAACCTAACCCTAACCCTAAACTTACCCCTAACCCTTACCCTTACCCTAACCCTAAACCTAACTCTAACCCTAACTCTAACCCTAACCCTAAAACTTACCCTAACCCTTTCCCTAACCCTTACCATAACCCTAACCTTAACCCTAAACTTAACCCTAACCCTATCCCTGACCCGAACCTTTACCCTTAACCTAACCTTAACCCTAAACCTAACCATAACCCTAACCCTAACCGTAACCCTTCCCCTAACCCTAATCCTAACCCTAAACCTTACCGTTTCCCTAACTCTAAACCTAACCCTAACCCTAACCTTAACCCTAACACTTACCCTTACCCTAACCCTAACCCTAACCCTAACACTAAACCTAACCCTAACCCTAACCCTAACAACTACCGTTACCCTAACCCTAACCGTTAACCTAATCCTAACCCTAACACTAACCCTTACACTTACCCTAACCCTAACCCTAACGCTACCCTAATCCTAACCCTAACCCTAACCCTAACCTTTATCCTAACCCTAACCCTAACCCTAACCCTAACACATACCCTTACCCTAACCCTAACCCTAACCCTAACCGTAACCCTTAACCTAACAATAAACCTAACCCTAACCCTAAGCCTAACCCTAACCCTAACCGTAACCCTAAACCTAACCCTAACCCTAACCCTAAACCTAACCCTAACCCTAACACTTACCCTAAGCCAAACCATAATCCTAACCCTTACACTAACCCTACCCCTAACCCTAACACTTAACCTAACCCTAAACCTTACCCTTACCCTAACCCTAAACCTAACTCTAACTCTAACACTAACCCTAACCCTAAACCTTATCATAACCCTAAACCTAACCCTAACTCTAACCTTAACCCTAACAGTAACCCCAACACATACCTAACACTAACCCTAACCCTAACCCTAACCCTAACCCTAACCCTAACTCAAACCTAAACCGAACCCTAATCCAATCCCCAACCCTAAACCTAATCCTTACCCTAACCCTAACCCTAAACCTAACCCTTACCCTAACTCCTATCCTAACCCTAACCCTAACCCTAATCCTTACTCTAACCCAAACCCTAACAATAACACTAACCCTTACCCGTACCCTAACCCAAAACCTAACCCTAACCCTAACCCTAACCCGTACCCTAACCCGTACCCTTACACTAACCCTAATCTTAATCCTAACCCTAAACCTAAAACTTACACTTACCCTAAACCTAACCCTAACGCTTACACTAAACATAACCCTAACCCTAACCCTTACCCTTACCTTATCCCTAACCCTAAACCTTACCCATACCCTAAACCTAACTCTAACCCTAACTCTAACCCTAACCCTAAAACTTACCCTAACCCTATCCCTAACACTTACCCTAACCCTAACCTTAACCCTAAACTTAACCCTAACCCTATCCCTGACCCGAACCTTTACCCTTAACCTAACCTTAACCCTAAACCTAACCCTAACCCTAACCCTAAACGTAACCATTACCCTAACCCTAATCCTAAACCTAAACCTTACCGTTTCCCTAACCCTAAACCTAACCCTAACCCTAACCTTAACCCTAACACTTACCCTTACCCTAACCCTAACCCTAACCCTAACACTAAACCTAACCCTAACCCTAACCCTAACAACTACCCTTACCCTAACCCTAACCGTTAACCTAACCCTAACCCTAACACTAACCCTAACACTTACCCTAACCCTAACCCTAACGCTACCCTAATCCTAACCCTAACCCTAACCCTAAACCTTAACCTAACCCTAAACCTTACCCTTACCCTAACCCTAAACCTAACTCTAACTCTAACACTAACCCTAACCCTAAACCTTATCATAACCCTAAACCTAACCCTATCCTAACCCTAACCCTAACCCTAATCCTTACTCTAACCCTAACCCTAACCCTAACACTAACCCTTACCCGTACCCTAACCCTAAACCTAACCCTAACCCTAACCCTAACCCTAACCCTAACCCGTACCCTTACACTAACTGTAATCTTAATCCTAACCCCAAACCTAAAACTTACACTTACCCTAAACCTAACCCTAACCCTTACACTAAACATAACCCTAACCCTAACCCTTACCCTTACCTTATCCCTAACCCTAACCCTTACCCATACCCTAAGGCTAACCCTAACCCTAACCCTAACCCTAACCCAACCCTTACCCTTACCATTACACTAACCCTAACCCTAAACCTTACCCGAAACCTAACCCTATCCCTATCCTTAACTCTTACCCTTACCCTAACCCTAACCCTTAATCTGACCCTAACCCTAACCCCTAACCCTAAACGTAACCCTAACCGTAAACCGAACCCTATCCCTTACCCTTACCCTAACCCTAAACCTAACTCTAACCCTAACCCTAACCCTAACCCTAAACCTTACCCTAACCTTAACCTAACCCTTACCCTAACCCTAAACCTAATCTTAACCATAACCTTAACCCTAACCCTAACCCAAACCTTAACTTTTACCCTTACCCCAACCCTAAACCTAAACCTAACCCTAACCCTAACGCTAACAATTACCCTAACCGAAACCCTAATCCTAACCCTAACCCTTGCCCTTACCCTAACCCTAACTCTAACCCGAAATCTAACCCTAACCCTAACTTTAACCCTAACCCTTACCCTTACCCTAACCCGAACCCTAACCCTAACCCTAATCCTAACCCTAACCGTAACCCTAAACCTAACCTTAACCCTAACCCTAGCCTTAACCTAAACCCTAACCCTAAACCTAACCCTAACCCTAACCCTAAACCTTGCCCGTACCCTAACCCTTATGCTAACCATAACCCTAAACCGAACCCTAACCCTAACACTTACCCTAAAACTAACCCTAACACTAACCATTACACTAACCCTAACCCTCACCCTAACCATTACCCTAACACTAACCCTAACCCTAAACCCTAACCTTAACCCTTAACCTATCCCTAACCCTAAACTTAACCCTTACCATTACCCTTACTCTAACCCTAAACCTAACTCTAACCCTAACACTAACCCTCACCTTAAACCTTACCGTAACTCTAACGTTAACCCGTACCCTAACCCTAACCATAACCCTAAACATAACCTTAACCCTAACCCTAATCCTAACCCTAAACTTTACCCTTACCCTAACCCTAACCCTAAACCTAACCCTAACCCTAAACCTAACCCTAACCCTTACCCTAAACCTAACCCTAACCCTTACCCTTACCCTAACCCTAAGCCTAATCCTAACGCTAAACCTTACCCTAACCCTAAACCTAACCCAAAACCTTACCCTAAAATTAACCCTAACCCTAACCCTAACCCTTACCTTAATCCTACCCCTAACCCTAACTCTTACCGTACCCAAACGCTAACCCTAACCCTAACCCTCACCCTAACCCAAACCTAACTCTTACCCTTACCCTAACCCTAACCCTAAATCTAACCTGAACCCTAAACCTATCCCTAACCCTAACATTTATCTTTACCCTAATCCTAACACTAAACCTAACACTAACCCTTACCCCTAACCCTAACCCTAACCCCTAACCCTAACCTTAACCTAACCCTAACCCTAAGCTTAACCCTAAACCTTACCCTTACCATAACCCTAAACCTAACTCTAACTCTAACAATAACCGTAACCCTAAACCTTACCATAACCCTAAACCTAACCCTAACCCTAACCCTAACCCTAACCCTACCAGTAACCCCAACACATACCTATCCCTAACCCTAACCCTAATCCTTACCCTAACGCTAACCCTAAACCTAACCCTTACCCTAACCCTAAACCTAACCCTAACACTTACCCTAAACCAAACGCTAAACCTAACCCTAACCCTAACCCAAACCTAACCCGAACCCTAATCCTATCCCTAACCCTAACCCTAATCCTTACCCTAACCCTAACCCTAAACCTAACCCTAACCCTAAAGCTAAATCTAACCCTAACCCTAAACCATACCTAACCCGAACCCTAATCCTATCCCTAACCCTAACCCTAATCCTTACCCTAACCCTAAACCTAAACCTAACCCTAACCCTAAACCTAAACCTAACCCTAAACCTAACCCTTAAACTTACCCTAACCCTAACCGTATACCTAACCTTAATCCGTACACTTACCCTCACAATAACCCTAACATTAACCCTAACCCTAACCCTAACCTTAACCCTAACCCTTATCCTTACCCTAACCATAACCCTAACCCTAACCCTAAACCTAACCATAACGCTAACCATTACCCTAAACCTAACCCTAACTCTAACCCTAACCATTACCCTAAACCTAACCTTAACTCTAACCCTAACCCTAACCCTTACCCTAACCCTATCCCTAACCTTAACCCTAACCCTAACCCAACCCTAAATCTAACCCTTACCCAAACCCTAACCCTAAACCTAACCCTAACGCTAACACTTACCCTTACGCTAACCCTAACCCTAACCCTTATCCTAACCCTAACCGTAACCCTAACACTTACCCTAAACTAAACCCTAACCCTAACCCTTACACTAACCCAAAACCTAACCCTAACGCTTACCCTAACCCTATACATAACCCTAACTCTAAACCTAACCCCGAACCTTAACCCTTAACCTAACACTAACCCTAAACTTAACCCTAACACTAACCCTAACCCTAACCCTTACCCTAAACCTAACCCTAACCATAACCCTAACCCTAACCCTACCTTAACCCTAACCCTAATCCTTACCCTTACCCAAATGCTAACCCTAACCCTAACCCTAACCCTAACCATAACACATAACCTTATCCTAAACCTACCCTAACCCTTACCGTAACCCTAAACCTAACCCTAACCCTAACACTAACCCTTACTCTTACCCTAAGCCTTACCCTAAGCCTAACCCTATCCCTTACTCTTACCCTAACCCTAACCCTAACTATACCCCAACCCTAAACCTTAACCTAACCCTAACGCTAATCCTTACCCTTACCCTAACCCAAACCCTAAACCTAACCCTAACCCTTACCCTAACCCTTACCCAGCCCTAACCCTAATCCTAACCCTAACCCTTATACTTACCCTAAACCTAACCCTAAAACTAACCCTAACCCTAAGCTTAACCCTAAACCTTACCCTTACCCGAAACCTAACCGTAACCCTAAATCTAAACCCAACCCTAAACATAACCCTTAACCTTACCCTAACTCTAACCATATACCTAACCCTAATCCGTACACTTACCCTCACCCTAACCCTAACATTAACCCTAACACTAACCCTCACCTACCCTTCACCCTAACCCTTATCCTTACCCTAACCATAACCCTAACCCTAACCCTAAACCTAACCCTAACCTGAAAACTAACCCTTACCCTAACGCTAACCTAAACCTAACCGCAACACTTACCCTTACCCTAACCCTAACCATAACCCTAAACTTAACACTAACCCTTACCCTTACCCTTACCCTATCCCTAACCCTAACTCTAACCCTAAGCATTACCCTAACCCTAAGCTTAACCCTAACCCTAACCCTTACCCTTATCCTAACCCTAACTCTAGCCTTAACGCTAATCCTAACCCAACCCTAACTCTTACCCTTACACTAACGCTAACCCTAAACCTAACCGAATCCTAATCCTATCCCTAACCCTATTTCTTATCCTTACCCTAACCCTAACCTTAAACCTGACCCTAACCTTAACCCCTAACCCTAACCGTAACCCTAAACCTAACCGTAACCCTTACCCTAACCCTAACCCTAACACTAATCCTTACCCTAACACTAACCCTAAACCTTACCCTTTCCCTAACCCTAACCCTAACCTAAACCTAACCCTAACCCTAACCCTAACCCTAACCCTAGCCTAACCTTAACGCTAACACTTACCCTTACCCTAACCCTAAACTAACCCTTATCCTAACCCTAACCCTAACCCTAACCCTAACACATACCCTTACCCTAACCCTAACTCTAACCCTAACCGTAACTCTAAACCTAACAAAACCAAGCCTAACCCTAACCGTAACCTTTACCCTAAACCTAACCTTAACCCCAACACTAAACCTAACCCTAACCCTAACCCTTACGCTAACACTAATCGTAATCCTGACCCTAAAACTTACCCTTACCCTTACCCTAACCCTAACCCTAACCCTGAACCTAACCCTAACCCTAACCTTAACCCTAACCCTTACCCTTACCCTAACCCTAAACCTAACCCTAAACCGAAAGCTAACCCTAACCTTAACCCTAACTCTTATCCTTAATATAACCCTAACCCTAACCTAACCCTAACCCTTACCCTCACCCTAACCCTAAACTTAAACCTAACCCTAACCCTAACCCTAACCTTAAACCTAAACCTTACCCTTACCTTAACCCTATTCCTAACCCTAACCCTAAACCTAACCCTTACCCTTACCCTTACCATAACCCTAAACCTACTCCTAACCTTAACCCTAACCTTAACCCTAACCCTTACCCTACCCTAACCCTAACCCTAAATTTAAACCTAACCCTAAACCTAACCCCTAACCCTAACACAAACCTTAGGTAACACTAATCCTAACCCTAACCCTAACCCTAATCCTTAACCTAACCCTAACCCTAACTCTAACCCTTACCCTTTCCCTACCCAGAACCCTAACCCTAAACCTAACCCTTACCCTTACCCTCACCCTAATCCTAAACCTAACTCTAATCCTAACCCTAACCCTAACCTTAACTGTAACCCTAACCCTAACCCTTAACCTTCCCCTAGCCCTAAACCTAAATCTAACCCTAACCCTAACCCGAACCCTTACCCTTACCCTAACCCTAACCCTAACCCTACAGTTACCCGAAAACTAACCTAACCCTAACCCTAAACCTTACTCTTATCCTAACCCTAACGCTAACCTTAATCCCCAACCCTAAACCAAACCCTAGCCCTAAACCTAACCCTAACCCTTACCCTAACCCTAACCCTAAGACTAACACTAACATTTACCCTTACCCTAACCATATCCCTAACCCTAACACTAACCCTTATCATAACCCTAAACCTAACCCTAACTCTAACCCTAACCCTTAACTTAACCCTAACACTAACCCTAACCCCTAAGCCTAACCCTTACCCTAACCCTAACCCGAACCCCTAAACCTAAACCTAACCGCTAACCCTGACCCTGACCCTAACCCTAATCCTTACCCGTACCCTAACCCTAACCCTAACATTTACACTTACCCTAACCCCTACCCTAACCCTAACCCTAACCCTAATCCTTACTCTAACCCTAACCCTAACCCTAACACTAACCCTTACCCGTACCCTAACGCTAAACCTAACCATATCCCTTACACTAAACCTAGCCCTAAACCTAACCCTTATCCTTACCTTCACCCTAACCAGAACCCTAACCCTTACCCTTACCATAATGCTAACCCTAACACTAACCCTAACCCTAACACATACCCTTAACTTAAAACTAATCCTAACCCTAACCGTAACCCTAAACCTAACCCTAACCTTAACCCTAACCCTAACACTTACCCTAACCCAAACCTTAACGCCAACACTAAACCTAACCCTAACGCTAATCCTAACCCGTACCCTTACCCTAACCCTAACACTAACTTTAACCCTAACCCTTACCCTTACCAAAACCCTAAACCTAACCCAAACCCTAACCCTAACCCTTACCCCTAACCCAAAACCTAACCTTAAACATAACCTTAACTCTAACCCTAAACCTAACCCGAAACTTTACCCTTACCCTAACACTAACCCTAAACCTAACCCTAACCCTTACCCTAACCCTAACACTTACCCTAACACTAACCCTGATCCTAACCCTTACCTTTACCCTAACCCTAACCGTAAACCTAACACTAAACCTAACCCTAACCCTAACCCTAACCCTTACCCTTACCCTAACCCTAACCC
>JANJXV010000602.1:135000-145000 GCA_024803745.1 Megascapheus bottae | reverse complement strand
CTCTAACCTCTAACTCTACCCCTAAACCAAACCCTAATCATTACCCTTATCCTAAACTTAACCCTAACACTAACACTTACCCTTACCCTAAACCCTACCCTAACCATAACCCTAACCTTTACCCTTAACCTAACCCTAACCATAACCCTAACCTTAACACTAATCCTAACCCTTGCCCTTACCCTAACCCTAACCCTAACCCTAACCCATACCCTTACTCTAACCCTAACCCTAACACTTACCCTTACCCTAACCCTAACCCCTAACCTTAACCCTAACCCTAACCCTTACCGTCATACTTACTCTAACCCTAACCCTAACCCTTAACTTACCCTAACCCTAACCCTAACCCTTACCCTAACCCTAACCCTAACCCTAAGCCTAACACTAACCCTAACACTTACCCTAACCCTAACCCTAACCCTAACCCTAACGCTACCCTAAACCTAACCCTAACCCTAACCCTAACCCTTATCCTAACTCTAACCCTAACCCTAACCCTAACACATACTCTTACCCAACCCCTAACACTAACTCTTACCGTAACCGTAAACCTAACGCTAACCCTAACATTAACCCTAACCCTAACCCTTACACTAAACCTAACTGTAACCCTAAACCTTGCCCTTACCCTAACCCTAACCTTAACCCTAACTCTAACCCAACCCTAACTCTCACCCTTCCCCTAACCCTAACCTTAAACCTAACCCTAACCATAACCCCTAAACCTAACCGTAACCCTAACCCTAACCCTAACCCTTACCCTACCCCTAACCCTAACACTAATCCTTACCCTAACATTAACCCTAAAACTTACCCTTTCCCTAACCCGAACCCTAACCCTAATCTAACCCTAACCCTAACCCTAACCCTAACCCTAACACTAACCCTAGCCTAACCCTAAGGCTAACACTTACCCTTACCCTGACCCTAACCCTAACCCTAACCCTAACCCTTTACCTAACCGTAACCCTAACTCTAACCCTAACACATACCCTTATTCTAACCCTAACCCTAACCCTTACCCTCACCCTAACCCTAACGCTAACCTTAACCCCAACCCTAAACCTAAACCTAGCCCTAACCTAACCCTAAACCTTACCCTAACCATAACCCTAACCCTAACCCTAACACTAACACTTACCCTTAACCTAACCCTAACCCTAACACTAACCCTTATCCTAACCCTAACCCTAACCCGAACTCTAACCCTAACCCTTAACCTAACCCTAAGACTAACCCTAACCCCTAACCCTTACTCTAACCCTAACCCTAACCCCTAACCCCTAACCCTAACCGCTAACCCTAACCCTAACCCTAACCCTAACTCTAACACTTACCTGAACCCTAACCCTAACCCTAACACTTACCCTTACCCTAACCCCTACCCTAACCCTAACCCTAATCCTAATACTTTCTAACCCTAACCCTAACCCTAACATTAACCCTTACCTGTACCCTAACCCTAAACCTAAACCTAACCCTAACCCTAACCCTAACACTTACCCTTACCCTAACCCTAACCCTAACCCATACCCTAACCGTAACCCTAACCCTAAGCCTAACACTAATCCTAACACTTACCCTAACCCTAACCCTAACCCTAACGCTACCCTAAACTTAACCCTAACCCTAACCCTTATCCTAACTCTAACCCTAACAGTAACCCTAACACATACTCTTACCCAACCCCTAACCCTAACTCTTACCGTAAACCTAAACCTAACCCTAACCCTAACACTAACCCTAACCCTAACTCTTACACTAACCCTAACTCTAACCCTAAACCTTGCCCTTAACCTAACCCTAACCTTAACCCTAACCCTAACCCAACCCTAACTCTCACCCTTTCCCTAACCCTAACCCTAAACCTAACAAGAACCCTAATCCTATCTCTAAGCCTAACTCTTATCCTTAGCCTAACCCTAACCTTAAACCTAACCCTAACCCTAACCCCTAGCCCTAACCGTAACCCTAACCCTAACCATAACCCTTACCCTACCCCTAACCCTAACACTAATCCTTACCCTAAGCCTTACCCTAAACCTTACCCTTTCAATAACCCGAACCCTAACCCTAACCTAACCCTAACCCTAACCCTAACGCTAACCCTTACCCTAACCCTTACCCTAAACCTTACCCTTTCCCTAACCCGAACCCTAACCCTAACCTAACCCTAACCCTAACCCTAACACTAACAGTAGCCTAACCCTAACGCTAACACTTACCCTTACCCTGACCCTAACCCTAACCCTAACCCTTAACCTAACCCTAACCCTAACTCTAACCCTAACACATACCCTTACTCTAACCCTAACTCTAACCCTAACCGTAACCCTAAATCTAACAATAAACCAACCCTATCCCTAACCGTCACCCTTATCGTAACCCTAACCTTAACCCCAACACTAAACCTAACCCTAACCCTAAACCTTACGCTAAACCTAACCCTAATGCTGCCCCTAAACCATACCCTTACCCTAACCCTAACCCTAACCCTAACCCTAACCCTAATCCTTACACTAACCCTGACCCTAACCCTAACCCTTACCCTTTCCCTACCCAGAACCCTAACCCTAAACCTAACCCTTACCCTTACCCTCACCCTAAGCCTAAACCTAAACTTAACCCTAACCCTAACCCTAACCTTACCCCTAACCCTAACCCTAACCCTAATCCTTACCCTTACCCTAGCCCTAACCCTAAACCTAAACCTAACCCTAACCCTAATTCTAACACCTTACCGTATCACTAACCCGAACCCCTACCCTTACCCTAACCCTAACCCTAACATTAAGCCTTACCCGTACCCTAACCCTAATCCTAACCCTAAACCTAAACCTAAAACTTACACTTACCCTAAACCTAACCTAACCCTTACACTAAACCTAACCCTAACCCTAACCCTTACCCTAACGCTAACCCTAACCCTAACCCTAACACATACCCTTAACCTAAACCTAACCCTAACCCTAAACATAACCCTAAACCTAACCCTAACCTTAACCCTAACCCTTTCACTTACCCTAACCCTAACCTTAACCCTAAACCTTACCCTATCCCTAACCCTAACCCTCACACTAAACCTAACCTTAACCCTAACCCTAATTCTAACACCTCACCGTATCCCTAACCCGAACCCCTACCCTTACCCTAACCCTAACCCTAACCCTAACACTTACCCTAACCCTAACCCTAACACTTACCCTTACCCTAACCCTAACCCTAACCCTAACCCTTATCCTAACCCAAACCCTAACTCTAACCCTAACACATACCCTTACCCTAATCCTAACCCTAACCCTAACCCTTACCCTAACCCTAACCTTAACCCCAAAAATAAACCTAACCCTAACCCTAACCCTTACGCTAACCCTAACCCTAATCCTGACCCTAAACCTTACCCTTACCCTAAACCTAACCCTAACCCTAATCCTTACCCTAACCCTGACCCTAACCCTAAGCCTACCCTTTCCCTACCCAGAACCCTAACCCTAAACCTAACCCTTACCCTTACCCTCACCCTAAGCCTAAACCTAACCTTAACCCTAACCCTAACCCTAACCTTACCCCTAACCCTAACCGTAACCCTAACCCTTACCCTTACCCTAGCCCTAACCCTAAACCTAACCCTATACCTAACCCTAATAATAACACCTAACCCTATCCCTTACCCGAACCCCTACCCTTTCCCTAACCCTAACCCTAACCCTAACACTTACCCAAAACCTAATCCTAACCCTAACCATTAACCTCACCCTAACCCTAACGCTAACCTTAACCCCAACCCTAAACCTAAACCTAGCCCTAACCCTAACTCTAACCCTTACCCTAACCCTAACCCTAACACTAATCCTAACACTAACACTTACCCTTAACCTAACTCACCTAACCCTAACAATAACCCTTTTCCTAACCCTAACCCTAACCCTAACTCTAACCCTAACCCTTAACCTAATTCTTACACTAACCCTAACCCCTAACCCTTACTCTAACCCTAACCCTAACCGTAACCCCTAACCCTAACCCTAACCCTAACCGCTAACCCTAACCCATACCCTAACCCTAACCCTAACCCTAAGCATAACACTAACCCTAACACTTAACCTAACCCTAACCCTAACCCTAATGCTACCCTAAACATAACCCTAACCCTAACCCTTATCGTAACTCTAACCCTAACCCTAACCCTAACACATACTCTTACCCAACCCCTAACCCTAACTCTTACCGTAAACCTAAACCTAACCCTAACCCTAACACTAACCCTAACCCTAACTCTTACACTAACCCTAACTCTAACCCTAAACCTTGCCCTTACCCTAACCCTAACCTTAACCCTAACCCTAACCCAACCCTAACTCTCACCCTTTCCCTAACCCTAACCCTAAACCTAACAAGAAACCTAATCCTATCTCTAACCCTAACTCTTATCCTTAGCCTAACCCTAACCTTAAACCTAACCCTAACCCTAACCCCTAGCCCTAACCGTAACCCTAACCCTAACCATAACCCTTACCCTACCCCTAACCCTAACACTAATTCTTACCCTAACCCTTACCCTAAACCTTACCCTTACCCTAACCCGAACCCTAACCCTAACCTAACCCTAACCCTAACCCTAACCCTTACACTAACTCTTACCCTAAACCTTACCCTTTCCCTAACCCGAACCCTAACCCTAACCTAACCCTAACCCTAACCATAACCCTAACACAAACCCTAGCCTAACCCTAACGCTAACACTTACCCTTACCCTGACCCTAACCCTAACCCTAACCCTTAACCTAACCCTAACCCTAACTCTAACCCTAACACATACCCTTACTCTAACCCTAACTCTAACCCTAACCGTAACCCTAAATCTAACAATAAACCAACCCTATCCCTAACCGTCACCCTTATCGTAACCCTAACCTTAACCCCAACACTAAACCTAACCCTAACCCTAAACCTTACGCTAAACCTAACCCTAATCCTGCCATTAAACCATACCCTTACCCTAACCCTAACCCTAACCCTAACCCTAATCCTTACACTAACCCTGACCCTAACCCTAACCCTTACCTTTTCCCTACCCAGAACCCTAACCCTAAACCTAACCCTTACCCTTACCCTCACCCTAAGCCTAAACCTAAACTTAACACTAACCCTAACCCTAACCTTACCCCTAACCCTAACCCTAACCCTAATCCTTACCCTTACCCTAGCCCTAACCCTAAACCTATCCCTAACCCTAACCCTAATCCTAACACCTTACCGTATCACTAACCCGAACCCCTACCCTTACCCTAACCCTAACCCTAAGCCTAACATTAAGCCTTACCCGTACCCTAACCCAAAACCTAACCCTAACCCTAACCCTAACCCTTACCCTTACCCTAACCCTAATCCTAACCCTAAACCTAAACCTAAAACTTACACTTACCCTAAACCTAACCTAACCCTTACACTAAACCTAACCCTAACCCTAACCCTTACCTAACGCTAACCCTAACCCTAACCCTAAAACATACCCTTAACCTAAACCTAACCCTAACCCTAACCGTAACCCTAAACCTAACCCTAACCTTAACCCTAACCCTTTCACTTACCCTAACCCTAACCTTAACCCTAAACCTTACCCTATCCCTAACGCTAACCCTAACACTAAACCTAACCTTAACCCTAACCCTAATCCTAACACCTCACCGTATCCCTTACCCGAACCCCTACCCTTACCCTAACCCTAACCCTAACCCTAACACTTACCCTAACCCTAACCCTAACACTTACCCTTACCCTAAACCTAACCCTAACCCTAACCCTTATCCTAACCCTAACCCTAACTCTAACCCTAACACATACCCTTACCCTAACCCTAACCCTAACCCTAACCCTTACCCTAACCCTAACCTTAACCCCAACACTAAACCTAACCCTAACCCTAACCCTTAGGCTAACCCTAACCCTAATCCTGACCCTAAACCTTACCCTAATCCTGACCCTAACCCTAACCCTTACCCTTTCCCTACCCAGAAACCTAACCCTAAACCTAACCCTTACCTTACCTTCACCCTAAGCCTAAACCTAACCTTAACCCTAACCCTAACCCTAACCTTACCCCTAACCCTAACCCTAACCCTAACCCTTACCCTTACCCTAGCCCTAACCCTAAACCTAACCCTAAACCTAACCCTAATCCTAACACCTAACCCTATCCCTAACCCGAACCCCTACCCTTTCCCTAACCATAACCCTAACCCTAACACTTACCCAAAACCTAATCCTAAACCTAACCCTTAACCTCACCCTAACCCTAACGCTAACCTTAACCCCAACCCTAAACCTAAACCTAGCCCTAACCCTAACTCTAACCCTTACCCTAACCCTAACCCTAACACTAACCCTAACACTAACACTTACCCTTAACCTAACTCTAACCCTAACCCTAACAAGAACCCTTTTCCTAACCCTAACCCTAACCCTAACTCTAACCCTAACCCTTAACCTAACCCTTACACTAACCCTAACCCCTAACCCTTACTCTAACCCTAACCCTAACCGTAACCCCTAACCCTAACCCTAACCCTAACCGCTAATCCTAACCCTAACCCTAACCCTAACACTAACCCCTACCCTAACCCTAACCCTAATCCTAATCCTTACTCTAACCCTAACCCTAACCCTAACATTAACCCTTACCCGTACCCTAACCCTAAACCTAACCCTAACCCTAACCCTTACCCTTACCCTAACCCTAACCCTAACCCTAACCCTAACCCTAATCCTTACCCTAACCCTTACCCTAACCCTAACCCTTAACCTTTCCCTACCCAGAACCCTAACCCTAAACCTAACCCTTACCCTTACCCTCACCCTAAGCCTAAACCTAAACTTTACCCTAACCCTAACCCTAACCTTACCCCTAACCCTAACCCTAACCCTAACCCTTACCCTTACCCTAGCCCTAACCCTAAACCTAACCCTAAACCTAACCCTAATCCTAACACCTAACCCTATCCCTAACCCGAACCCCTACACTTTCCCTAACCCTACCCCTAACCCTAACACTTACCCAAAACCTAATCCTAACCCTAAACCTTAACCTCACCCTAACCCTAACGCTAACCTTAACCCCAACCCTCAACCTAAACCTAGCCCTATCCCTACCTCTAACCCTTACCCTAACCCTAAACCTAACACTAACCCTAACACTAACACTTACCCTTAACTTAACTCTAACCCTAACCCTAACAATAACCCTTTTCCTAACCCTAACCCTAACCCTAACTCTAACCCTAACCCTTAACCTAACCCTTACACTAACCCTAACCCCTAACCCTTACTCTAACCCTAACCCTAACCGTAACCCCTAACCCTAACCCTAACCCTAACACTAACCCCTACGCTAACCCTAACCCTAATCCTAATCCTTACTCTAACCCTAACCCTAACCCTAACATTAACCCTTACCCGTACCCTAACCCTAAACCTAACCCTAACCCTAACCCTTACCCGTACCCTAACCCTAAACCTAACCCTAACCCTAACCCTTACCCGTACCCTAACCCTAAACGTAACCCTAACCCTAACCCTTACCCTTACCCTAACCCCAACCCTAACCCTATCCCTAACCCTTACCCTTTCCCTAACCCTAATTCTAACCCTAAACCTAAACCTAAAACTTACACTTACCCTAAACATAACCTAACCCTTACACGAAATCTAACCCTAACAATAACCCTTACCCTTACCTTAAACCTAACCCTAACCGTTACCCTTACCCTAACGCTAACCCTAACCCTAACCCTAACACATACCCTTAACCTAAACCTAACCCTAACCCTAACCGTAACCCTAAACCTAACCCTAACCTTAACCCTAACCCTAACACTTACCCTAACCCTAACATTAACCCTAACACTTACCCTATCCCTAAGCCTAACCCTAACACTAAACCTAACCCTAACCCTAACCCTAATGCTTACCCTTACCCTAACCCTAACCCTAACCCTTACCCTAACCCTAACCCTAACACTAACACTGACACTTACCCTAAACCTAACCCTAATCCTAAACCTAACGCTACTCTAAACCTAACCCTAACCCTAACCCTAAACCTTATCCTAACCCTAACCCTAACCCTAACGCTAACACATACCCTTAACCTAACCCTAACCCTAACCCTAACCCTAACCGTAACCATAAACCTAACCCTATACCTAACCCTAATCCTAAATCTAACACTAAACGTAACCCTAAACCTAACCCTAACCCTAACCCTAACCCTAACCCAAACCCTAAACCTAAACCTAAACCTAAACCTAACCCTAACCCTAACTCTTACCCTAACCCTAACCCTAACTTTAACCCTAACCCTAACCCAACCCTATCTCTTACACTTACCCTAACCCTAACCCTAAACCTTACCAGAAACCTAACCCTATCCCTAACCCTAACTCTTATACTTACCCTAACCCTAACCCTAAACCTAACCCTAACCCTAATGCTAACCCTAACCTTAACCCTGAACCTTACCCTTACCCTAACCCTAACCCTAACCCTAACACTTACCCTTGCCCTAACCCCTACCCTAACCCTAACCCTAACCCTAATCCTTACTCTACCCCTAACCCTAACCCTAACACTAACCCTTAGCCGTACCCTAACCCCAAACCTAACCCTAAACTTAACCATAACCCGTACACTTACACTAACCCTAATCCTACCCCTAACCCTAAGCTTAAAACTTACACTTACCCTAAACCTAACCCTAACCATTACACTAAACATAACCCTAACCCTAACCCTAACCCTTAACTTATCCCTAACCCTAACCCTTACCCTTACCCTAACGCTAACCCTAACCCTAACCCTAACCCTAACCCAACCCTAACTCTTACCCTTACCCTATCCCTAACCCTAAACCTTACCCGAAACCTAACCCTATCCCTAACCTTAACTCTTATCCTTACCCTAACCCTAACCCTAAACTTGACCCTAACCCTAACCTCTAACCCTATACGTAACCCTAACCCTAACCCTAAACCTTACCGTAACCCTAACCCTAACCCTAATCCTTACCCTAACCCTGGCCCTAACCCTAACCCTTAACCTAACCCTATCCCTAACCCTAAACCTTACCCTTACCCTAACCCTAAACCTAACCCTAACCCTAACCCTAACCCTAACCCTAAACCTTACCCTAACCTTAATCCTATCCCTTACCCTAACCCTAACCCTAACCTTAACCATAACCTTAACCCTAACCCTAACCCTAAACCTAACCCTAAACATAAACTTAACCCTAACACTAACCGTAATCCTAAAACCTAACCCTATCCCTAACCCGAACCCCTACCCTTCCCCTAACCCTAACCCTAACCCTAACACTTACCCTAAACCTAATCCTAACCCTAACCCTTACCCTCACCCTAACCCAAACTCTAACCTTAACCCCAACCCAAAACCTAAACCTAGCCCTAAACCTAACTCTCACCCTTACCCTAACCCTAACCCTAACCTTAACCCTAACCCTAAACCTAACCCTAATACTAACACTTACCCTTAACCTAACCCTAACCCTGACCCGAACACTAACCCTTATCCTAACCCTAACCCTAACCCTAACCCCTAACCCTATACGTAACCCTAACCCTTACTCTAACCCTAACCCTAACCCTAATCCTTACCCTAACCCTAGCCCTAACCCGAATCCTTACCCTAACCCTAGCCCTAACCCTAACCCTAACCCTAACCCTAATACTAACACTTACCCTTAACCTAACCCTAACCCTAATCCTAACCCTAACCCTAACCCTAACCCTAACCCTAACCCTAACCCTTACCCTTATAGTAACCATTACCCTTACCCTAACCCTAACCCTAACCCTAACCCTAACCCTAACCCTAATACTAACACTTACCCTTAACCTAACCCTAACCCTAATCCTAACCCTAACCCTAACCCTAACCCTAACCCTAACCCTAACCCTAACCCTAACCCATACCCTTACCC
>JANJXV010000602.1:127500-130000 GCA_024803745.1 Megascapheus bottae | reverse complement strand
CCTAACCCTAACCCTAACCCTTACCCGTACCCTAACCCTAAACCTAACCCTAACCCTAACCCTTACCCGTACCCTAACCCTAAACGTAACCCTAACCCTAACCCTTACCCTTACCCTAACCCCAACCCTAACCCTATCCCTAACCCTTACCCTTTCCCTAACCCTAATTCTAACCCTAAACCTAAACCTAAAACTTACACTTACCCTAAACATAACCTAACCCTTACACGAAATCTAACCCTAACAATAACCCTTACCCTTACCTTAAACCTAACCCTAACCGTTACCCTTACCCTAACGCTAACCCTAACCCTAACCCTAACACATACCCTTAACCTAAACCTAACCCTAACCCTAACCGTAACCCTAAACCTAACCCTAACCTTAACCCTAACCCTAACACTTACCCTAACCCTAACATTAACCCTAACACTTACCCTATCCCTAAGCCTAACCCTAACACTAAACCTAACCCTAACCCTAACCCTAATGCTTACCCTTACCCTAACCCTAACCCTAACCCTTACCCTAACCCTAACCCTAACACTAACACTGACACTTACCCTAAACCTAACCCTAATCCTAAACCTAACGCTACTCTAAACCTAACCCTAACCCTAACCCTAAACCTTATCCTAACCCTAACCCTAACCCTAACGCTAACACATACCCTTACCCTAACCCTAACCCTAACCCTAACCCTAACCGTAACCATAAACCTAACCCTATACCTAACCCTAATCCTAAATCTAACACTAAACGTAACCCTAAACCTAACCCTAACCCTAACCCTAACCCTAACCCAAACCCTAAACCTAAACCTAAACCTAAACCTAACCCTAACCCTAACTCTTACCCTAACCCTAACCCTAACTTTAACCCTAACCCTAACCCAACCCTATCTCTTACACTTACCCTAACCCTAACCCTAAACCTTACCAGAAACCTAACCCTATCCCTAACCCTAACTCTTATACTTACCCTAACCCTAACCCTAAACCTAACCCTAACCCTAATGCTAACCCTAACCTTAACCCTAAACCTTACCCTTACCCTAACCCTAACCCTAACCCTAACACTTACCCTTGCCCTAACCCCTACCCTAACCCTAACCCTAACCCTAATCCTTACTCTACCCCTAACCCTAACCCTAACACTAAACCTTAGCCGTACCCTAACCCCAAACCTAACCCTAAACTTAACCATAACCCGTACACTTACACTAACCCTAATCCTACCCCTAACCCTAAGCTTAAAACTTACACTTACCCTAAACCTAACCCTAACCATTACACTAAACATAACCCTAACCCTAACCCTAACCCTTAACTTATCCCTAACCCTAACCCTTACCCTTACCCTAACGCTAACCCTAACCCTAACCCTAACCCTAACCCAACCCTAACTCTTACCCTTACCCTATCCCTAACCCTAAACCTTACCCGAAACCTAACCCTATCCCTAACCTTAACTCTTATCCTTACCCTAACCCTAACCCTAAACTTGACCCTAACCCTAACCTCTAACCCTATACGTAACCCTAACCCTAACCCTAAACCTTACCGTAACCCTAACCCTAACCCTAATCCTTACCCTAACCCTGGCCCTAACCCTAACCCTTAACCTAACCCTATCCCTAACCCTAAACCTTACCCTTACCCTAACCCTAAACCTAACCCTAACCCTAACCCTAACCCTAAACCTTACCCTAACCTTAATCCTATCCCTTACCCTAACCCTAACCCTAACCTTAACCATAACCTTAACCCTAACCCTAACCCTAAACCTAACCCTAAACATAAACTTAACCCTAACACTAACCGTAATCCTAAAACCTAACCCTATCCCTAACCCGAACCCCTACCCTTCCCCTAACCCTAACCCTAACCCTAACACTTACCCTAAACCTAATCCTAACCCTAACCCTTACCCTCACCCTAACCCAAACTCTAACCTTAATCCCAACCCTAAACCTAAACCTAGCCCTAAACCTAACTCTCACCCTTACCCTAACCCTAACCCTAACCTTAACCCTAACCCTAAACCTAACCCTAATACTAACACTTACCCTTAACCTAACCCTAACCCTGACCCGAACACTAACCCTTATCCTAACCCTAACCCTAACCCTAACCCCTAACCCTATACGTAACCCTAACCCTTACTCTAACCCTAACCCTAACCCTAATCCTTACCCTAACCCTAGCCCTAACCCGAATCCTTACCCTAACCCTAGCCCTAACCCTAACCCTTAACCTAAACCTAACCCTACCTTAACACTAACCCATACCCTTACCCTAACCCTAAACCTAACTCTAACCGTAACCTTCACCCTAACCCTAAACGTTACCCTAACTTTAATCCTAACACTTACCCTAACCCTAACCCTAACCTTAACCATAACCTTAACCCTAACCATAACCCTAACAGTAACCCTAAACCTAACCCTAAACATAACCTTAACCTTAACCCTAACCCTAACCCTAACCCTAACCTTTAC
>JANJXV010000602.1:117500-120000 GCA_024803745.1 Megascapheus bottae | reverse complement strand
ACCCTAACCCTAACCCTAACACTAACACTGACACTTACCCTAAACCTAACCCTAATCCTAAACCTAACGCTACTCTAAACCTAACCCTAACCCTAACCCTAAACCTTATCCTAACCCTAACCCTAACCCTAACGCTAACACATACCCTTACCCTAACCCTAACCCTAACCCTAACCCTAACCGTAACCATAAACCTAACCCTATACCTAACCCTAATCCTAAATCTAACACTAAACGTAACCCTAAACCTAACCCTAACCCTAACCCTAACCCTAACCCAAACCCTAAACCTAAACCTAAACCTAAACCTAACCCTAACCCTAACTCTTACCCTAACCCTAACCCTAACTTTAACCCTAACCCTAACCCAACCCTATCTCTTACACTTACCCTAACCCTAACCCTAAACCTTACCAGAAACCTAACCCTATCCCTAACCCTAACTCTTATACTTACCCTAACCCTAACCCTAAACCTAACCCTAACCCTAATGCTAACCCTAACCTTAACCCTAAACCTTACCCTTACCCTAACCCTAACCCTAACCCTAACCCTAACACTTACCCTTGCCCTAACCCCTACCCTAACCCTAACCCTAACCCTAATCCTTACTCTACCCCTAACCCTAACCCTAACACTAACCCTTAGCCGAACCCTAACCCCAAACCTAACCCTAAACTTAACCATAACCCGTACACTTACACTAACCCTAATCCTACCCCTAACCCTAAGCTTAAAACTTACACTTACCCTAAACCTAACCCTAACCATTACACTAAACATAACCCTAACCCTAACCCTAACCCTTAACTTATCCCTAACCCTAACCCTTACCCTTACCCTAACGCTAACCCTAACCCTAACCCTAACCCTAACCCAACCCTAACTCTTACCCTTACCCTATCCCTAACCCTAAACCTTACCCGAAACCTAACCCTATCCCTAACCTTAACTCTTATCCTTACCCTAACCCTAACCCTAAACTTGACCCTAACCCTAACCTCTAACCCTATACGTAACCCTAACCCTAACCCTAAACCTTACCGTAACCCTAACCCTAACCCTAATCCTTACCCTAACCCTGGCCCTAACCCTAACCCTTAACCTAACCCTATCCCTAACCCTAAACCTTACCCTTACCCTAACCCTAAACCTAACCCTAACCCTAACCCTAACCCTAACCCTAAACCTTACCCTAACCTTAATCCTATCCCTTACCCTAACCCTAACCCTAACCTTAACTATAACCTTAACCCTAACCCTAACCCTAAACCTAACCCTAAACATAAACTTAACCCTAACACTAACCGTAATCCTAAAACCTAACCCTATCCCTAACCCGAACCCCTACCCTTCCCCTAACCCTAACCCTAACCCTAACACTTACCCTAAACCTAATCCTAACCCTAACCCTTACCCTCACCCTAACCCAAACTCTAACCTTAACCCCAACCCTAAACCTAAACCTAGCCCTAAACCTAACTCTCACCCTTACCCTAACCCTAACCCTAACCTTAACCCTAACCCTAAACCTAACCCTAATACTAACACTTACCCTTAACCTAACCCTAACCCTGACCCGAACACTAACCCTTATCCTAACCCTAACCCTAACCCTAACCCCTAACCCTATACGTAACCCTAACCCTTACTCTAACCCTAACCCTAACCCTAATCCTTACCCTAACCCTAGCCCTAACCCGAATCCTTACCCTAACCCTAGCCCTAACCCTAACCCTTAACCTAAACCTAACCCTACCTTAACCCTAACCCATACCCTTACCCTAACCCTAAACCTAACTCTAACCGTAACCTTCACCCTAACCCTAAACGTTACCCTAACTTTAATCCTAACACTTACCCTAACCCTAACCCTAACCTTAACCATAACCTTAACCCTAACCATAACCCTAACAGTAACCCTAAACCTAACCCTAAACATAACCTTAACCTTAACCCTAACCCTAACCCTAACCCTAACCTTTACCCTTACCCTAACCCTAACCCTAAACCTAACCCTAACCCTAACCCTAAACCTAACACTAACCCTAACCCTAACCCTAACCTTAACGCTAACCCTTACCCTTACCCTAAACCTAACCCTAAACCTAATCCTAACCCTAACACTTACCCTTATCCTAACCCTAACCCTAACACTAACACTTACCCTTACCCTAACCCCTACACTAACCCTAACCCTAACCCTAACCCTTACCCTAAACCTAACCCTAACCCTTACCCTTACCCTAACCCTAACCTTAAACCTAACGCTAAACCTTAACCTTACCCTAAACCTAACCCTTACCCCTAACCCTAACCGTAACCGTAACCCTAACCCTAACCCTTACCCTAAACCTAACTCTAACCCTAAACCTTACCCTAACCCTAACCCTAACCCTAACCTAACCCTAACCCTAAACTTACCCCTAACCCTTACCCTTACCCTAACCCTAATCCTAACTCTAACCCTAACTCTAAACCTAACCCTAAAACTTACCCT
>JANJXV010000602.1:105000-112500 GCA_024803745.1 Megascapheus bottae | reverse complement strand
AACCCTAACCTTAACCCTAACCCTAATCCTAACCCTTGCCCTTAACCTAACCCTAACCGTAAACCTAACACAAACCCTAACCCTAAGCCTAAACTTAAACCTAACCCTTATTCTTACCCTAACCCTAACCCTAAACCTAACCCTAACCCTAACCCTAAACCCTAACCCTAACCCTAACCCTAACCCTTACCCTTATCCTAACCCTAACACTAACACTTACCCTTACCCTAACCCCTACACTAACCCTAACCCTAACCCTTACCCTAAACCTAACCCTAACCCTTACCCTTACAATAACCGTAAATCTAAACCTAACCCTAAAACTAACCCTAACCCTTACCCTTACCCTAACCCTAACCCTAAACCTAACGCTAAACCTTGACCTTATCCTAAACGTAACCCTAACCCTTACCCTAAACCTAACCCTAACCCTAACCCTTAATCCTAACCCTAATCCTAACACTTACCTGTACCCAAACGCTAACCCTAACCCTAACCCTAACCCAACCCTACCTCTTACCCTTACCCTAACCATAACCCTAAACCTAACCTGAACCCTAACCCTATTCCTAACCCTAACATTTATCTTTACCCTAATCCTAACCCTAAACCTAAACCTAACCCTTACCCCTAACCCTAACCGTAACCCTAACCCTAACCCTAACCCTTACCCTAAACATAACCCTAACCCTAATCCTTACCCTAACCCTAACCCTAACCCTAACCTAACCCTAACCCAAAACTTACCCCTAACCCTTACTCTTACCCTAACCCTAAACCTAACTCTAACCCTAACTCTAATCCTTACCGTAACCCTAGCCCTAACCCTAACCCTTAACCTAAACCTAACCCTAAACTTAACCCTAACCCTTACCCTTACCCTAACCCTAAACCTAACTCTTCCCTAACCCCACCCTAACCCTAAACCTTACCCTAACCTTAATCCTAACCCTTACCCTAACCCTAACCTTAACCATAACCTTAACCCTAACCCTAACCCTAACCCTAAACCTAAATCTAAACATAACCCTAACCCTAACCCTAACACTAAACCTAACCCTAACCCTAACCCTAACAATTACCCTTACCCTAACCCTAACTTTTAACCTAACCCTAACCCTAACCCTAACACTAACCCTAACACTTACCCTAAACCTAAACCTAACCCTAACCCTAATCCTTACCCTAACCCTAGCCCTAACCCTAACCCTTAACCTAAACCTAACCCTAAACTTAACCCTAACCCTTACCCTTACCCTAACCCTAAACCTAACTCTACCCTAACCCCACCCTAACCCTAAACCTTACCCTAACCTTAATCCTAACCCTTACCCTAACCCTAACCTTAACCATAACCTTAACCCTAACCCTAACCCTAACCCTAAACCTAACCCTAAACATAACCTTAACCCTAACCCTAACCCTAACACCTAACCCTATCCCTAAACCGAACCCCTACCCTTACCCTAACCCTAACCCTAATCATAACCCTAACACATACCCTAAAACTAATCCTAACCCTAACTCTTACCCTCACCCTAACCCTAACGCTAACCTTAACCCCAACCCTAAACCTAAACCTAGACCTAACCCTAACCCTACCCTTACCCTAACCCTAACCCTAACCCTAACACTAACACTAACACTTACCCTTAACCTAACCCTAACCATAACCCTAACACTAACCCTTATCCTAACCCTAACCCTAACCCTAACCCTAACTCTAACCCTAACCCTTAATCTAACCCTAACACTAACCCTAAACGTAACCTTAACCCTAACACCTAACCCTATACGTAACCCTAACCCTAACCCTAAACCTTACCCTAACCCTAACCCTAACCCTAATCCTTACCCTAACCCTAGCCCTAAACCTAATCCTTACCTTAACCCTAGCCCTAACCCTAACCCTTAACGTAACCCTCACCCTAAATTTAACCCTAACCCTTACCCTTACCCTAACCCTAAACCTAACTCTAACCTTAAATTAACCCTAACCCTAAACCTTACCCTAACCTTAACCATAACCATAACCCTAACCCTAACACTAACCCTAACCCTAAATCTAACACTAAAGATAACCTTAACCCTAACCCTAACCGTAACCCTAACCCTAACCTTCACCCTTACCCTATCCCTAACCATAACCCTAACCTTAACCCTAACCCTAATCCTAACCCTTGCCCTTAACCTAACCCTAACCGTAAACCTAACACAAACCCTAACCCTAAGCCTAAACTTAAAACTAACCCTTATTCTTACCCTAACCCTAACCCTAAACCTAACCCTAACCCTAACCCTAAACCCTAACCCTAACCCTAACCCTAACCCTTACCCTTATCCTAACCCTAACACTAACACTTACCCTTACCCTAACCCCTACACTAACCCTAACCCTAACCCTTACCCTAAACCTAACCCTAACCCTTACCCTTACAATAACCGTAAATCTAAACCTAACCCTAAAACTAACCCTAACCCTTACCCTTACCCTAACCCTAACCCTAAACCTAACGCTAAACCTTGACCTTATCCTAAACGTAACCCTAACCCTTACCCTAAACCTAACCCTAACCCTAACCCTTAATCCTAACCCTAATCCTAACACTTACCTGTACCCAAACGCTAACCCTAACCCTAACCCTAACCCAACCCTACCTCTTACCCTTACCCTAACCATAACCCTAAACCTAACCTGAACCCTAACCCTATTCCTAACCCTAACATTTATCTTTACCCTAATCCTAACCCTAAACCTAAACCTAACCCTTACCCCTAACCCTAACCGTAACCCTAACCCTAACCCTAACCCTTACCCTAAACATAACCCTAACCCTAATCCTTACCCTAACCCTAACCCTAACCCTAACCTAACCCTAACCCAAAACTTACCCCTAACCCTTACTCTTACCCTAACCCTAAACCTAACTCTAACCCTAACTCTAATCCTTACCGTAACCCTAGCCCTAACCCTAACCCTTAACCTAAACCTAACCCTAAACTTAACCCTAACCCTTACCCTTACCCTAACCCTAAACCTAACTCTACCCTAACCCCACCCTAACCCTAAACCTTACCCTAACCTTAATCCTAACCCTTACCCTAACCCTAACCTTAACCATAACCTTAACCCTAACCCTAACCCTAACCCTAAACCTAAACCTAAACATAACCCTAACCCTAACCCTAACACTAAACCTAACCCTAACCCTAACCCTAACAATTACCCTTACCCTAACCCTAACTTTTAACCTAACCCTAACCCTAACCCTAACACTAACCCTAACACTTACCCTAAACCTAAACCTAACCCTAACCCTAATCCTTACCCTAACCCTAGCCCTAACCCTAACCCTTAACCTAAACCTAACCCTAAACTTAACCCTAACCCTTACCCTTACCCTAACCCTAAACCTAACTCTACCCTAACCCCACCCTAACCCTAAACCTTACCCTAACCTTAATCCTAACCCTTACCCTAACCCTAACCTTAACCATAACCTTAACCCTAACCCTAACCCTAACCCTAAACCTAACCCTAAACATAACCTTAACCCTAACCCTAACCCTAACACCTAACCCTATCCCTAAACCGAACCCCTACCCTTACCCTAACCCTAACCCTAATCATAACCCTAACACATACCCTAAAACTAATCCTAACCCTAACTCTTACCCTCACCCTAACCCTAACGCTAACCTTAACCCCAACCCTAAACCTAAACCTAGACCTAACCCTAACCCTACCCTTACCCTAACCCTAACCCTAACCCTAACACTAACACTAACACTTACCCTTAACCTAACCCTAACCATAACCCTAACACTAACCCTTATCCTAACCCTAACCCTAACCCTAACCCTAACTCTAACCCTAACCCTTAATCTAACCCTAACACTAACCCTAAACGTAACCTTAACCCTAACACCTAACCCTATACGTAACCCTAACCCTAACCCTAAACCTTACCCTAACCCTAACCCTAACCCTAATCCTTACCCTAACCCTAGCCCTAAACCTAATCCTTACCTTAACCCTAGCCCTAACCCTAACCCTTAACGTAACCCTCACCCTAAATTTAACCCTAACCCTTACCCTTACCCTAACCCTAAACCTAACTCTAACCTTAAATTAACCCTAACCCTAAACCTTACCCTAACCTTAACCATAACCATAACCCTAACCCTAACACTAACCCTAACCCTAAATCTAACACTAAAGATAACCTTAACCCTAACCCTAACCGTAACCCTAACCCTAACCTTCACCCTTACCCTATCCCTAACCATAACCCTAACCTTAACCCTAACCCTAATCCTAACCCTTGCCCTTAACCTAACCCTAACCGTAAACCTAACACAAACCCTAACCCTAAGCCTAAACTTAAAACTAACCCTTATTCTTACCCTAACCCTAACCCTAAACCTAACCCTAACCCTAACCCTAAACCCTAACCCTAACCCTAACCCTAACCCTTACCCTTATCCTAACCCTAACACTAACACTTACCCTTACCCTAACCCCTACACTAACCCTAACCCTAACCCTTACCCTAAACCTAACCCTAACCCTTACCCTTACAATAACCGTAAATCTAAACCTAACCCTAAAACTAACCCTAACCCTTACCCTTACCCTAACCCTAACCCTAAACCTAACGCTAAACCTTGACCTTATCCTAAACGTAACCCTAACCCTTACCCTAAACCTAACCCTAACCCTAACCCTTAATCCTAACCCTAATCCTAACACTTACCTGTACCCAAACGCTAACCCTAACCCTAACCCTAACCCAACCCTACCTCTTACCCTTACCCTAACCATAACCCTAAACCTAACCTGAACCCTAACCCTATTCCTAACCCTAACATTTATCTTTACCCTAATCCTAACCCTAAACCTAAACCTAACCCTTACCCCTAACCCTAACCGTAACCCTAACCCTAACCCTAACCCTTACCCTAAACATAACCCTAACCCTAATCCTTACCCTAACCCTAACCCTAACCCTAACCTAACCCTAACCCAAAACTTACCCCTAACCCTTACTCTTACCCTAACCCTAAACCTAACTCTAACCCTAACTCTAATCCTTACCGTAACCCTAGCCCTAACCCTAACCCTTAACCTAAACCTAACCCTAAACTTAACCCTAACCCTTACCCTTACCCTAACCCTAAACCTAACTCTACCCTAACCCCACCCTAACCCTAAACCTTACCCTAACCTTAATCCTAACCCTTACCCTAACCCTAACCTTAACCATAACCTTAACCCTAACCCTAACCCTAACCCTAAACCTAAACCTAAACATAACCCTAACCCTAACCCTAACACTAAACCTAACCCTAACCCTAACCCTAACAATTACCCTTACCCTAACCCTAACTTTTAACCTAACCCTAACCCTAACCCTAACACTAACCCTAACACTTACCCTAAACCTAAACCTAACCCTAACCCTAATCCTTACCCTAACCCTAGCCCTAACCCTAACCCTTAACCTAAACCTAACCCTAAACTTAACCCTAACCCTTACCCTTACCCTAACCCTAAACCTAACTCTACCCTAACCCCACCCTAACCCTAAACCTTACCCTAACCTTAATCCTAACCCTTACCCTAACCCTAACCTTAACCATAACCTTAACCCTAACCCTAACCCTAACCCTAAACCTAACCCTAAACATAACCTTAACCCTAACCCTAACCCTAACACCTAACCCTATCCCTAAACCGAACCCCTACCCTTACCCTAACCCTAACCCTAATCATAACCCTAACACATACCCTAAAACTAATCCTAACCCTAACTCTTACCCTCACCCTAACCCTAACGCTAACCTTAACCCCAACCCTAAACCTAAACCTAGACCTAACCCTAACCCTACCCTTACCCTAACCCTAACCCTAACCCTAACACTAACACTAACACTTACCCTTAACCTAACCCTAACCATAACCCTAACACTAACCCTTATCCTAACCCTAACCCTAACCCTAACCCTAACTCTAACCCTAACCCTTAATCTAACCCTAACACTAACCCTAAACGTAACCTTAACCCTAACACCTAACCCTATACGTAACCCTAACCCTAACCCTAAACCTTACCCTAACCCTAACCCTAACCCTAATCCTTACCCTAACCCTAGCCCTAAACCTAATCCTTACCTTAACCCTAGCCCTAACCCTAACCCTTAACGTAACCCTCACCCTAAATTTAACCCTAACCCTTACCCTTACCCTAACCCTAAACCTAACTCTAACCTTAAATTAACCCTAACCCTAAACCTTACCCTAACCTTAACCATAACCATAACCCTAACCCTAACACTAACCCTAACCCTAAATCTAACACTAAAGATAACCTTAACCCTAACCCTAACCGTAACCCTAACCCTAACCTTCACCCTTACCCTATCCCTAACCATAACCCTAACCTTAACCCTAACCCTAATCCTAACCCTTGCCCTTAACCTAACCCTAACCGTAAACCTAACACAAACCCTAACCCTAAGCCTAAACTTAAAACTAACCCTTATTCTTACCCTAACCCTAACCCTAAACCTAACCCTAACCCTAACCCTAAACCCTAACCCTAACCCTAACCCTAACCCTTACCCTTATCCTAACCCTAACACTAACACTTACCCTTACCCTAACCCCTACACTAACCCTAACCCTAACCCTTACCCTAAACCTAACCCTAACCCTTACCCTTACAATAACCGTAAATCTAAACCTAACCCTAAAACTAACCCTAACCCTTACCCTTACCCTAACCCTAACCCTAAACCTAACGCTAAACCTTGACCTTATCCTAAACGTAACCCTAACCCTTACCCTAAACCTAACCCTAACCCTAACCCTTAATCCTAACCCTAATCCTAACACTTACCTGTACCCAAACGCTAACCCTAACCCTAACCCTAACCCAACCCTACCTCTTACCCTTACCCTAACCATAACCCTAAACCTAACCTGAACCCTAACCCTATTCCTAACCCTAACATTTATCTTTACCCTAATCCTAACCCTAAACCTAAACCTAACCCTTACCCCTAACCCTAACCGTAACCCTAACCCTAACCCTAACCCTTACCCTAAACATAACCCTAACCCTAATCCTTACCCTAACCCTAACCCTAACCCTAACCTAACCCTAACCCAAAACTTACCCCTAACCCTTACTCTTACCCTAACCCTAAACCTAACTCTAACCCTAACTCTAATCCTTACCGTAACCCTAGCCCTAACCCTAACCCTTAACCTAAACCTAACCCTAAACTTAACCCTAACCCTTACCCTTACCCTAACCCTAAACCTAACTCTACCCTAACCCCACCCTAACCCTAAACCTTACCCTAACCTTAATCCTAACCCTTACCCTAACCCTAACCTTAACCATAACCTTAACCCTAACCCTAACCCTAACCCTAAACCTAAACCTAAACATAACCCTAACCCTAACCCTAACACTAAACCTAACCCTAACC
>JANJXV010000602.1:87500-97500 GCA_024803745.1 Megascapheus bottae | reverse complement strand
TACCCTTACCCTAACCCTAAACCTAACTCTAACCCTAACTCTAACCCTAACCCTAAAACTTACCCTAACCTTATCCCTAACCCTTACCATAACCCTAACCTTAACCCTAAACTTAACCCTAACCCTATCCATGACCCGAACCTTTACCCTTAACCTAACCTTAACCGTAAACCTAACCATAACCCTAACCCTAACCGTAACCCTTACCCTAACCCTAATCCTAACCCTAAACCTTACCGTTTCCCTAACCCTAAACCTAACCCTAACCCTAAACTTAACCCTAACACTTACCCTTACCCTAACCCTAACCCTAACCCTAACACTAAACCTAACCCTAACCCTAACCCTAACAACTACCGTTACCCTAACCCTAACCATTAACCTAATCCTAACCCTAACACTAAACCTATCACTTACCCTAACCCTAACCCTAACGCTACCCTAATCCTAACCCTAACCCTAACCCTAACCTTTATCCTAACCCTAACCCTAACCCTAACCCTAACACATACCCTTACCCTAACCCTAACCCTAACCCAATCCGTAACCCTTAACCTAACAATAAACCTAACCCTAACCCTAAGCCTAACCCTAACCCTAACCGTAACCCTAAACCTAACCCTAACCCTAACCCTAAAGCTAACCCTAACCCTAACACTTACCCTAAGCCAAACCATAATCCTAACCCTTACACTAACCCTACCCCTAACCCTAACACTTAACCTAACCCTAAACCTTACCCTTACCCTTACCCTAAACCTAACTCTAACTCTAACACTAACCCTAACCCTAAACCTTATCATAACCCTAAACCTAACCCTAACTCTAACCTTAACCCTAACAGTAACCCCAACACATACCTAACACTAACCCTAACCCTAACCCTAACCCTAACCCTAACCCTAACTCAAACCTAACCCGAACCCTAATCCAATCCCCAACCCTAAACCTAATCCTTACCCTAACCCTAACCCTAAACCTAACCCTTACCCTAACTCCTATCCTAACCCTAACCCTAACCCTAATCCTTACTCTAACCCAAACCCTAACCGTAACACTAACCCTTACCCGTACCCTAACCCAAAAACTAACCCTAACCCTAACCCTAACCCGTACCCTAACCCGTACCCTTACACTAACCCTAATCTTAATCCTAACCCTAAACCTAAAACTTACACTTACCCTAAACCTAACCCTAACGCTTACACTAAACATAACCCTAACCCTAACCCTTACCCTTACCTTATCCCTAACCCTAACCCTTACCCATACCCTAAACCTAACTCTAACCCTAACTCTAACCTTAACCCTAAAACTTACCCTAACCCTATCCCTAACACTTACCCTAACCCTAACCTTAACCCTAAATTTAACCCTAACCCTATCCCTGACCCGAACCTTTACCCTTAACCTAACCTTAAACCTAAACCTAACCTTAACCCTAACCCTAACCCTAAACGTAACCATTACCCTAACCCTAATCCTAAACCTAAACCTTACCGTTTCCCTAACCCTAAACCTAACCCTAACCCTAACCTTAACCCTAACACTCACCCTTACCCTAACCCTAACCCTAACCCTAAAACTAAAACTAACCCTAACCCTAACCCTAACAACTACCCTTACCCTAACCCTAACCGTTAACCTAACCCTAACCCTAACCCTAACACTAACCCTAACAATTACCCTAACCCTAACCCTAACGCTACCCTAATCCTAACCCTAAACCTAACCCTAACCCTTAACCTAACCCTAAACCTTACCCTTACCCTAACCCTAAACCTAACTCTAACTCTAACACTAAACCTAACCCTAAACCTTATCATAACCCTAAACCTAACCCTAACCCTAACCCTAACCCTAAGCCTAACCCTAACTCAAACCTAACCCAAACCCTAATCCAATCCCTAACCCTAAACCTAATCCTTACGCTAACCCTAAACCTAAACCTAACCCTTACCCTAACCCCTATCCTAACCCTAACCCTAACCCTCATCCTTACTCTAACTCTAACCCTAACCCTAACACTAACCCTTACCCGTACCCTAACCCTAAACCTAACCCTAACCCTAACCCTAACCCTAACCCTAACCCGTACCCTTACACTAACCGTAATCTTAATCCTAACCCCAAACCTAAAACTTACACTTACCCTAAACCTAACCCTAACCCTTACACTAAACAAAACCCTAACCCTAACCCTTACCCTTACCTTATCCCTAACCCTAACCCTTACCCATACCCTAAGGCTAACCCTAACCCTAACCCTAACCCTAACCCAACCCTTACCCTTACCATTACACTAACCCTAACCCTAAACCTTACCCGAAACCTAACCCTATCCCTATCCTTAACTCTTACCTTTACCCTAACCCTAACCCTTAATCTGACCCTAAACCGAACCCCTAACCCTAAACGTAACCCTAACCCTAAACCGAACCCTATCACTTACCCTTACCCTAACCCTAAACCTAACTCTAACCCTAACCCTAACCCTAACCCTAAACCTTACTCTAACCTTAACCTAACCCTTACCCTAAACCGAAACCTAATCTTAACCATAACCTTAACCCTAACCCTAACCCAAACCTTAACCTTTACCCTTACCCTAACCCTAACCCTAAACCTAACCCTAACCCTAAACCTAACCCTAACGCTAACAATTACCCTAACTGAAACCCTAATCCTAACCCTAACCCTTGCCCTTACCCTAACCCTAACTCTAACCCTAAATCTAACCCTAACCCTAACTTTAACCCTAACACTTACCCTTACCCTAACCCGAACCCTAACCCTAACCCTAATCCTAACCCTAACCGTAACCCTAAACCTAACCTTAACCCTAACCCTAGCCTTAACCCAAACCCTAACCCTAAACCTAACCCTAACACTAACCATAAACCTTGCCCGTACCCTAACCCTTACGCTAACCCTAACCCTAAACCGAACCCTAACCCTAACACTTACCCTAAAACTAACCCTAACACTAACCCTTACACTAACCCTAACCCTAAACCTAACCATTACCCTAACACTAACCCTAACCCTAAACCCTAACCTTAACCCTTAACCTATCCCTAACCCTAAACTTTACCCTTACCATTACCCTTACTCTAAACCTAAACCTAACTCTCACCCTAACACTAACCCTCATCTTAAACCTTACCGTAACTCTAACGTTAACCCGTACCCTAAACCTAAACATAACCCTAAACATAACCTTAACCCTAACGCTAATCCTAACCCTAAACTTTACCCTTACCCTAACCCTAACCCTAAACCTAACCCTAACCCTAAACCTAACCCTAACCCTTACCCTAAACCTAACCCTAACCCTTACCCTTACCCTAACCCTAACCCTAATCCTAACGCTAAACCTTACCCTAACCCTAAACCTAACCCAAACCCTTACCCTAAAATTAACCCTAACCCTAACCCTAACCCTTACCTTAATCCTACCCCTAACCCTAACTCTTACCGTACCCAAACACTAACCCTGACCCTAACCCTCACCCTAACCCAAACCTAACTCTTACCCATACCCTAACCCTAACCCTAAATCTAACCTGAACCTTAAACCTATCCCTAACCCTAACATTTATCTTTACCCTAATCCTAACACTAAACCTAACAATAACCCTTACCCCTAACCCTAACCCTAACCACAAACCCTAACCTTAACCTAACCCTAACCCTAAACTTAACCCTAAACCTTACCCTTACCATAACCCTAAACCTAACTCTAACTCTAACAATAACCGTAACCCTAAACCGTACTATACCCCTAAACCTAACCCTAACCCTAACCCTACCAGTAACCCCAACACATACCTATCCCTAACCCTAACCCTAATCCTTACCCTAACGCTAACCCTAAACCTAACCCTTACCCTAACCCTAAACCTAACCCTAACACTTACCCTAAACCAAACGCTAAACCTAACCCTAACCCTAACCCAAACCTAACCCGAACCCTAATCCTATCCCTAACCCTAACCCTAATCCTTACCCTAACCCTAACCCTAAACCTAACCCTAACCCTAAAGCTAAATCTAACCCTAACCCTAAACCATACCTAACCCGAACCCTAATCCTATCCCTAACCCTAACCCTAATAATTACCCTAACCCTAACCCTAAACGTAACCCTAACCCTAAAGCTTAATCTAACCCTAACCCTAAACCATACCTAAACCGAACCCTAATCCTATCCCTAACCCTAACCCTAATCTTACCCGAACCCTAAACTTAAACCTAACCCTAACCCTAAACCTAAACCTAACCCTAAACCTAACCCTTAAACTTACCCTAACCCTAACCGTATACCTAACCTTAATCCGTACACTTACCCTCACAATAACCCTAACATTAACCCTAACCCTAACCCTAACCTTAACCCTAACCCTTATCCTTACCCTAACCATAACCCTAACCCTAAACCTAACCATAACTCTAACCATTACCCTAACCCTAACCCTAACTCTAACCCTAACCATTACCCTAAATCTAACCTTAACCCTAATCCTAACCCAAACCCTTACCCAAACCATAACCCTAAACCTAACCCTAACGCTAACACTTACCCTTATGCTAACCCTAACCCTAACCCTTATCCTAACCCTAACCGTAACCCTAACATTTACCCTAAACCAAACCCTAACCCTAACCCTTACACTAACCCAAAACCTAACCCTAACGCTTACCCTAACCCTATCCATAACCCTAACTCTAACCCTAACCCCGAAGCTTAACCCTTAACCTAACACTAACCCTCAACTTAACCCTAACCCTAACCCTTACCCTAACCCTTACCCTTACACTAACCCTAACCCTAACCCTTACCCTAAACCTAACCCTAACCATAACCCTAACCCTAACCCTACCTTAACCCTAACCCTAATCCTTACCCTTACCCAAATGCTAACCCTAACCCTAACCCTAACCCTAACCCCGAAGCTTAACCCTTAACCTAACACTAACCCTCAACTTAACCCTAACCCTAACCCTTACCCTAACCCTTACCCTTACACTAACCCTAACCCTAACCCTTACCCTAAACCTAACCCTAACCATAACCCTAACCCTAACCCTACCTTAACCCTAACCCTAATCCTTACCCTTACCCAAATGCTAACCCTAACCCTAACCCTAACCCTAACCCTAACACATACCCTTATCCAAAACCTACCCTAACCCTTACCGTAACCCTAAACCTAACCCTAACCCTAACACTAACCCTTACCCTAACCCTAAGCCTTACCCTAAGCCTAACCCTAACCCTTACTCTTACCCTAACCCTAACCCTAACTATACCCCAACCCTAAACCTAAACCTAACCCTAACGCTAATCCTTACCCTTACCTTAACCCTAACCCTAAACCTAACCCTAACCCTTACCCTAACCCTTACCCTAACCCTAACCCTAATCCTAACCCTAACCCTTATACTTACCCTAAACCTAA
The DNA here is from genome assembly GCA_024803745.1 of Megascapheus bottae. Lineage (NCBI taxonomy): Eukaryota > Metazoa > Chordata > Mammalia > Rodentia > Geomyidae > Megascapheus > Megascapheus bottae. The sequence goes on along the minus strand of JANJXV010000602.1, from coordinate 92,039 downwards.
CCCTAAACCTAACCCTAACCCTAAGCTTAACCCTAAACCTTACCCTTACCCTAAACCTAACCGTAACCCTAAACCTAAACCCAACCCTAAACATAACCCTTAACCTTACCCTAACTCTAACCATATACCTAACCCTAATCCGTACACTTACCCTCACCCTAACCCTAACATTAACCCTAACACTAACCCTCACCCTACCCTTAACCCTAACCCTTATCCTTACCCTAACCATAACCCTAAACCTAACCCTAAACCTAACCCTAACCTGAAAACTAACCCTTACCCTAACGCTAACCTAAACCTAACCATAACACTTACCCTTACCCTAACCCTAACCATAACCCTAAATTTAACACTAACCCTTACCCTACCCTTACCCTAACACTAACCCTAACTCTAAGCCTAAGCATTGCCCTAACCCTAAGCTTAACCCTATCCCTAACCCTTATCCTTATCCTAACCCTAACCCTAGCCTTAACGCTAAACCTAACCCAACCCTAACTCTTACCCTTACACTATCGCTAACCCTAAACCTAACCGAACCCTAATCCTATCCCTAACCCTATTTCTTATCCTTACCCTAACCCTAACCTTAAACCTGACCCTAACCTTAACCCCTAACCCTAACCGTAACCCTAAACCTAACCGTAACCCTTACCCTAACCCTAACCCTAACACTAATCCTTACCCTAACACTAACCCTAAACCTTACCATTTCCCTAACCCTAACCCTAACCTAAACCTAACCCTAACCCTAACCCTAACCCTAACACTAATCCTAGCCTAACCTTAACGCTAAAACTTACCCTTACCCTAACCCTAACCTAACCCTTATCCTAACCCTAACCCTAACCCTAACCATAACACATACCCTTACACTAACCCTAACTCTAACCCTAACCGTAACCCTAAACCTAACAAAACCAAGCCTAACCCTAACCGTAACCCTTACCCTAAACCTAACCTTAACCCCAACACTAAACCTAACCCTAACCCTAACCCTTACGCTAACCCTAATCGTAATCCTGACCCTAAAACTTACCCTTACCCTTACCCTAACCCTAACCCTAACCCTGAACCTAACCCTAAACCTAACCTTAACCCTAACCCTTACCCTTATCCTAACCCTAAAGCTAACCCTAACCTTAACCCTAACTCTTATCCTTAATATAACCCTAACCCTAAACCTAACCCTAAACCTTACCCTCACCCTAACCCTAAACTTAAACCTAACCCTAACCCTAACCCTAACCTTAAACCTAAACCTTACCCTTACCTTAACCCTATTCCTAACCCTAACCCTAAACCTAACCCTTACCCTTACCCTTACCATAACCCTAAACCTACTCCTAACCTTAACCCTAACCTTAACCCTAACCCTTACCCTACCCTAACCCTAACCCTAAATTTAAACCTAACCCTAAACCTAACCCCTAACCCTAACACAAACCTTAGGTAACACTAATCCTAACCCTAACCCTAACCCTAATCCTTAACCTAACCCTAACCCTAACTCTAACCCTTACCCTTTCCCTACCCAGAACCCTAACCCTAAACCTAACCCTTACCCTTACCCTCACCCTAATCCTAAACCTAACTCTAATCCTAACCCTAACCCTAACCTTAACTCTAACCCTAACCCTAACCCTTAACCTTCCCCTAGCCCTAAACCTAAATCTAACCCTAACCCTAACCCGAACCCTTACCCTTACCCTAACCCTAACCCTAACCCTAACCCTACACTTACCTGAAAACTAACCTCACCCTAACCCTAAACCTTACCCTTATCCTAACCCTAACGCTAACCTTAATCCCCAACCCTAAACCAAACCCTAGCCCTAACCCTAACCCTAACCCTTACCCTAACCCTAACCCTAAGACTAACATTTACCCTTACCCTAACCATATCCCTAACCCTAACACTAACCCTTATCATAACCCTAAACCTAACCCTAACTCTAACCCTAACCCTTAACTTAACCCTAACACTAAGCCTAACCCCTAAGCCTAACCCTTACCCTAACCCTAACCCGAACCCCTAACCCTATCACTAACCGCTAACCCTGACCCTGACCCTAACCCTAATCCTTACCCGTACCCTAACCCTAACCCTAACATTTACACTTACCCTAACCCCTACCCTAACCCTAACCCTAACCCTAATCCTTACTCTAACCCTAACCCTAACCCTAACACTAACCCTTACCCGTACCCTAACGCTAAACCTAACCATATCCCTTACACTAAACCTAGCCCTAAACCTAACCCTTACCCTTACCTTCACCCTAACCAGAACCCTAACCCTTACCCTTACCATAATGCTAACCCTAACACTAACCCTAACCCTAACACATACCCTTAACTTAAAACTAATCCTAACCCTAACCGTAACCCTAAACCTAACCCTAACCTTAACCCTAACCCTAACACTTACCCTAACCCAAACCTTAACGCCAACACTAAACCTAACCCTAACGCTAATCCTAACCCGTACCCTTACCCTAACCCTAACACTAACTTTAACCCTAACCCTTACCCTTACCCTAACCCTAAACCTAACCCAAACCCTAACCCTAACCCTTACCCCTAACCCAAAACCTAACCTTAAACATAACCTTAACCCTAACCCTAAACCTAAGCCGAACCTTTATCCTTACCCTAACACTAACCCTAAACCTAACCCTAACCCTTACCCTAACCCTAACACTTACCCTAACACTAACCCTGATCCTAACCCTTACCTTTACCCTAACCCTAACTGTAAACCTAACACTAAACCTAACCCTAACCTTAACCCTAACCCTTACCCTTACCCTAACCCTAACCATAACCCTAACCCTTACCCTAACCCTAACCCTACCACTAACCCTAACACTTACCCTAACCCTAACCCTAACCCTAACCCTAACGCTACCCTCAACCTAAAGCTAACCCTAACCCTAACCCTTATCCTGACCCTAACCCTAAACCTAACCCTAACCCTAACCCTACACTTACCCGAAAACTAACCTAACCCTAACCGTAACCCTTACACTTATCCTAACCCTAACGCTAACCTTAATCCCCAACCCTAAACCAAACCCTAGACCTAACCCTAATCCTAACCCTTACCCTAACCCTAACCCTAAGACTAACACTAACACTTACCCTTACCCTAACCATAACCCTAACCCTAACACTAACCCTTATCATAACCCTAAACCTAACCCTAACTCTAACCCTAACCCTTAACTTAACCCTAACACTAACCCTAACCCCTAAGCCTAACCCTTACCCTAACCCTAACCCGAACCCCTAACCCTAACCCTAACCGCTAACCCTGACCCTGACCCTAACCCTAATCCTTACCCGTACCCTAACCCTAACCCTAACACTTACACTTACCCTAACCCCTACCCTAACCCTAACCCTAACCCTAACTGCTAACCCTAACCTTAACCCTAACCCTAACCCTAAACCTTACCCGTACCCTAACCCTAACCCTAACACTTACCCTTACCCTAACACCTACCCTAAACCTAACCTTAACCCTAATCCTTACTCTAAACCTAACCCTAACCGTAACACTAACCCTTACCAGTACCCTAATCCTAAACCTAACCCTAACCCTAACCCTAACCCTTACCCTTACCCTAACCCGAATCCTAACCCTAACCCTAAACCTAAAACTTACACTTACCCTAAACCTAACCCTAACCCTTTCCCTAAACCTAGCCCTAAACCTAACCCTTACCCTTACCTTAACCCTAACCCTAACCCTAACCCTTACCCTAACCCAAACCCTAACCTTAAACATAAACTTATCCCTAACCCTAACCCTAACCCGAACCTTTACCCTTACCCTAACACTAACCCTAAACCTAACCCTAACTCTAACCCTAACCATTACCCTAACCCTAACCCTAATCCTAACCCTAAACCTTACCCTTACCCTAAACCTAACACTAACCCTAAACCTAACCCTAACCCTAACCCTAACCCTAACCCTTACCCTTACCTTAACCCTAACCCTAACAGTTACACTTACCCTAACGCTAATCCTAACACTAACCCTAACACATATCCTCAACCTAAACCTAACCCTAGCCCTAACCGTAACCCTAAACCTAACCCTAACCTTAACCCTAACCCTAACACTTACCCTAACCCTAACCTTAACCCCAACACTAAAACTAACCCTAACCCTAACCCTAACCCTTACCCTTACCCTAACCATAAACCTAAATCTAACCCTAACCCTAACCCTAACCCTAAACCTAACACTAACCCTAAACCTGACCCTTACCCTAACCCAAACCCTAACCTTAAACATAACCTTAACCCTAACCCTAACCCTAATCTGAACCTTTACCCTTACCCTAACACTAACCCTAAACCTAACCCTAACTCTAACCCTAACCATTACCCTAACCCTAACCCTAATCCTAACCCTAAAGCTTACCCTTACCCTAACCCTAACCCTAACCCTAAACCTAACTCTAACCCTAACCCTAACCTTAACCCTAACCCTTACCCTATCCCTAACCCTAACCCTATCAC
>JANJXV010000602.1:65000-80000 GCA_024803745.1 Megascapheus bottae | reverse complement strand
CCCTAAACCTAACCGTAACCCTAACCCTAACCCTAACCCTTACCCTACCCCTAACCCTAACACTAATCCTTACCCTAACATTAACCCTAAAACTTACCCTTTCCCTAACCCGAACCCTAACCCTAATCTAACCCTAACCCTAACCCTAACCCTAACCCTAACACTAACCCTAGCCTAACCCTAAGGCTAACACTTACCCTTACCCTGACCCTAACCCTAACCCTAACCCTAACCCTTAACCTAACCCTAACCCTAACTCTAACCCTAACACATACCCTTATTCTAACCCTAACCCTAACCCTTACCCTCACCCTAACCCTAACGCTAACCTTAACCCCAACCCTAAACCTAAACCTAGCCCTAACCTAACCCTAAACCTTACCCTAACCATAACCCTAACCCTAACCCTAACACTAACACTTACCCTTAACCTAACCCTAACCCTAACACTAACCCTTATCCTAACCCTAACCCTAACCCGAACTCTAACCCTAACCCTTAACCTAACCCTAAGACTAACCCTAACCCCTAACCCTTACTCTAACCCTAACCCTAACCCCTAACCCCTAACCCTAACCGCTAACCCTAACCCTAACCCTAACCCTAACTCTAACACTTACCTGAACCCTAACCCTAACCCTAACACTTACCCTTACCCTAACCCCTACCCTAACCCTAACCCTAATCCTAATACTTTCTAACCCTAACCCTAACAGTAACATTAACCCTTACCTGTACCCTAACCCTAAACCTAAACCTAACCCTAACCCTAACCCTAACACTTACCCTTACCCTAACCCTAACCCTAACCCATACCCTAACCGTAACCCTAACCCTAAGCCTAACACTAATCCTAACACTTACCCTAACCCTAACCCTAACCCTAACGCTACCCTAAACTTAACCCTAACCCTAACCCTTATCCTAACTCTAACCCTAACAGTAACCCTAACACATACTCTTACCCAACCCCTAACCCTAACTCTTACCGTAACCCTAAACCTAACCCTAACCCTAACACTAACCCTAACCCTAACTCTTACACTAACCCTAACTCTAACCCTAAACCTTGCCCTTAACCTAACCCTAACCTTAACCCTAACCCTAACCCAACCCTAACTCTCACCCTTTCCCTAACCCTAACCCTAAACCTAACAAGAACCCTAATCCTATCTCTAAGCCTAACTCTTATCCTTAGCCTAACCCTAACCTTAAACCTAACCCTAACCCTAACCCCTAGCCCTAACCGTAACCCTAACCCTAACCATAACCCTTACCCTACCCCTAACCCTAACACTAATCCTTACCCTAAGCCTTACCCTAAACCTTACCCTTTCAATAACCCGAACCCTAACCCTAACCTAACCCTAACCCTAACCCTAACGCTAACCCTTACCCTAACCCTTACCCTAAACCTTACCCTTTCCCTAACCCGAACCCTAACCCTAACCTAACCCTAACCCTAACCCTAACCCTAACACTAACACTAGCCTAACCCTAACGCTAACACTTACCCTTACCCTGACCCTAACCCTCACCCTAACCCTTAACCTAACCCTAAACCTAACTCTAACCCTAACACATACCCTTACTCTAACCCTAACTCTAACCCTAACCGTAACCCTAAATCTAACAATAAACCAACCCTATCCCTAACCGTCACCCTTATCGTAACCCTAACCTTAACCCCAACACTAAACCTAACCCTAACCCTAAACCTTACGCTAAACCTAACCCTAATCCTGCCCCTAAACCATACCCTTACCCTAACCCTAACCCTAACCCTATACCTAATCCTTACATTAACCCTGACCCTAACCCTAACCCTTACCCTTTCCCTACCCAGAACCCTAACCCTAAACCTAAACCTTACTCTTACCCTCACCCAAAGCCTAAACCTAAATTTAACCCTAAACCTAACCCTTACTCTAACCCTAACCCTAACCCTAATCCTTACCCTAACCCTAGCCCTAACCCTAATCCTTACCCTAACCCTAATCCTAACCCTAACCCTAACCCTAACCCTTACCCTAACCCTAACCCTAACCCTAACCCTTACCCTAACCCTAACCCTAACACTAACCCTAACCTGTAACCCTAACCCTAACCCTAACCCTAACCCTAACCGTAAACCTTACCCTTACCCTTACCCTAACCCTAAACCTAACTCTAACTCTAACACTAACCCTAAACCTAAACCTTAACATAACCCTAAAACTAACCCTAACCTAACCCTAACCCTAACCCTAACCCCAACACATACCTAACCCTAACCTTAACCCTTACCCTAACCCTAACCCTAACCCAAACCTATCCCGAACCCTAATCCTTACCCTAACCCTAACCATATACCTAACACTAATCCGTACACTTACCCTCACCCTAACCCTAACATTAACGCTAACACTAAACCTAACCCTAACCTTAACCCTAACCCTTATCCTTACCCTAACCATAACCCTAACCCTAACCCTAACCCTAAACCTAACCCTAAACCGAAACCTAACCCTTACCCAAACCCTAACCCTAAACCTAACTCTAACACTTACTCTTACCCTAACCATAACCTTAACCCTAACCTTAACACTAACCCTTACTCTTACCCTTACCCTAACCCTTACCCTAACCCTAACCCTAACCATAACCCTATCCCTTACCCTTACTTTAACCATAACGTAACCCTAACCCTTACCCTTATCCTAACCCTAACCCTAACCCTAAACCTTACCCTTACCTAACCCTAACCGTAAACTTAACCCTAACCCTAACCCTAACCCTAACCCTTACCATAACCCTAACCCTAATCCTAACCCGAACCCTAACACTAACCCTAACCCTAACCCTTACACTAACCCTAAACTAAACCCTAAACCTTACCCTAACTCTAACCCTAACCCTAACTCTAACCCTAACCCCTAACCTTAACCCTTAACCTAACCCTAACCCTAAACTTAACCCTAACCCTAACCCTTAACCTAACCCTAAACCTAACTCTAACCCTAACACTAACCCTAACCCTAACCCTAACATTTACCCTTACCCTAACCATAACCCTAAACCTAACCCTAACCATAACCCTAAACTTAACCCTAACCCTAACACTAACCCTTGCCCTTACCCTAACACTAACACTAAACCTAACCCTAATCCTAACCCTAATCCTAACCCTAACCCTAACCCTTAACCTTACCCTAAACCTAACCCTAAACCTAACCCTAAACCTAACCCTAAACCCTAAACCTAACCGTAACTCTAACCCTAACACTAACCCTTACCATATCCTAACCCTAACCCTAACCCTAACACTTACTCTTACCTTTAACCCTACCTTAACCCTAACCCTAACCCTTACCCTAACACTAACTCTAACCCTTTCCCTTACATAACCCTTAACCTAACCCTCACCCTAACCCTAACCCTAACCCTTACCCTAAACCTAACCCCAACACTTACCCTTACCCTAACCCTAAACATAAACCTAACCCTAAACCTAACCCAAACCCTTACCCTTACCATAACCCTAACCTTAATCCTAACGCTAAACCTTACCCTAACCCTCAACCTAACCCTAACTCTTACCCTAAACCTAACCCTAAACCTAACCCTAACCCTTACCTTAATCCTAACCCGCACCCTAACACTTACCCGTACCCAATCGCTAACCCTAACTCTAACCCTAACCCTAACTCTAACCCAACCCTAACTCTTAACCTTACCCTAACCCTAACCCTAAACCTAACCTGAACCCTCACCCTATCCATAACCCTAACATTTATCTTTACCCTAATCCTAACCCTAAACCTAACCCTAACCCTTACCCTAACCCTAACCGTAACCCTAACCCTAACCCTAACCCTTACCCTAACCCTAAACCTAACCCTAATCCTTACCCTAACCCTAACCCTAAACCTAACCTAACCCTAACCCTAAACTTAACCCTAACCAATACCCTTACCCTAACCCTAAAACTAACTCTAACCCTAACCCTAACCCTAAAACTAAAACTTACCCTAAACCTAACTCAAAACCTTACCGTAACCCTAACCCTAACCTTAACAATAACCTTAAACCTAAGCCTATCCCTGAGCGGAAACTTTACCCTTAACCTAACCCTAACCGTAAACCTAACCCTAAACCTAAACCTAACCATAACCCTTACCCTAATCCTAACTCTAACCCTAACACTAAACCTAACCCTAACCCTAACCCTAACCCTTACCCTTACCCTAAACCTAACCCTAACCCTAACCCTTAACCCTAACCCTATCACTTACCCTAACCCTAACCCTAACCATAATGCTACCCTAATCCTAATCCTAACCCTAACCCTATCCCTTATCCTAACCCTAACCCTAACCCTAACCCTAACACATACCCTTACCCTAACCCTAAACCTAACCGTATCCCTAAACCTAACCCTAAACCTAACCCTAACACTAACCCTAAACCTAACCCTAACCGTAACCCTAAACCTAACCCTAACCCTAACCCAAACCTAACCCGAACCCTAATCCTATCTCTAACCCTAAACCTAATCCTTACCCTAACCCTAACCCTAACCCTAAACCTAAACCTTACCCTAACCCTAACCCTAACCCTAAACCTAACACTTACCCTAAACCAAACCCTAACCCTAACCCTTACACTAACCCTAAACCTACCCCTATCCCTTACCATAACCCTAACCCTATCCCTAATTCTAACCCTAACTCCTAACCTTAACCCTAAACCTAACCCTAACCCTAAACTTAACCCTAACCCTAACCATAATCATAACCATAACCTTAACCCTAACCACATCCGTAACCTTTACCCTTACCCTAACCCTAACCCTAACCCTAACACTAACACTAACTCTTGCGCTTACCCTAACACTAACCCTAAACCTAACCCTATCCCTTACCCTAACCCTAAACCTAACCCTAACCCTAAGCTTAACCCTAAACCTTACACTTACCCTAAACCTAACCCTAACCCTAACCCTAAACCTAAACCTAACCCTAACGCTAACCCTTAACCTTACCCTAACCCTAACCATGTACCTAACCCTAATCCGTACACTTACCCTCACCCTAACCCTAACATTAACCCTAACACTAAACCTAACCCTAATCTTAACCCTAACCCTTATCCTTACCCTAACCATAACCCTAACCCTAAACCTAACCCTAAACCGAAACCTAACCCTTACCCAAACCCTAACCCTAAACCTAACTCTAACACTTACCCTTACCCTAACCATAACCTTAACCCTAACCTTAACACTAACCCTTACCCTTACCCTTACCCTAACCCTAACTCTAACCCTAACCATTACCCTAACCCTAACCTTAACCCTAACCTTAACCCTTACCCTTACCCTAACCCTAACCCTAACCTTAACCCTAACCCTAACCCAACCCGAACTCTTACCCTTACCCTAACAATAACCCTAAACCTAACTAGAACCCTAATCCTGTCCCTAACCCTAACCGTAAATCTAAATCTAACAAAACCAAGCCTATCCCTAACCGTAACCCTTACCCTAACCCTAACCTTAACCCCAACACTAAAGTTAACCCTAACCTTAACCCTTACGCTAACACTAACCCTAATCCGGACCCTAAATCTTACACTTACCCTAAATCTAACCCTAACCCTGAACCTAACCTTAACCCTATCCTTAACCCTAACTCTTATCCTTACCCTAACCATAACCCTAAACCTAATCCTAACCCTTACCCTCACACTAACCCTAAATTTAAACCTAACCCTAACCCTAACGCTAACCTTAACCCTAAACCTTATCCTTACCCTAACCCTAACTCTAACCCTAACCCTAAACCTAACCCTAACCCTTACCCTTACCCTAACCCTAAACCTACCGGTAACCTTAACCCTAACCTTAACCCTAACCCTTACCCTACCCTAACCATAACCCTAAATCTAAACCTAACCCTAACCCTAACCCCTAACCCTAACACTAAACCTTAGGTAACCCTGATCCTAACCCTAACCCTAACCCTAATCCTTATTCTAACCCTAACCCTAACCCTAACTCTTATACTTTCACTACCCAGAACCCTAAACCTAAACCTAACCCTTACCCTTACCCTCACCCTAACCCTAAAGATAACTCTAACCCTAACCCTAACTCTAACCTTAACCCTAACCCTAACCCTAACCCTTAACCTTCCCCTAGCCCTAAACCTAAACCTAAACCTAACCCTATCCCTAACCCTAACACTTACCCTAAACCTAACCTAACCCTAACCCTAACACTTACCCTTACCCTAACCCTAATGCTAACCTTAATCTCCAACCCTAAACCAAACCCTATCCCTAACCCTAACCCTAACCCTTACCCTAAACCTAACCCTAACCCTAACACTAACACTTACCCTTACCCAAACCCTAACCCTAACACTAACACTAACCCTTATCATAACCCTAACCCTAACCCTAACTCTAACACTAACCCTTAACTTAACCCTAACACTAACGCTAATCCCTAAGCCTAACCCTTACCCTAAACCTAACCCTAACCCCTAAGCCTAATCCTAACCACTTACTCTAACCCTAACCCTAACCCTAGCCCTTACACATACACTAACCCTAACCCTAACACTTACCCTTACCTTAACCCCTACCCTAAACCTAACCCTAACCCTAATCCTTAATCTAAGCCTAACCCTAACCCTAACCCTTACCCTTACCCTAACCCTAATCCTAACCCTAACCCTAAACCTAAAACTTACACTTACCCTACACCTCACCCTAACCCATACAGTAAACTTAGCCCTAACCCTAACCCTTACCCTTATCATAACCCTAACCCTAATCCTAACCCTTACCCTTACCCTAACGCTAACCCTAACACTAACCCTAACCCTAACACATACCCTTAACTTAAAACTAACCCTAACCCTAAATGTAACCCTAAAAATAACCCTAACCTTAACCCTAACCCTAACACTTACCCTAACACAAACCTTAACGCCAACACTAAACCGAAACCTAAACCTAATCCTAACCCTTACCCTTACCCTAACCCTAACCCTAACTTTAACCCTAACCCTTAACCTTACCCTAACCCTAATTCTAACTCTAACCCTAACACTAACCCTAACCCTAAACCTAACCCGAACCCTAACCCTAGCACTTAACATAACCCAAAACCTATCCTTAACCATAACCTTAACCATAACCCTAAACCTAACCCGAAACTTTACCCTTACCCTAACACTAACCCTAAACCTAACCCTAACCCTTACCCTAACCCTAACACTAAACCTAACCCTAACCCTAACCCTAACCCTTACCCTTACCCTAACCCTAAACCTAACCCTTACCCTAACCCTTACCCTAACCCTAAGCCTAATCCTAACCCTAACCTTTACCCTTACCCTTACCCTTACCCTAACCCTAACCCTAACCCTAAACCTTATCCTAATCCTAAACTTAACCCTAACCCTTACCCTTACCCTAACCCTAACCCTAGCCATAACACTAAAACTAACCCTAACCATTACCCTAAACCTTACCCTTACCCTAACCCTAACCCTGACCCTTACCCTAACCCTAACCTTAACCCTAACACTAACCCTAACACTTACCCTAACCCTAACCCTAACCCTAACCCTAACTCTACCTTAAACCTAACCTTATCCCTATCCCTAACCCTTATCCTGACCCTCACCCTCACCCTAACCCTAACCCTAACCCTAACAAATACCCTTACCCTATCCGTAACCCTAACCATAACCCTAAACCTAACCCTAAACCTAACCCTAACCCTAACCCTAAATCTAACCCTAAGCGTAACCCTAAACCTAACCCTAACCCTAACCCTAACACTAACCCAAACCCTAAACCTAACCCTTTCCCTAACCCAAAACCTAACCTTAACCATAACCTTAACCCTAAACCTAAACCTAACCTGAACCTTTACCCTTACCCTAACACTACCCTAAACCCAACCCTAACACTTACCCTAACCCTAACCCTTACCCTAACCCTAAAACTAAGCCAAACCCTAACCCTTACCCTTACCCTATCCCTAACCCTAACCGTAAACCTAACCCTAACCTAACCTTAACCCTAACCCTTACCCTTACCATAACTCTAACCCTAACCCTAACCCTAACCCTAACCCTAACTCTTACCTTAACTCTAACCCTAACCTTAACCCTAACCCTAACCCAACCCTAACTCTTACCCTTACTCTAACCCTAACTCTAAACCTTACCCAAAACCTAACCCTATCCCTAACCCTAACTCTTATCCTTACCATAACCCTAATCCTAAACCTAACCCTAACCATTACCCCAACCCTAAACGTAACCCTAACACTAACCCTTACCCTAACCCTAACACTAACCCTAATAACTTACTCTAACCCTAACCCTAACCCTTAACCTAACCCTAACCCTAAAGTTAACCCTAACCCTTACCCTTAACATAACCCTAAACCTAACTCTAACCCTAACCCTAACCATAACCATAACCCTAAACCTTACCCTAACCCTAACCCTAACCCTTACACTAACCCTAACCCTAAACTTAACCATAACCTTAAACCTAACCCTAAACCTAACCCTAAACTTTACCCTTAGCCTAACCCTAACCCCAACCCTAACCCTAACCCTAACCCTAACCTTAACCCTAACCCTAACCCTAATCCTAACCCTTGCCCTAACCCTAACCCTAACCCTAACCCTAACCCTTACTCTAACCCTAAACCTAAACCTAACCCTAACCCTAACCCTAAATCTAACCTGAACCCTAACCCTATCCCTAACCCTAACATTTATCCTTACCCTAAGTCTAACCCTAAACCTAACCCAAATCCTAACCCTTAACCCTACCCTTATCCTAACCCTAACCCTAACCCTGACCCTAACCCTAAACCTATCCCTAACCCTAACCTTAACCCTAACACTTACCCTAACCCTAACCCTAACCCTAACATTAAACCTAACCCTAACCCTTACAATTACACATACCCTAACCCTAACACTAACCCTTACCCTAACCCAAACCCTAACCCTAACACTAACCCTAACACTTACCCTAACCCTAACCCTAACCCTAACGCTACCATAACACTAACCCTAACCCTAACCCTAATCCTTACCCTAACCCTAACGCTAACCCTAATACATACTCTTACCCTAACCCTAGCCCTAACCCTAAACCTAAACCTAACCGTAAGCCTAAACCTAACCCTAACCCTAACCCTAAACATAACCCTAACCCTAACCCTAACCCAAACCCTAACCCTAAACCTAACCCTAACCCTAACCCTTACCGTCACCCTAAACCAAAACCTATCCCTTCCCCTAACCCGAACCCTAATCCTAATCCTAAAACTAACACTAACCCTAACACTTACCCTAAACCAAACCCTAAACCTATCGCTTACACTAACGCTAACCCTAACCCTAACCCTTACCCTAACCCTACCCTAACCCCTAACATTAACCTTAACCTTAACCTAACCCTAACATTAAACTTAACCCTAAACATTACCCTTACCCTAACCCTAAACCTAACTCTAACTCTAACACTTACCCTAACCCTAAACCTTACCATAACCTAACCCTAACCCTTACCATAAACTTAACCATAACCTTAACCATAACCTTAACCCTAACCCTAACCCTAACATTTACCCTTACCCTAACCTAACCCTAAACCTAACCCTAACCCTAACCCTAAACTTAACACTAACTCTAAATATAACCCTAACCCCTAACCCTAACCCTAACCCTTACCTTATCCTAACCCTAACCCTAACACAAACACTTACCCTTACCCGAACTCCTACCCTAACCGTAACCCTAACACTTACCCTAACTCTAACCCTAACCCTTACCCTTACCCTAACGCTGAACCTAACCCTAACCCTAACCCTAACACTTACCCTTACCCTAACCCTAACCCTAACCCTAAACCTAAACCTTACGCCTACCCTAAACCTAACCCTAACCCTTACCCTAACCCTAACCCTAACCCTAACCCTAAACCTTACCGTAACCCTAACACTTACCCTAAACCTAAACATAACCCTAACCATAACCTTAACCCTAACCCTAACCCTAAACCTAACCTTTACCCTTACCCTAACCCTAACCCTAAACCTAACCCTACCCCTAACAATAATCTTAACCCTAAACCTAACACTAACCCTTTCCCTTACCCTAACCCTAACCCCTAAAACTACCCCTAACCCTAACGCTAACCATTACCTTATCCTAACCCTAAACCTAACCCTAGCACTTACCCTTACCCTAACCCCTACCCTAACCCTAAACCTATCCCTTACCCTAACCCTAATCCTAACCCTTATATTTACCTAAACCTAAACCTAACCCTAACCCTAACCCTTACCCTTACCCTAACCCTAACCCTAAACCTAACCGTAAACCTAACCCTAACCCTTACACTTACCCTCACCCTAACCCTAAAATTAACCCTAACCCTAAACCTAACCCTAACGTTAACCCTAACCCTTATCCTTACCCTAACCATAACCCTAACCCTAACCCAAAACGTAACCCTAACCCTAAACCTTACCCTTACCCTAACCCTAACCCTAAAGCTAACCCTAACCCTTACCCTTACCCTAAACCTAACCCTAACCCTAACCCTTAACCTAACCCTTACCCTAACCCTAAACCTAACCCTAACCATTACCCTTACCCTAACCCTAACCCTACCCTAACCCTAACCCTAACCCTAACCCTTACCCTTACCCTTACAATAACGCTAAGCCTAACCCTAACACTTACCCTAACCCTAAACCTAAACCTAACCCTTTCCCTTAACCTAACCCTTACCCTTACCATTACAATAACCCTAAACCTAACCCTAAACCTAACCCTAACACTTACCCTAACCCTAACCCTAAACCTAACCCTTTCCCTTACCCTAACCCTAACCCTAACCTTAACCCCATCCCTAAACCTAACCATAACCTAACCCTAACCCTTACCCTAACCCTAACCCTAGCCTCACCCTAACCCTAACACTTACCCTTACCCTAACCCTAACCCTCTTATCCTAACCCTAACGCTAACCCTAATCCTTAAACTAATCCTAACACAAACCCTAACCCCTAACCCTAGACATTACCCTAACCCTATCCCTAACCCTAATCCCTAACCCTAACCGTAACCCTAACCCTAACCCTAACACCAAAACCTTACCCTAACCCTAACCCTTACCCTTATACTAACCCTAACCCTAAACCTAACACTCACCCTAACCCTAACCCTAACCCTAACCCTAACCTTAAAGCTTACCCTTACCCTAAACCTAACACATACCCTTACTCTAACCCTAACCCTTACCCTAACCGTAACCCTAAACTTAACCCTAAACCAACCCTAACCCTTACCCTAACGCTAACCCTAACCCTGACCCTAATCCTAACCCTAACCCTAACACATACCCTTACTCTAACCCTAACCCTTACCCTAACCGTAACCCTAAAACTAACCCTAATCCAACCCTAACCCTAACCATAACCCTTACACTAACCCTAACCTTAACCCCAACACTAACGCTTACCCTAACCCTAACCCTAACCCTAACCCTTACCCTTACCCTTACCCTTACCCTAACCCTAAACCTAACCCTGACCCTAACCCTTACCCTAACCCTAACCCTAACCCTAAACCTAACCCTAACCCTAACCCTAACCCTAACCCTAACCGTTATCCTAACCCTAACCCTAATTGTAAACCTAACCCTTACCCTTACCCTAACCCAAAACCTAAACCTAAATCTAACACTAACCCTAACCTTAACCCTAACACTTACCCTTACCCTAACCCTAACCCTAAACCTAATGCTAACCCTCTACACTCACCCTAAACCTAAACTTAAACTTAACCCTTACCCTAACCCTAACCCTAACACTTACCCTTACCCTAAACCATACCCTAGCCCTAACCCTAAACCTACCCTAATCCTAACCCGAAGCCTAAAATTAACCCTTATTGTTACCCTAACCCTAACCCTAAACCTAACCCTAAACCTTACCCTTACATTAACCCTAACCCTAAACTTAACCCTAAAACTTACCCTTACCCTAACCCTAACCCTAACCCTTACCCTTACCCTAAACCTTACCTTTAACCTTACCCTAACCCTAAACCTAACTCTAACCCTAACCCTAACCCTAACCCTTACCCTAACCTTAACCCTAACCCTTACCCTAACCCTAACCCTAATCCTACCCCTAAACTTAACCCAAATCCTAACCCTAACCCTAACCCTTACCCTTACCCTAACCCTAACCCTAAACCTAACCCTAACCCTAACACTAACCCTAACATTAACCCTAACCCTAAACCTTACCCTTGCCCTTACCCTAACCCTAACCGTAACCTTAACCCAACCTTAAACCTAACCCTAAACCTAACCCCAACCCTTACCCTAACCCTAACCCTAACAGGAACCCTAACCCCTAACCTTAACCCTTACCCTAACCCTATCCCTAACCCTAATCCCTAACCCTAACCCTAACCATAACCCTAACCCCTAAACCTTACTCTAACCCTAACCCTTAACCTTATCCTAACCCTAAACCTAAACCTAACACTTACCCTTACCGTAACCCCTACCCTAAACCTAACCCTAACCCTAACCCTTACCCTAACCAAACCCTACCCCTAACCCTTACCCCAGCCATAAACCTAACCCGAACACTAACCCTAACGCTAAACCTTACCCTTACACTAACCCTAACCACAACCCTAACCCTAATTCTTCCCTTACCTTAACCCTAAACCTAACACTTACCCTTACCCTAACGCTAATCCTAACCCTGACCCTAATCCTAACCCTAACCCTAACACATACCCTTACTCTAATCCTAACCCTAACCCTAACCCTAAACCTAACAATAATCCTAACCCTAACCCTAACCCTAAACCTAACATTAACCCTAACCCTAAACCTTACACTTGCCCTTACCCTAAGCCGAAACCTCAACCTAACACTAACCCTAACCCTAAACCTAACCCTTACCCTTACCCTAACCCTAACCCTAAAACCTAACCCTAACACTTTTCCTAACCCTAAACCTAAACCTAACACCAACCCTTACCCTTAACCTAACACTAACACTAACATTAACCCGTAACCCTAAACCTAACCCTTACCCTAACCCTAACCCTAACCCTAACCCCTAAACCTACTCCTAACCCTAACCCTTACCTTATCCTAACCCTAACCCTAACCCTAACACTTACCCTTACCCTACCCCTACCCTAAACCTAACCCTAACCCTTACCCTAACCCTAATCCTAACCCTTATATTTACCTAAACCTAAACCTAAACCTAACCCTAATCCTAACCCTTACCCTTACCCTAACCCTAACCCTAACCCTAAACCTTACCCTTACCCTAAACCTAAACCTAACATTTACCCTAAACCTAACCATAACCCTAACCCTAACCTTACCTGAACCCTTACCCTAACCCTTACCCAAACGCTAAGCCTAACCCTAACCCTAACCCTAAGCCTCACACATACCCTTACCTAACCATAATCCTAACTCTTACCGTAACCCTAAACCTAACCCTAACCCAAACACTAACCCTAATCCTAACCCTTACACTAACCCTAACCCTATCCCTTACCCTTACCCTAACCCTAACCATAACCTTAACCTCAACCCTAAACCTAACCCTAACCCTAACGCTAACCCTTACCCTTACCCTAACCCTAACCGTAAACCTAACCCTAACCCTTACACTTACCCAAAAACCCTAACACTAACCTTAACCCTAAACATTACCCTTACCTTAACCCTAACCCTAACCCTAAACCTAACCCTAACCCTAACGCTAACCCTTAACCGTACCCTAACCCTAACCGTAAACCTAACCCTAACCCTTACACTTACCCTCACCCTAACCCTAACATTAACCCTAACCCTAAACCGAAGCCTAACCTTAACCCTAACCCTTATCCTTACCCTAACCATAACCGTAAACCTAACCCAAAACGTAACCCTAACCCTAAACCTAACCCTTACGCTAACCCTAACCCTAAAGCTAACCCTAACCCTTACCCTTACCCTAAACCTAACCCTAATCCTAACCCTAAACCTAACCCTTACCCTAACCCTAACCCTTACCCTAACCCTAACCCTACCCTAACCCTAACCCTAACCCTTAAACTTACCCTTACAATAACCCTAAACCTAACCCTAAACCTAACCCTAACACTTACACTAACCCTAACCCTAACCCTAAACCTAACCCTTTCACTTACCCTAACCCTAACCCTAACCTTAACCCCAACCCTAAATTTAACCCTAAACCTAACCCTAACCCTTACCCTAACCCTAACCCTAGCCTAACCCTAACCCTAACACTTACCCTTACCTAACCCTAACCCTAACTCTTATCCTAACTCTAACCCTAACCCTAATCCTTAAACTAACCCTAACACGAACCCTAAACCTTAACACTAACCATTACCCTAACCCTATCCGTAACCCTAATCCCTAACCCTAACCCTAACCCTAACCCGTAAACCTTACCCTAACCCTAACCCTTACCCTAACCGTAACCCTAAACCTAACCCTAAACCAACCCTAACCCTTACCCTAACCATAACCCTAACCCTAACCCTAAACCTAACACTTACCCTTACCGTAACCCCTACCCTAACCCTAACCCTAACGCTAACCCTTACCCTAACCCTATCCCTAACCATTACCCCAATCTTAATCCTTTCCCTTACCTTAACCCTAAACCTAACCCTTACCCTTACCCTAACGCTAACCCTAACCCTGACCCTAATCCTAACCCTAACCCTAACACATACCCTTACTCAAACCCTAACCCTTACCCTAACCTTAACCATAAACCTAACCCTAAACCAACCCTAACCCTAACCCTAATCCTTACACTAACCCTAACCTTAACCCCAACACTAACCCTTACCCTAACCCTAACCCTAACCTTACCCTAACCCTAACCCTAACCCTTACCCTAAC
>JANJXV010000602.1:32500-60000 GCA_024803745.1 Megascapheus bottae | reverse complement strand
CCTAACCCTAACCCTTAACCTTTCCCTAAACGTAAGCCTAACCCTAACCCTAACCTTAACCCTTACCTTAATCCTAACCCTAACCCTAACCTTAACTCTAACCCTAACCTTAACCCTAACACTTATCCTTAACCTAACCCTAACCCTAACCCTAACCCTAACCCTAACCCTAAACCTAACCCTTACCCTAACCCTAACCCTAAACCTAACCCTAACCCTTACCCTTACCCTAACCCTAACCCTAGCCCTAACCCTAACCTTAACCCTAATCCTTACCTTACCCTAAACTTAACCCTAACCCTAACCCTAACCATTACCCTAACCCTAACCTTAACCCTAACCCTTACCCTTACCCTAACCCTAACCCTAACCTTAACTCTAACCCTAACCCAACCCTAAATCTTACCCTTACACTAACCCTAACGCTAAACCTAACCCGAACCCTAATCCTATCCCCAACCCTAAATCTTATCCTTACCCTAACTCTAACCCTAAACCTAACCCTAACCCTAAGCCAAACCCCTAACCCTAACCATAAACCTAACCCTAACCCTAACCTTACCCTAACCCTACCCCTAATCCTTAACCTAACCCTAACCCTAACCCTTACCATAACCCTAACCTTAACAATAACGCTAAACCTAACCCTAACCCTAACACTTACCCTAAACCAAACCCTAACACTAACCTTTACACTAAACCTAACCCTAACCCTAACCCTAACCCTAACCCTAACCTAACCCTAATATTAAACTTAAACCTAACCCTTACCCTTACCCTAACCCTAAACCTAACTCTAACCCTAACACTAATCCTAACCCTAAACCTTACCGTAACCCTAACACTTACCCTAAACCTAAACATAACCCTAACCATAACCTTAACCCTAATCCTAACCCTAACCCTAACCCTAACCTTTACCATTACCCTAACCCTAACCCTAAACCTAACCCTACCCCTAACAATAACCTTACCCCTAAACCTAACACTAACCCTTGCCCTTACCCTAACCCTAACCCTAACCCTAACCCCTAAACCTACCCCTACCCCTAACCCTAACCCTAACCATAACCATTACCTTATCCTAAACCTAACCCTAACGCTAGCACTTACCCTTACCCTAACCCCTACCCTAACCCTAACTCTAACCCTTACCTTAACCCTAATCCTAACCCTTATATTTACCTAAACCTAAACCTAACCCTAACCCTTAATCTTACCCTAACCCTAACCCTAACCCTAACCCTAACTGTAAACCTAACCCTAACCCTTACACTTACCCTCACCCTAACCCTAAAATTAACCCTAATCCTAAACCTAACCCTAACGTTAACCCTAACCCTTATCCTTACCCTAACCATAACCCTAACCCTAACCCAAAACGTAACCCTAACCCTAACCCTAACACTTACCCTAACCCTAACCCTTACCCTATCCCTAACCCTAACCCTAACCCTTACCCTTACCCTAACACTAACACTACCCTAACCCTAACCCTAACCCTTACCCGTACAATAACCCTAAACCTAAACCTAAACCTAACCCTAACCCTTACCCTAACCCTAACCCTAGCCTAACCCTAACCCTAACACTTACCCTTACCCTAACCCTAACCCTAACTCTTATCCTAGTCCTAACCCTAACCCTAATCCTTAAACTAACCCTAACACGAACCATAACCCCTAACCCTAAACATTACCCTAACCTTATCCCTAACACTAAT
This sequence comes from Megascapheus bottae, assembly GCA_024803745.1. Lineage (NCBI taxonomy): Eukaryota > Metazoa > Chordata > Mammalia > Rodentia > Geomyidae > Megascapheus > Megascapheus bottae. The sequence goes on along the minus strand of JANJXV010000602.1, from coordinate 58,277 downwards.
CCCTAACCCTAACCCTAACCCCTAAATTTTACCCTAACCCTAACCCTTACCCTTATCCTAACCCTAACCCTAAACCCAATACTTACCCTTACCGTAACCCCTACCCTATCCCTAACCCTAACCCTAACCCTTACCCTAACCCTAACCCTACCCCTAACACTTACCGTTACCCTAACCCAAAACCTAAACCTAAATCTAACACTAACCCTAACCTTAACCCTAACAGTTACCCTTACCCTAACCCTAACCCTAACCCTTACCCTTACCCTAACCCTAACACTACCCTAACCCTAACCCTAACCCTTACCCTTACAATAACCCTAAACCTAACCCTAAACCTAACCCTAACACTTACCCTAACCCTAACCCTAAACCTAACCCTTTCCCTTACCCTAACCCTTACCCTTACAATAACACTAAACCTAACCCTAAACCTAACCCTAACCCTTACCCTAACCCTAACCCTAGCCTAACCCTAACCCTAACACTTACCCCTACCCTAACCCTAACCCTAACTCTTATCCTAACCCTAACCCTAACCCTAATCCTTAAACTAACCCTAATAGGAACTCTAACCCCTAACCCTAAACATTACCCTAACCCTATCCCTAACCCTAATCCCTAACCCTAACCCTAACCCTAACCCCTAAACCTTACCCTAACATAACCCTTACCCTTATCCTAACCCTAACACTAAACCCAACACTTACCCTTACCGTAACCCCTACCCTATCCCTAACCCTAACCCTAACCCTTACCCTAACCCTAACCCTACCCCTAACGATTACCCCAGCCCTAAACCTAACCCTAACACTAACCCTAACGTTCAACCTTACCCTTACCCTAACCCTAACCCTAACCTTAAACCTTACCCTTACCCTAACCCTAACACATACCCTTACTCTAACCCTAACCCTTACCCTAACCGTAACCCTAAACTTAACCCTAAACCAACCTTAACCCTAACCCTAACCATAATCCTAACCCTAACCCTAACCCTAACCCTAAACCTAACACTTACCCTTACCGTAACCCCTACCCTAACCCTAACCCTAACTCTAACCCTTACCCTAACCCTAACCCTACCCCTAACCATTATCCCAACCCTAATCCTTTCCCTTACCTTAACCCTAAACCTAACCCTTACCCTTACCCTAACGCTAACCCTAACCCTGACCCTAATCCTAACCCTAAACCTAACACATACCCTTACTCTAACCCTAACCCTTACCCTAACCGTAACCCTAAACCTAACCCTAAACAAACCCTAACCCTAACCCTAACCCTTAACCTAACCCTAACCCAAAATTTAATGCTAACCTTAAACCTAACCCTAACCCTTACCCAAACCCTAACCTTAACCCTAATCCTTACCCTAACCCTAACCCTAACCCTTACCCTTTCCTTAACCCTAACCCTTACCCAAACCCTAACCTTAACCCTAATCCTTACCCTAACCCTAACCCTAATCCTAACCCTTACCCTTACCCTAATCCTAAACATAACCTTAACCCCAACCCTAAAATGAACCCTAACCCTAAACCTAACCCCTACCCCAAACCTAACCCTAACACTAACCGTAACCCTATCACTTACCCTTACCCTAATCCTAACCCTAACCCTACCCGTATCCTAACCCTAAACCTAACCCTAACCCTAAACCTTACCCTAGCACTTACCCTAACCCTAAACCTAACCCTAACCCTAACACTTACACTTACCCTAGCCCTAACCCTACCCCTAACCCTTACCCTAACCCTAACCCTAACCCTAACACTTACCCTAACAATAACCTTAACCCTAACCCTTACCCTTACCCTAACCCTAAACCTAACCCTAACCCTAAACCTAACCCCAACCCTAACCCTAACACTAACCCTAAACCTAACAGTCACTCTTATCCTAACCCCAACCCTAACCCTAACACTTATCCTAACCCTAAACCTAAACCTAACACCAACCCTAACCCTTAACCTAACACTAACACTAACCTTAACCCGTAACCCTAAACCTAACCCTTACACTAACCCTAACCCTAACCCTAACCCCTAAACCTACTCCTAACCCTAACCCTAACCCTTACCTTATCCTAACCCTAACCCTAACCCTAACACTTACCCTTAACCTAACCCCTACCGTAAACCTAACCCTAACCCTTCCCCTACGCCTTATATTTACCTAAACCTAAACCTAACCCTAATCCTAACCCTTAGCCTTACCCTAACCCTAAACCTAACCCTAAACTTTACCCTTACCCTAAACCTAAAACTAACATTTACCCTAAACCTAACCATATCCCTAACCCTAACCTTACCTGAACCCTTACCCTAACCCTAACCTTTACCCTTATCCAAACGCTAAGCCTAACCCTAACCCAAACCCTAAGCCTCACACATACCCTTACCTAACCATAATCCTAACCCTTACCGTAACCCTAAACCTAACCCTAACCCAAACACTAACCCTAATCCTAACCCTTACACTAACCCTATCCCTATGCCTTACCCTTACCCTAACCCTAACCCTAACCTTAACCTCAACCCTAAACCTAACCCTAACCCTAACACTAACCCTTACACTTACCCTAACCCTAACCATAAACCTAACCCTAACCCTTACCCTAACCCTTACCCTAATCCTACCCCTAATCCTAACCCTAACCCTTACACTTACCCAAAAACTAACGCTAACCCTAACACTAACCTTAACCCTAAACCTTACCCTTACCTTAACCCTAACCCTAACCCTAAACCTAACCCTAACCCTAACCCTAACGCTAACCCTTAACCGTACCCTAACCCTAACCGTAAACCTAACCCTAACCCTTACACTTACCCTCACCCTAACCCTAACATTAACCCTAACCCTAAACCGAACCCTAACCTTAAACCTAACCCTTATCCTTACCCTAACCATAACCCTAACCCTAACCCAAAACGTAACCCTAAACCTAAACCTAACCCTTAGGCTAACACTAACCCTAAAGCTAACCCTAACCCTTACCCTTACCCTAAACCTAACCCATACCCTAACCCTAAACCTAACCCTTACCCTAACCCTAACCCTTACCCTAACCCTAACCCTAACCCTACCCTAACCCTAACCCTAACCCTTACCCTTACCCTTACAATAACCCTAAAGCTAACCCTAAACCTAACCCTAACACTTACCCTAACCCTAACCCTAAACCTAACCCTCTCCCTTACCCTAACCCTAACCCTAACCTTAAGCCCAACCCTAAACTTAACCCTAAACCTAACCCTAACCCTTACCCTAACCCTAGCCTAACCCTAACCCTAACCCTAACCCTAACACTTACCCTTACCCTAACCCTAACCCTAACTCTTATCCTAACCCTAACCCTAACCCTAATCCTTAAACTAACCCTAACATGAACCCTACCCTTAACACTAACCATTACCCTAACCCTATCCGTAACCATAATCCCTAACCCTAACCCTAACCCTAACCCGTAAACCTTACCCTAACCCTAACCCTTACCCTTACCCTAACCCTAACCCTAACCCTAAACCTTACCCTTACCCTAACCCTAACACATACCCTTACTCTAACCCTAACCCTTACCCTAACCGTAACCCTAAACCTAACCCTAAACCAACCCTAACCCTTACCCTAACAATAACCCTAACCCTAACCCTAAACCTAACACTTACCCTTACCGTAACCCCTACCCTAACCCTAACCCTAACGCTAACCCTTACCCTAACCCTATCCCTAACCATTACCCCAACCCTAATCCTTTCCCTTACCTTAACCCTAAACCTAACCCATACCCTTACCCTACCACTAACCCTAACCCTGACCCTAATCCTAACCCTAACCCTAACACATACCCTTACTCAAACCCTAACACTTACCCTAACCTTAACCATAAACCTAACCCTAAACCAACCCTAACCCTAACCCTAACCCTTACACTAACCCTAACCTTAACGCCAACACTAACCCTTACCCTAACCCTAACCCTAACCCTTACCCTAACCCTAACCCTAACCCTGACCCTAACCCTTACCCTAACCCTAACCCTAACCCTAAAGCTAACCCTTACCCTTACCCTAACCCTAACCCAAAACATAAACCTAACCCTAACCCTAACCCTAACCCTTACCGTAACCCTAACCCTAATCGTAAACCTAACCCTTACCCTTACCCTAACCCTAAACCTAACCCTAAACCTAACACTAAACCTAACCGTAACCCTAACACTTACCCTTACCCTAACCCTAACGCTAACCCTAAACATAACCCTAATCCTAACGCAAACTCTTATCCTTACCCTAAACCTAACCCTAAACCTAATCCTAACCTTTACACTCACCCTAAACCTAAACTTAAACTTAACCCTTACCCTAACCCTAACCCTAACACTTACCCTTATGCTAAACCATACCCTAACCCTAACCCTAAACCTAACCCTAATCCTAAACTGAACCCTAAAATTAACCCTTATTGTTACCCTAACCCTGACCCTAAACCTAACCCTAAACCTTACCCTTACATTAACCCTAACCCTAAACTTAACCCTAAAACATACCCTTACTCTAACCCTAACCCTAACCCTTACCCTTACCCTAAACCTTACCTTTAACCTTACCCTAACCCTAAACCTAACTCTAACCCTAACCCTAACCCTAACCCTTACCCTAACCTTAACCCTAACCCTTACCCTAACCCTAACCTTAATCCTACCCCTAAACTTAACCCAAATCCTAATCCTAACCCTAACCCTTACCCTTACCCTAACCCTAACCCTAAACCTAACCCTAACACTAACCCTAACATTAACCCTAACCCTAAACCTTACCCTTGCCCTTACACTAACCCTAACCCTAACCTTAACCCCAACCTTAAACCTAACTCTAAACCTAACGCTAACCCTTACCCTAACCCTAATCCTTAAACTAACCCTAACACGAACCCTAACCCCTAACCCTAACCCTTACCCTAACCCTATACCTAATCCTAATCCCTAACCCTAACCCTAACCCTAACCCCTAAAACTTACCCTAATCCTAACCCTTACCCTTATGCTAACCCTAAACCTAAACCTAACACTTACCCTTACTGTAACCCCTACCCTAACCCTAACCCTAACCCTTACCCTAACCCTACCCCTAAACCTTACCCCATCCCTAAACCTAACCCTAACACTAACCCTAACGCTAAACCTTACCCTTACACTAACAGTAACCCTAACCCTAACGCTAAACCTTTCCCTTACCCTAACCCTAACCCTAACCCTAACCCTAATCCTTACCCTTACCTTAACCCTAAACCTAACACTTAAACTTACCCTAACGCTAACCCTAACACTGACCCTAATCTGAACCCTAACCCTAACACATACCCTTACTCTAACCCTAACCCTAAGCCTAACCCCAAACCTAACCCCAAACCTAATCCTAACCCTAACCCTTACCCTAACATTAACCCTAACCCTAAACCTAACCCTTGCCCTTAACCTAAGCCAAACCCTCAACCTAACACTAACCCTAACCCTAACCCTAACCCTAACCCTTATCCTTACCCTAACCCTAACCCTAATCCTAACCCTAACCCCTAACACCTAACCCTAACCCTAAACCAAACCCTTACCCTTATCCTAAAACTAAACCTAACCCTAACACTTACCCTTACCCTAATCCCTACCCTAACCCTAACCTTAACCCTAACCCTTACCCTAACCCTAACCCTAATCCTAACCCTTACACTTACCCTAACCCTAAACCTAACCCTAAACCTAACCCTAACCTTTACCCTAACCCTAACCCTAACCCTAACCCTTACCCTTAACCTTATGCTAACCCTAACCCTAACCCTAACCCTAACACATACCCTTACCCCAAACCTAACCCGACCCTAACTGTAACCCTACACCTAACCCTAACCCTAACCCTAACCCTAACCCTAACCCTTATCCTAACCCTAATCCTAACCCTACCCTAATCCTAGCACATACCCTAACCCTAACCCTAACTGTTATCCTTACCCTAACCCTAACCCTAAACCTAATGGTAACCCTAACCCTAACCCCTAACCCTAACCGTAAGTCTAAACCTAACCCTAAAACTTACCTTTAACCTAACCCTAACCCTAACATTAATGCTAACCCTAAACCTAACCCTAACCCTTACCCAAAACCTAACCTTAACACTAATCCTTACCCTAAACCTAACCCTAACCCTTACCCTTTCCCTAACCCTAACCCTTAACCTAACCCTAACCCTAACCCTTACCCTAACCCTAACTCTAATCCTAACCCTTACCTTTACCCTAATCCTAAACATAACCTTAACCCCAACCCTAAAACGAACCCTAACCATAACCCTAAACCTTACCCCAAACCTAACCCTAACACTAACCCTAACCCTAACACTTACCCTTACCCTCACCCTAACCCTACTCGTAACATAAACCTAAACCTAACCCTAACCCTAAACCTTACCCTAGCACTTACCCTAACCCTAACCCTAACGCTAAACCTAACACTTACACTTACCCTAACCCTAACCCTACCCCTAACCCTTACCCTAACCCTAACCCTAACCCTAACACTTACCCTAACCCTAACCTTAACCCTAACCCTTACCATTACCCTAACCCTAAACCTAACCCTAACCCTAACCCTAACCCCAACCCTAACCTAACACTAACCCTAACCCTAACAGTTACACTTATCCTAACCCTAACCCTAACACTTATCGAACCCTAAACCTAAACCTAACACTAACCCTAAACCTTAACCTAACACTAACACTAACCTTAACCCGTAACCCTAAACCTAACCCGTACCCTAACCCTAACCCTAACCCCTAACCCTAACCCTTAACCTAACCCCTACCCTGACCCTTACCCTAACCATTACCCTTACCCTAACCCTAAACCTAACTCTACCCTAACCCAAACACTAACCCTAACCCTAACCCTTACCCGAACCCTAAGAGTAAACCTTACCTTAACACTTTCCCTTACCCTACACTTAAACCTAATCCTTATCCTTACCCTAACCCTAACCCTAAACTTAACCCTAACCCTAACCCTAACCCCAACACTAACCCTTACCCGTACCCTAACCCTGACCTTAAACCTAACCCTTTTCCTTACCGTACCCCTAAACCTAAATCTAACCCTAACCCTAAACCTAACCCTAAACCTAACCCTTACCCTAACCCTAACCCTAACCCTAACCCTAAACCTAAACTTAACCCTAACCCTAACCTTAACCCTAACCCTTACCCTTACCGTAACCCTAACCCTAAACATAACCCTAACCCTAAACTGACCCCTAACGGTAACCCTAAACCTTGCCCTTACCTTAACCCTCACCCTCAACCTAACACTAACTCTAACCCTAACCCTAACCTATCCCCTAACCCCTAACCCTAACCCTAACCCTAAACCTTACCCTTTCCCTTACCCTATCCCTAACTCTAAACATAACCCTAACCCTAACCCTAACCCTAACAATAACCCTAAAACTAACCCTTATCGTAACCCTAACCCTAACCCTAACCCTAACCCTAACCCTAACCTACCCTTACCCTAACCCTAACCCTAACCCTAAACCTAACCCTTTCCCTTACCCTATCCCTAACCCTAAACCTAACCCTAACCCTAATCCTAACCCTTACCCTAACGCTAACCAGAATTTAACCCTAACACTTACCCTTACCCTAACCCTAACCCTGTCCCTAAACCTAACCCCCAACCCTAACCCCAAACCTAACCCTAACCCTAACCCTAACCCTGACCCTTACCCTCACCCTAAACCTAACTCTAACCCTAAACCTAACCCTATCCCTAACCCTAAACCTTATCCTAAACCTAACCCTAACCCTTACCCTAACCTTAACCCTAACCCTAACCCTAACCCTAACCCTTACCCTTACCCTAACCCTGAACCTAACCCTAACCCTAACCCTAACCCTTATCCTTACGCTTATCCTTACCCTTACCCTAACCCTAACCTTAAATCTAACCCTAACCCTAATCCTAACTCTTACCCTAACACTAACCCTAATTTTAACCCTAAAACTTACCCTTACCCTAACCCTAACCCTAACCCTAAACCTATCCGTAACCTTAACCCTAACCCTAACCCTAACCCTAACCTTAAACCTAACCCTTTCCCTTACCCTACTCTTAAACCTAATCCTTATCCTTACCCTAACCCTAACCCTGAACCTAACCCTAACCCTAACCCTAATGCCAACCCTAACCCTAACACTAACCCTAACCCTAACAGTTACTCTTATCCTAACCCTAACCCTAACCCTAACACTTATCCTAACCCTAAACCTAAACCTAACACTAACCCTAACTCTTAACCTAACACTAACCCTAACCTTAAACCTAACCCTTTCCCTTACACTACTCTTAAACCTAATCCTTATCCTTACCCTAACCCTAACCCTAAACCTAACCCTAACCCTAACCCTAACCCCAACACTAACCCTTACCCGTACCCCATCCCTAAACCTAACCCTAAACCTAACCCTAACACTAACCCTTACCCTAACCCTTATCCTAACCCTAACCCTAACCCTACACCTAACCCTTACCCTTAACTTAACCCTAAACCTTACACTAACCCTAACCCTAACCCTTACCCTTAACTTAACCCTAACCCTAACCCTAACCCTAACCCTTACCCTTACCCTAACGCTAACCGTAACCCTAACCCGAACCCTAACGCTATCCCTAACACATACCCATACCCTAACCTTAACCCTAACCCTAACTCTAAACCTAACCCTAACCCTAAACTTAACCCTAACCATTACCCTTACCCTAACCCTAAACCTAACTATAACCTTAACCTAACCCTAACACTAACCCTAACCCTTACCCTTACCCTAACCCTAACCCTAAACCTACCCCTAACCCTTCCCTTACACTCACCCTAACCCTAACCTTAATGCTAACCCTAACCCTAACTCTAACCTTAACCCTAACCCTTATCCTAACCCTAACCCTAAACCTAATCCTAACCATAAACTTAACCCTTACCCTTAACCTAACCCTAACCCTAAAGCTATCCCTAACACTTACCCTTACCCTAACACTAACCCTAAACCTAACCCTAACCCTAACCTTAACCCTAAACTTAACCCTTACCCTAACCCTAACATTAACCCTAAATCTAACCCTAGCCACAACCCTAATCCTTACCCTTACTCTAACCCTAAACCTAACTCTAAAACTAACCCTTACCCCTAACCTAACCCTAACCCTAAACCTAATCCTAAACCTTACCCTTACCCTAACCATAACCCTAAACCTAACCTAAACCTAACCCTAACCCTAACCCTTAACCTTACCCTAAACCTTACCCAAAACCTAACCCTAACCCTAAACTTAACCCTAGCTCTAACCCTAATCATAACCCTAACCCTTACCCTTACCATAGCCCTAACCCTAACCCTAACCCTAACCGTAACCCTAACCCTAACACTTACCCTAATCCTAACCTTAACCCTAACCCTTACCCTTACCCTAACCCGAACCTTAAACTTAACCCCAAACCTAAACCTATCCCGAACCCTAACCCTTACCCTACCACTTACGCTAACCCTAACCCTAACCCTAAATCTAACACTTACCCTTACCCTAACCCTAACCCCAACCATAATCCTTAACCTAACCCTAACCCTAAACCTATCCCTAACACTTACCCTAACCCTAACTCTAACCCTAACCCTTACCCTAACCCTGACCTTAAACATAACCCTTTTCCTTACCCTCCCACTAAACGTAACTCTAACCCTAACCCTAAACCTAACCCTAAACCTAACCCTTACCCTAACCCTAACCCTAACTCTAACCCTTAACCTAACCTTTACCCTAACCGTAACCTTAACAGTAACCCTTACCCTTACCGTAACCCTAACCCTAAACCTAACCCTAACCCTAAACTTAACCCTAACTGTAACCCTAACTCTTGCCCTTAACCTAACCCTCACCTTAACCTAACACTAACCCTAACCCTAACCCTTACCTTACCCTAACCTTAACCCTAAACCGAACCCTAACCCTAACCCTAACCGTAAGCCCTAACCCCTAACCCTAACACTAAGCCTAACCCTAAGCCTTACCCTTATCCTAACCCTAACCCTAACCCTAACCCTAAACCTTACCCTAACCCTAACCCTAACCCTTACACTTACCCGAACCCTAAAACTAACACTAACCCTAACCCTTACACTTTCCCTAACCCTAAACCTTACACTTACGCTAACCCTAACCCTAACACTTACCCTAACCCTAACCCTAACCCTTACCCTTACCGTAACGCTAAACGTAACTTAACCCCAACCCTAAAACAAACCCTAACCTTAAACTTAACAATAAGCCTAACCGTTAACCTAACCCTTACCCTAACCCTAACCCTAAAATTAACCCTAATCCTTAACCTAAACCTAACCCTCACCCTCACCCTAACCCTAACCCTTATTCTAACCCTAACTCTAACCCTACCCGTAACCCTAGCACATACCCTTACCCTAACCCTAAACCTAACACTAACCGTAACCCTAAACCTAACCCTAACCCTAAACCTAACCTTAATCCTAACCCTAAATCTAATCCTTGAACTTACCCTAACCCTAACCCTAAACCTAAACCTAATCTGAACCCTAACCCATACCCTTACACTAACCCTAAACCTAACCCTAACCCTAACTCTAACCCTAACCCTATCCCTTAACCTAACTCTAACCCTACCCCTAACCCTTCCGCTAACCCTAACCCTAACTCTAACCCTTACACTAACCCTAACCCTAACACTAACCCTAACCTTTACCCTAACCATAATCCTAACCCTATACTTTACCATAACCCTAACCCTAACCCTAACACTAACCTCTACCATTACACTAAACCTAACCCTAACTCTAACCCTAACAATAACCCTAAAACTAACCCTTATCGTAACCCTAACCCTAACCCTAACCCTTACCCTTACCCTAACCCTAACCGTAACCCTAAACCTAACCCTTTCCCTTACCCTATCCCTAACCCTAAACCTAACCCTAACCCTAATCCTAACCCTTATCCTAACGCTAACCAAAATTTTAACCCTAACACTTACCCTTACCCTAACCCTAACCCTAAACCTAAACCTAACCCCCAACCCTAACCGCAAACCTAACCCTAACCCTAACCCTAACCCTCACCCTTACCCTAACCCTAAACCTAACTCTAACCCTAAACCTAACCCTAACCCTAAACCTAAACCTTACCCTAAACCTAACCCTAACCCTTACCCTAACCTTAACCCTAACCCTAACCCTAACCCTAACCCTTAACCTTACCCTAACCCCAACCCTAAACCTAACCCTAAACCTAACCCTAACCCTTACCTTTTCCCTAACCATAACCCTAAACCTAACCCTACGCCTTAACCTAACTCTAACCCTACCCCTAACCCTTAACCTAACACTAACCCTAACCCTAACCCTTACCCTAACCCTAAACCTAACACTAACCCTAACCCTTACCCTAACCATAAGCCTAACCCTAACCCTAACCCTAAACCTAACCCTAACCCCTGTCCTTACACTAACCCTAATCCATAACTAACCCTAACCCTAACCCTAACCCTAAACCTAACCCTAACACTAACCCTAACACCTATCCCTAATCCTTACCCTAACCCTAAGCCTAACCCTAACCCTAACCCTTACCCTTATCCTTACCCTTACCCTAACCCTAACCTTAAATCTAACCCTAACCCTAACCTTAACCCTTACCCTTTACCTAACCCTAACTCAAACACTAACCCTAACCCTTACTCTAAACCTAACCCGAACCCTAACCCTTAACCTTATTCTATCCCTAACCCTAACCCTAACACTTACCCTTACCCTAACTCCTACCATAACCCTAACCCTAACCCTAACACTTACCCTAGCCCTAACCCTAAACCTTAACCTAACCCTAACCCTACTCTAAACTTAACCCTAACCCTAACGCTACCCCTAACCCTTGCCCTTACCCTAACACTAAACCTAACACTAACCCTAACCCTAACCATAACCTTAACTCTTACCCTTACCCTAAACCTAAATCTAAACCTAAGCCTAACCCTAACCCTAACCTAACCCCTAACGTTAACCCTAACCCTAAGTCTTACTCTTATCCTACCCTAACCCTAACCCTAATATTTACACTTACCCGAAACCCTACCCTAACCCTAACCCTAACCCTAACCTTTACCCTAAACATAACCCTAACCCTAACCATTACCCATACCCTAACCCTGAACCTAACCCTAACCCTAACCCTAACCCTAACCCTTACCCTTACCCTTATCCTTACCCTTACCCTAACCCTAACCTTAAATCTAAACCTAACCCTAATCCTAACTCTTACCCTAACACTAACCCTAATTTTAACACTAACCCTTACCCTTACCCTAACCCTAACCCTTACCCTAACCCTACCCCTAAGCCTAAACCTAACACTTATCCTTACCCTAACCCTAACCCTACGCCTAACCCTTACCCTAACCCTAACCCTAATCCTAACCCTAACGCCAACCCTAACCCTAACACTAACCCTAACCCTAACAGTTACTCTTATCCTAAACCTAACCCTAACCCTAACACTTATCCTAACCCTAAACCTAAACCTAACACTAACCCTAACTCTTAACCTAACACTAACCCTAACCTTAAACCTAACCCTTTCCCTTACACTACTCTTAAACCTAATCCTTATCCTTACCCTAACCCTAACCCTAAACATAACCCTAACCCTAACCCTAACCCCAACACTAACCCTTACCCGTACCCTATCCCTAAACCTAACCCTAAACCTAACCCTAACACTAACCCTTACCCTAACCCTTATCCTAACCCTAACCCTAACCCTACACCTAACCCTTACACTTAACTTAACCCTAAACCTTACACTAACCCTAACCCTAACCCTAACCCTTACCCTTAACTTAACCCTAACCCTAACCCTAACCCTAACCCTAACCCTTACCCTTACCCTAACGCTAACCGTAACCCTAACCCGAACCCTAACGCTATCCCTAACACATACCCATACCCTAACCTTAACCCTAACCCTAACTCTAAACCTAACCCTAACCCTAAACTTAACCCTAACCATTACCCTTACCCTAACCCTAAACCTAACTATAACCTTAACCTAACCCTAACACTAACCCTAACCCTTACCCTTACCCTAACCCTAACCCTAAACCTACCCCTAACCCTTCCCTTACACTCACCCTAACCCTAACCTTAATGCTAACCCTAACCCTAACTCTAACCTTAACCCTAACCCTTATCCTAACCCTAACCCTAAACCTAATCCTAACCATAAACTTAACCCTTACCCTTAACCTAACCCTAACCCTAAAGCTATCCCTAACCCTTACCCTTACCCTAACACTAACCCTAAACCTAACCCTAACCCTACCCTTAACCCTAACCCTTACCCTTACCCTAACCCTAACATTAACCCTAAATCTAACCCTAGCCATAACCCTAACCCTTACCCTTACTCTAACCCTAACCCTAACACTAAAACTAACCCTTACCCCTAACCTAACCCTAACCCTAAACCTAATCCTAACCCTTACCCTTACCCTAACCATAACCCTAACCATTACCCTTACACTAACCCTAACCCTAAACCTAACCCTAACCCTAAACCTAACCTAAACCTAACCCTAACCCTAACCCTTAACCTTACCCTAAACCTAACCCAAAACCTAACCCTAACCCTAAACCTAACCCTAGCTCTAACCCTAATCATAACCCTAACCCTTACTCTTACCCTAGCCCTAATCCTAACCCTAACCCTAACCCTAACCGTAACCCTAATCCTAACACTTACCCTAATCCTAACATTAACCCTAACCCTTAACCTTACCCTAACCCTAAACTTAAACTTAACCCCAAACCTAAACCTAACCCAAACCCTAACCCTTACCCTAACACTTACGCTAACCCTAACCCTAACCCTAAATCTAACACTTACCCTTACCCTAACCCTAACCCCAACCATAATCCTTAACCTAACCCTAACCCTAACCCTAACCCTAACCCTAACACTTACCCTAACCCTAACTCTAACCCTAACCCTTACCCTAACCCTGACCTTAAACCTAACCCTTTTCCTTACCCTACCACTAAACGTAACTCTAACCCTAACCCTAAACCTAACCCTAAACCTAACCCTTACCCTAACCCTAACCCTAACTCTAACCCTTAACCTAACCTTTACCCTAACCCTAACCTTAACCCTAACCCTTACCCTTACTTACCGTAACCCTAACCCTAAACCTAAACCTAACCCTAAACTTAACCCTAACTGTAACCCTAACCCTTGCCCTTACCCTAACCCTCACCTTCAACCTAACACTAACCCTAACCCTAACCCTTACCTTACCCTAACCTTAACCCTAAACCGAACCCTAACCCTAACCCTAACGGTAAGCCCTAACCCCTAACCCTAACCCTAACCCTAACCGTAACCCTAACCCTTATCCTAACCCTAACCCTAACCCTAACCCTAAACCTTACCCTAAACCTAACCCTTACACTTACCCTAACCCTACAACTAACACTAACCCTAACCCTTACACTTTCCCTATCCCTAAACCTTACACTTACGCTAACGCTAACCCTAACACTTACCCTAACCCTAACCCTAACCCTTACCCTTACCGTAACGCTAAACGTAACCTTAACCCCAACCCTAAAACAAACCCTAACCTTAAACTTAACCCTAAGCCTAATCGTTCCCCTAACCCTTACACTAACCCTAACCCTAACATTAACCCTAACCCTTACCCTAAACCTAACCCTCACCCTCACCCTAACCCTAACCCTTATTCTAACCCTAACCCTAACCCTACCCGTAACCCTAGCACATACCCTTACCCTAACCCTAAACCTAACCCTAACCGTAACCCTAAACCTAATCCTTGACCTTACCCTAACCCTAACCCTAAACCTAAACCTAATCTGAACCCTAACCCATACCCTTACACTAACCCTAAACCTAACCCTAACCCTAACTCTAACCCTAACCCTATCCCTTAACCTAACTCTAACCCTACCTCTAACCCTTCCCCTAACCCTAACCCTAACCCTAACCCTTACACTAACCCTAACCCTAACACTAACCCTAACCATTAGCCTAACCATAATCCTAACCCTAACCCTTAACATAACCCTAACCCTAACACTAACCTCTACCATTACACTAACCCTAACCCTAACTCTAACCCTAACAATAACCCTAAAACTAACCCTTATCGTAACCCTAACCCTAACCGTAACCCTTACCCTAACCCTAACCCTAAACCTAAACCTAACCCTTTCCCTTACCCTATCCCTAACCCTAAACCTAACCATAACCCTAACCCTTACCCTAAACCAAACCCTAATTTTAACCATAACACTTATCCTTACCCTAACCCTAACCCTAACCCTAAACCTAACCCCGACATTAACCTTAACACTAACCCTTACCCTTACCCTAAACCTAACCCTAAACCAAACCCTAACAATAACTCTAACACCTATCCCTAACCCTTACCCAAACCCTAACTCTTACCATTACTCTAACCCTAACCCTAACCCTAAAACTTACCCTAACCCTAACCCTAAACCTATCCCTAACCCTAAACCTAAACCTAACCCTAACCCTAAAACTAACCCTAACCCTAACCTTAATCCTTACCCTAACCCTAACCCTAACCCTAACCTGAACCCTTACTCTTTACCTAAACCTAACTCAAACACTAACCCTAACCCTTACTCTAAACCTAACCCGAACCATAACCCTTACCCTTATAATATCCCTAACCCTAACCCTAACACTTACCCTTACCCTAACTCCTACCATAACCCTAACCCTAACCCTAACCCTTACCCTAGCCCTAACCCTAAACCTTACCCTAACCCTAACCCTAACCCTACCCCTAACCCTTGCCCTTACCCTAACACTAAACCTAACAGTAACCCTAACCCTAACCCTAAACTTAATCCTTACCCTTACCCTAAACCTAAATCTAAACCTAAGCCTAACCCCAACCCTAAAACTAACCCATAACCCTAACCCTAACCCTAAGTCTTACCCTTATCCTACCCTAACCCTAACCCTAACTCTTACCCTTACCCTAACCCCTACCCTAACCCTAAACCTAACCTTTACCCTAAACATAACCCTAACCCTAACAATTACCCTTACCCTAACCCTGAACCTAACCCTAACCCTAACCCTAACCCTAAACCTTACCCTTATCCTTACCCTTACCCTAATCCTAACCTTAAATCTAACAATAACCCTAACCTTAACCCTTACCTTTTACCTAACCCTAACTCAAACACTAACCCTAACCCTTACTCTAAACCTAACCCGAACCCTAACCCTTACTCTTATTCTATCCCTACCCCTAACCCTAACACTTACCCTTACCCTAACTCCTACCATAACCCTAACCCTAACCCTAACCCTTACCCTAGCCCTAACCCTAAACCTTAACCTAACCATAACTGTAACCTAAACATAACCCTAAACCTAACCCTTACCCTTACCCTAACCCTGAACCTAACCCTAACCCTAACCCTTACCCTTACCCTTATCCTTACCCTTACCCTAACCCTAACCTTAAATCTAACCCTAACCCTAATCCTAACCCTTACCCTAACACTAACCCGAATTTTAACCCTAACACTTACCCTTACCCTAACCCTAACCCTAAACCTATCCCTAACCTTAACACTAACCCTTACCCTTACCCTAACCCTAACCCTAAACCTAACCCTAACACTAACCCTAACACCTTACCCTAACCCTTACCCTAACCCTAACCATAACCATAACCCTAACACTAACCCTAACCCCTAAACCTAACCCTAACCCTAACCCCTAATCCTAACCCTAACCCTAACCCTTACCTTTACCCTAACCCTAAACCTAATCCTAACCCTAACGCTAACCCTAACCCTTAGCCTTATCCTTTCCCTTTCAATAACCCTAAACCTAAACCGAAACCTAACCCTAATCCTAACCCTTACCCTAACACTAAACCTAATTTTAACCCTAACACTTACCCTTACCCTAACCCTAACCATAACCCTTACCCTTACCCGAACCCTAAACCTAACCCTAATCCTAACCCTAACCCTAACCCTAACGCTAAACCTAAACCTAAATCTAACCCTTACCCTAAACCTAACCCTAACCCTAACCCTTACCCTTACCCTAACCCTAACCCTAAACCTAACCATAACCCTAACCGTAACCCTTACACTAACCCTAACCCGAACCCTAAACCTAACCCTAATCCTAACCCTAACCCTAACCCTAACCCTAAACCTAACCCTATCCCTTACCCTAACCCTAAACCTAACCCTAAAACTAACCCCTAACCCTAAACCTTAACCTAACCCTAATCCTAACCCTTACCCTTACCCTAACCCTAAACCTAACTCTACCCCTAACCCTAACCCTAACCCTAAACCTAAACCTTACCTTAACCCTAACCCTAACCCTAACCCTAACCCTTACCCTTAGCCTTACCCTAACCCTAAACATAACCCTAACCCTAAACCTAACCCTAACCTTAATCCTAACCCTAAATCTAACCCTTGACCTTACCCAAACCCTAACACTAAACCTAACCCTAATCCGAACCCTAACCCGTACCCTTACACTAACCCTAAACCTAACCCTAAACCTAACCCTAACCCTATCCCTTAACCTAACTCTAAAACTACCCCTAACCCTTCCTGTAACCCTAACCCTAACCCTAACCCTTACACTAACCCTAACCCTAACACTAACCCTAACCTTTACCCTAACCATAATCCTAACCCTAACCCTTACCCTTACCCTAACCCTAACCCTAACCCCAAACCTAACCCTTACCCTATCCCTAGCCCTAAACCTAACCCTAACCCTAATCCTAACGCTTACCCTAACGCTAACCAGAATTTTAACCCTAACACTTACCCTAACCCTAACCCTAACGCTAACCCTAAACCTAACCCCCAACCCTAACCCTTAACCTAACACTAACCCTAACCCTAACCCTGACCCTTACCCTAACCCAAAACCTAACTCTAACCCTAAACCTAACCCTAACCCTAACCCTAAACCTTACCATAAACCTAACCCTAACCCTTACCCTAACCTTAATCCTAACCCTAAACCTAACCCTAACCCTTACCCTTACCCTAACCCCAACATTAAACCTAACCCTAACCCTAACCCTAACCCTTGCCTTTTCCCTAACCATAACCCTAAACCTAACCCTACCCCTTAAACTAACTCTAACTCTAACCCTAACCCTTACCCTAACACTAACCCTAACCCTAACCCTAACCATAACCCCTACCCTTAACCTAACCCTAACCCATATCTAACCCTAACACTAACCCTAAAACTAACCCTTACCCTTACCCTAACCCTAACGCTAAACCTTCCCCTAACAATAACCCTAACCCTAACCATAAGCCTAACCCTAACCCTAACCTTTACCATTACCCTAACCCTAACCCGAAACCTAACCTTTACCTTTATCCTCACCTTAACCCTAAACCTAACCCTAACCCTAAATCTAACCCTTACCCTAAACCAAACCCTAATTTTACCCCTAACACTTACCCTTACCCTAACCCTAACCCTAACCCTAAACCTAACCCCAACCCTAACCTTAACACTAACCCTTACCCTTACCCTAACCCTAACCCTAACCCTAAACCGAACCCTAACACTAACCCTAACACCTATCCCTAACCCTTACCCTAACCCTAACCCTTACCATTACCCTAACACTAACCCTAACCCTAACCCTAAAACTAAACCTAACTCTACCCTAAACCTAACCCTAACCCTAACCTTAATCCTTACCCTAACCCTAACCCTAACCCTAACCTTAACCCTTACCCTTTACCTAAGCCTAACCCAAACACTAACCCTAACCCTTACTCTAAACCTAACCCGAACCCTAACCCTTACGCTTATTCTATCCCTATACCTAACCCTAACACTTACCCTTAACCTAACTCCTACCATAACCCTGATCCTAACCCTAACCCTTACCCTAGCCCTAACCCTAACCCTTACCCTAACCCTAACCCTAACCCTACCCTAACCTTAACCCTAACCCTAACACTAACCCTACCCCTAACCCTTGGCCTTACCCTAACACTAAACCTAACACTAACCCTAACCCTAACCATAACCATAACCTTATCCCTTACCCTTACCCTAAACCTAAATCTAAACCTAGGCCTAAACCTAACCCGAAACCTAACCCCTAATCCTAACCCTAACCCTAAGTCTTACCCTTATCCTATCCCTAACCCTAACCCTAACACTTACCCTTACCCTAAACCCTACCCTAACCCTAAACCTAACCCTAACTTTTACCCTAAACCTAACCCTAATCCTAACCCTTAACCTTACCCTAATCCTGAACCTAACCCAAACCCTAACCTTAACCCTAACCCTTACCCTTATACTTACCCTTACCCTAACCCTAACCCTAACCCTAAACCTAATCCTAACCCTAACCCTAACCCTAAATCTAACCCCTACCCTAAACCTAACAATAGCCCTAACAATAACCCTTACCCTTACCATAAGACCTAACGCTAAACCTCACCCTAACAATAACCCTAACACCTTACCCTAACCCTTACCCTAACATTAACCCTAATTTTAACCCTAACACTTACCCTTACCCTAACCCTAACCCGACCCCAAACCTATCCCTAACCTTAACACTAACCCTAACCCTTATCCTAACCCTAACCCTAACCATAACCCTAACACTAACCCTAACCCCTAAACCTAACCCTAACCCTAACCCCTAATCCTAACCCTAACCCTAACCCTTACTCTTACCCTAACCCTAAACCTGACCCTAACCCTAACTCTAACCCTTACACTTATCCTTAACCTTTCAATAACCCTAACCCTAAACCTAACCCTACCCTAATCCTAACCTTACCCTAACACTAAACCTAATTTTAACCCTAACACTTACCTTTACCCTAACCCTAATCATAACCCTTACCTTACCCGAACCCTAAACCTAACCCTAACCCTAACCCTAACCCTAACCCTAAATCTAACCCCTACCCAAAACCTAACCCTAGCCCTAACCCTAACCCTTACCCTTACCCTAACCCTAACGCTAAACCTCACCCTAACAATAACCCTAACCCTAACACCTAACCCTAACCCTAACACTACACCTTACCCTTACTCTAACCCGAATCATAACACTAATCCTAACCCTTACCCTAACCATAAACCTAACACCTAACCCTAACCCTTAACCTACCTCTAACCCTAACCCTAACCCCTACCCTTACACTTACTCTAACCCTAACCCTAACCCTTATCCTAACCCTAAACCTAAACCTAACCCTTACCCTAACACTAACCCTAACCCTAACCCTTACCCTAACACTAACCCTAACCCTAACCCTTACCCTAACC
Source organism: Megascapheus bottae (assembly GCA_024803745.1). NCBI lineage: Eukaryota > Metazoa > Chordata > Mammalia > Rodentia > Geomyidae > Megascapheus > Megascapheus bottae. Next base: position 37,775 of record JANJXV010000602.1, on the reverse strand, counting down.
ATAAGCCTAACCCTAAACCTAACCCTTACCCTAACCCTAACACTACCACTAACCCTAACCCCTACCCTTACACTATCCCTAACCCTAACACTAACCCTAACCCTAACCCTAACCCTGACCGTATCCTTAACCCTTACCCTAACACTAACCCTAATTTTAACCCTAACACTTACCCTTACCCTAACGCTAACCTGAACCGTAACCCTAACAGTAACCTTTACCTTTACCCTAAACGTAACCCTAAACCTAACCCTAACACTAACCCTAACACCTATCCCTAACCCATACCCTAACACTAAACCTTACCCTTACTCTAACCCTAACCCTAACCCTAACCCTAACCCTTACCCTAACACTAACCCTAACCCTAAACCGAAACCTAAACCTAACTCTGACCCTAACCCTAACCCTAACCCTAACCCTAACCCTAATCCTTACCCTAACCCTAACCCTAACCCTAACCTTAACCCTTACCCTTTATCTAACTCTAACCCAAACCCTAACGCTCACCCTAACCCTAACCCTAACCCTAACCCTTACCCTTATCCTTTCCCTAACCCTAAACCTAACACTTGCCCTTACCCTAACCCCTACTCTAACCTTAACCTTAATCCTAACCCTAAACCTTACTCTTACCCTAACCCTAAAACTTACCCTAACCCTAACCGAAACCCTGACCGTATCCTTAACCATAACCCTAACGCTAACCCTTACCCCTACACTAACCCTAACCCTAACCCTAACACTAAACTTAACCCTAACCCTTATCCTTACCCTAACCCTAACACGAAACCTAGAACTAACCCTAACCCTAACCCTAACCTTAACCCTTACCCTTACCCTAAACCTAACCCTAAACCTAACCCTAACCCTAAACCTAAACCTAACCCCTAACCCTAACCCTAACACTAACTCTTACCCTTATCCTATCCCTAACCCTAATCCTAACACTTACCCTTTCCCCAACCCCTACCCTAACCCTAACCCTAACCCTTACCCTAAACCTAATCCTAACCTAACACTTACCCTTACCCTAACCCTAAACCTAACCCGAACCCTAACCCTTACCCTAAACCTTAACCTTACCCTAACCCTAACCCTAAACCTTAACCTTACTCTAACCCTAACCTTAACCACAACACTAAACCTAACCCTAAACCTAACCCTAACCATTACCTTTATGCTAACCCTAACCCTAAACCAAACCCTAACCCTAACCCTAACCCTTACCCTTACCCTAACCCTAAACCTAACCCTAAAACTAACCCTTTCCCTAACCCTAACCCAAAACCTAACTCTTACCCTAACCCTAAATCTAACCCTAAACCTAACCCCTAAACCTAACCCTTAACCTAAACCTAACCCTAATCCTAAACCTAACCCTTACCCTTACCCAAACACTAAGCCTAAATCTAATCCTAACCCTAACCCTAACCCTAAACCTTAACCCTAACCCTAACCCTAACCCTAACCCTAACATTACCCTTACCCATACCATAACCCTAAACCTAACCCTAACCCTAACCCTAATCCTAACCCTAACCCGTACCGTTACCCTAACCCTAAACCTAACCCTAACCCTAAACATAACCCTTAACCTAACTCTAACCCTACCCTTAACCCTTACCCTAAACCTAACCCTAACCCTAACCCTAACCAGTACACTTATCCTATCCCTAACCCTAACCCTAACACTTAGCCTTTCCCTAACCCCTATCCTAACCTTAACCCTAATCCTAACACTAAACCTTACCCTAACCCTAAACTTATCCCTAATCCTAACCCTAACCCTTGCCCTTACCCTAACCCTAACACTAAACCTAAAACTAACCCTAACCCTAACCCTAACCTTAACCCTTACCCTTACCCTAAACCTAACCCTAAACCTAACCCTAACCCTAACCCTAAATCTAACCCCTAACCCTAAACCTAACCCTAACTCTTACGCTTATCCTATCCCTAACCCTAAACCTAACACTTACCCTAACCCTAACCCTAACCCTAACCCTAACCCTAACCCTTACCCTAAACCTAATACTACCCTAACACTTACCCTTACCCTAACCCTAAACCTAACCCTAACCTTACCCCAACACTAAACCTAACCCTAAACCTTAACCTTACACTAACCCTAACCTTACCCCAACACTAAACCTAACCCTAAACCTAACCCTAACCCTTACCCTTATGCTAACCCTAACCCTAAACCAAACCATAACACTAACCCTAACCCTTACCCTAACCCTAACCCTAAAACTAACCCTTACACTAACCCTGACCCTAACCCTTACCCTAACCCTAAATCTAACCCTAAACCTAACCCCTAACCCTGCCCTTAACCTAACCCTAACCCTAACCCTAAACCTAACCCTTACCCTTTCCCAAACCCTAAACCTAAATCTAACCCTAACCCTAACCCTAACCCTAATCCTAAACCTAACCCTACACCTAACACTATCCCTAAACCTAACCTTAACCCTAACCCTAACCCTAACCTTAACCCTAATATTACCCTTACCCATACCATAACCCTAAACCTAACCCTAACCCTAATCTAAACCATAACCCGCACACTTACTTTATCCCTAAACCTAACCCGAAACCTAACCCTAACCCTAACCCTTAACCTAACTCTAACCCTACCTCTAACCCTTACCTAACCCTAACCCTAACCCTAACCGTTACTCTAACCCTAACCCTAACAGTACCCCTAACCCTTACCCTAACCCTAACGCTAACCCTAACACTAACCTCTACCATTACACTAACCCTAACTCTAACTGTAACCCTAACCCTAACCCTAAAACTAACCCTTAACGTAACCCTAACCCTAACCCTAACCCTTACCCTTATGCTAAACCTAACCCTAACCCTAAACTTAAACCTTACCCTTACCCTAACCCTAACCCTAAACCTAACCCTAACCCTAATCATAACCCTTACCCTAACGCTAAGCCTAATTTTAACCCTAACACTTACCCTTACCCTAACACTAACTCTAACCTTAACACTAACCCTTACCGTTACCCTAACCCTAACCCTAAACTTAACCCTAACACTAACCCGAACACCTAACCCTAACCCTTACCGTAACCCTAACCCTTACCCTTACTCTAACCCTCACTCTAACCCTAACCCTAATTCTAACCCTTACCCTAACACTAACCCTAACCCTTACCCTAACCATAACCCTAACCAGTAAACCTAAGCCTCAACCTAACCCTAACCCTAACCCTAACCCTAACCCCTACCCTTACACTAACCTTAACCCTAACTCTAACCCTAACCCTAACCCTAAAACTAACCCTTACCCTAACCCTAACCCTAAACCGAACCCTTACCATAACCCTAAATCTAACCCTAAACCGAACCCTTACACTTATCCTAACACTAACCCTAAACCGAAACCTAACCCTAACCCTAACCCTAACCCCTACCCTTACACTAATCTTAACCCTAACTCTAAAACTAACCCTACCCTAACCTTAACACTAAACCTTACCCTAACCCTAACCCTAATCCTAACCTTAACCCTAAACCTAACCCTAAACCTAACCTTAACCCTAACCCTTATCCTTTCACTAACCCTAACCCTAACCCTAACCCTCAACCTAATCCTAACCCTAAACCTAACTCTTACCCTTACCCTAACCCTAACCCTAAACCTAAACCTAACCCTTACCCTTACCCGAAACCTAACCCTAACCCTAACACTAACCTTAACCCTAAACCTTAATCTTACCCTAACCCTAACACTAACCCTAACCCTAAACCTAACGCTAACCCTAACCCTAACCCTTACCCTAACCCTAATCCTAACCTACCCTTCCCCTTACAATAACCCTAACCCTAACCTTAATCCTAAACGTAACCCTAATCCTAACCCTTACCCTAAAACTAACCCTAACCCTAATCCTTACCCTATCCCTTAGCCTAACCCTAACCTTAACCCTTACACTTTCCCTAACCCTAACCCTAAACCTAACCCTTACCCTAACCCTAACCCTAACCCTAACTCTAACCCTAACCATAAAATTAACCCTAACCCTAACCCTAACCCTTAACCTAAACCTAACCCTAACCCTAACCCTATCCCTAAACTTACTCTAACCCTAAACCTAACCCTAACCATAATCCTAAACTTAACCCTAACCCTAACCCTAAACCTTACCCCTACCCTATCCTTAACCCTAACCCTAACCTAATCCTAAACCTAAACCTAACCCTAACCTTAACCCTAACCCTAACCCTAAACATTGCCCTTGCCCTAACCCTAACACTAAACCTAACACTGACCCTAACCCAAAACCTAACCTTAGCCCTTACCCTTACGCTAAGCCTAACCCTAAACCTAACCCTAAAACTAATCCTAAAACTATCCCCTAACCCTAACCATAACCGTAACTCTTATCTAGATCCTAACCTTAACTCTAACCCTAACACTTACACTTACCCTAACACCTACCCTAAACCTAACCCTAACCCTAACCCTAACACTAAACTTAACCCTAACCGTAACCTAACCCTTGCCCTTACCTTAACCCTAACACTAAACCTAAAACTAACCCTAACCCTAACCCTAACTTTAACCCTTACCCTAAACCTAACCCTAACCCTAACCCTAAACCTAATCCCTTACCCTAAACCTAACACTAAATCTTAACCTTATCCTATCCCTAACCCTAAACCTAACACTTACCCTTACCCTAACCTCTACCCTAACCCTAACTCTAACCCTAACCCTTACCCTAAACCTAATCCTAATCCTAACACTTACCCTTACCCTAACCCTAAACCTAACCCTAACCCTAACCCTAACCCTAACCCTTACCCTTACCCTAACCCTAACCCTATACCTTAACCTTACCCTAACCCCAACCTTAACCCCAACACTAAACCTAACCCTAAAACTAACCCTAACCCTTACCCTTACCCTAACCCTAACCGTAAACCAAACCATAACCCTAACCCTAACCCTTACCCTATCCCAAACCCTAATCCTAACCCTAACTCTTACACTTACCTAACCCTAACCCTAAAAACTAAAACTAACCCTTACCCTAAACCTAACTCTAACCCTAACACTTACCCTAACCCTAAACCTAACCCTAAACCTAACCCCTAACCCTAACCCTTAACCTAATCCTAACCCTAACCCTAACCCTTACCCTTACCCTAACCCTAAACCTAACTCTACCCCTAACCCTAACCCTAACCCTAACCCTAAACCTTACCTTAACCCTAAACCTAACCCCACCCCTAACCCTTACCCTTA
>JANJXV010000602.1:22500-27500 GCA_024803745.1 Megascapheus bottae | reverse complement strand
CTAAATCTAACACTAACCCTAACCCTCACCGTAACCCTAACCTTAAACCTTACCCTTACCCTAAACCTAACCCTAAACCTAACGGTAACCCTAACCCTAAACCTAACCCCTAAAATTAACCCTATCCCTAACTCTTTTCCTTATCCTATCCCTAACACTAACCCTAACACTTACCCTTACCCTAACCCCTACCCTAACCCTAACCCTAACCCTAAACGTAACCCTAACCCTTACCCTTACCTAACCCTAAACCTAACCCTAAAACTAACCCTTACCCTAACCCTAACCCTAACCCTAACCCTTACCCTAACCCTAACCCTAAACCTAATCCCTAAACCTAACCCTTAACCTAACCCTAATCCTAACCCTAACCCTAACCTTACCCTTAACCTAACCCTAAACCAAACTCTAACCCTAACCCTAACCCTAACCCTAAACCTAACCCTAACCCTAACCCTAACCTTAAGTATAACCATAACCCTAACCCTTGCCCTTCCCCTAACCCTAACCCTAATCCTAAACCTAACCCTAAACTTAACCCTAACCCTAACCCTTGCCCTTACACTAACCCTAACACTAACCCTAACACTAACCCTAACCCTAACCCTAACCTTAAACCTTACCCTTACCCTAAAGCTAACCCTAAACCTAACCGTAACCCTAACCCTGAACATAACCCCTAATCCTAACCCTAACCCTACCTCTTACCTTATCTTATCCCTAAACTTAACCCTAACACTTAACCTTACACTAACCCCTACCCTAACCCTAACCCTAACCCTAACCCTAAACCTTAATCTTTCCCTAACCCTAACCTTAACCCCAACACTAAACCTAACCCTAAACCTAACCCTAACCCTTACCCTTACCCTAACCCTAACCCTAAACCTAACCATAACCCTAACCCTAACCCTTACCCTAACCCTAAACCTAACTCTAACACTAACCCTAAAACTAAACCTTACCCTAAACCTAATGCTATAACTTACCCTAACCCTAACCCTAAACCCAACCCCTAACCCTAACCCTTAACCTAACCCTAAACCTAACCCTAAACCTAACTCTTACCCTTACCCTAACCCTAAACCTAAGCCTAAACCTTACCCTAAACCTAACCCTAACCCTAAACTTAACCTTAACCCTAACCCTAAACCTAACACTTACACTTACCCTAACCCTAACCCTAACCCTAAACCTGACCCTAACCCTAACAATAAACCTAACCCTAACATTAACCCTAACCCTAACTCTAACCCTTGACCTTACCCTAACCCTAACCCTAAGCCTTTAACTAACTCTAACCCTACCCGTAACCGTTTCCCTAAACCTAACCCTAACCCTAACCCTAAACCTAACCCTTTAACTAATTCTAACCCTACACCTAACCCTTAACCTAAATCTAACCCTAACCCTAACCCTTACCTAACCCTAACCCTAACTCTAACAATAACCCTTACCCTAACCATAACCATAAACCTAACCCTAACCCTTACCCTAAACCTAACCCTAACCCTAACACTAACCTCTACCATTACACTAACTCTAAACCTAACTGTAACCCTAACCCTAACCCTAAAACTAACCCTTCCCCTAACAGTAAGCCTAACCCTAACCCTTACCCTTACCCTAACCCTAACCCTAACCCTAACCCTAAACTTAACCTTAACCATAACCCTTACCCTAAACCTAACCGTAACCCTAACTCTAACCCTAACCCAAACCTTAACCTAACTCTAACCCTAACCCTAACCCTTAAGCTAACCCTAACACTAAGCCTAACACCTAACCCTAACACTTACCCTAACCCTAACCCTAACCCTAACCCTAACAGTAACCCTAACCCCTAACCCTAACCCTATTCCCTAACACTAACACTAACCCTAACCCTAACACTTACCCTTATCCTAACCCTAACCCTAACCCTAACACTTACCCTTACCCTAACAACTACCCTAACCCTAACCCTAAATCTAACCCTCACCCTAACCCTAACCCTAATCCTTAACCTAACCCTAACCCTAACCCTAACCCTAACCCTTTACCTAACCCTAAACCAAACCCAAACCCTAACCCTTGCCCTAACCCTAACCCTATCCCTAACCCTTACTCTTATCCTATCCCTCACCCTAACCCTAACACTTACCCTTACCATAACCCCTACCCTAACCCTAACCTTAAACCTAAACCTTACCTAACCCTAACCGTAACCCCAACCCTAAACCTAACACTAACCCTAACCTTAACCCTAACTCGTACCCTTACCCTAACCCTAACCCTATCCCTAAACCTTGCCCTTACCCTAACCCTAACACTAAACCTAACACTAACCCTAACCCTAACCCTAACCCTAACCTTAACCGTAACCCTTACCCTTACCCTAACCCTACAACTAACCCTAACCCTAACCCTAACACTAATCCTTACCCTAACCCTAACCCTAAACCTAACCCTTAAGCTAACCCTAACCCTAAAACTAACCCCTAACCCTAACCCTAACCCTAACTCTTTCCCTTATCCTATCCCTAACCCTAACCCTAACACTTACCCTTACCCTAACCCCTACTCTAACCCTAACCCTAACCCTAACCCTTCCCCTTAACTAACCCTAACCATAACCCTAAAACTAACCCTTACCCTAACCCTAACCCTAAACCTAACCCTTTCCCTGACCCTAACCCTAAACCTAAACCTAACCCCTAACCCTTACCCTTAACCTAACCCTAACCCTAACCCTAAACCTAACCCTTCCCCTTACCCTAAACCTAAACCTAACTCTAATCCTAAACCTAACCCTAACCCTAAACCTAACCCTAACCCTAACCCTAACCTTAACCATAACCCTAACCGAAAACCTTGCCCTTCCCCTAACCCTAAACCTAAACCTAACCCTAACCCTAAACTTAACCCTAAACCTAACCCTTGCCCTTACTCTAACCCTAACACTAAACCTAACAGTAATCCTAACCCTAACCCTAACCTTAACCCTTACCCTTACCCTAAAGCTAACCCTAAACCTAACCCTAACCCTAACACTAAACATAACCTCTAACTCTATCCATAACCCTAACTCTTACCTTATCCTATCCCTAACCTTAACCCTAACACTTACCCTTACCCTAACCGCTACCCTAAACCTAACCCTAACCCTAACCCTAAACCTTAACCTTACCCTAACCCTAACCTTAACCTCAACACTAAACCTAAGCCTAAACCTAACCCTAACACTTACCCTTACCCTAACCATAACCATAAACCTAACCATAAACCTAACCCTAACACTTACCCTAACCCTAACCCTAATCCTAACCCTAAACCTTACCCTTAACCTAACCCTAACCCTAACCCAAAACCTAACCCCTAACCCTAACCCTTAACCTAACCCTAAACCTAAACCTAACCCTAACCCTTACCCTTACCCTAACCCTAAACCTAACTCTAACACTAACCCTAACCCTAAGCCTAAAACTTACTCTAAACCTAACCATAACCCTAAACCTAACCTTAACCCTAACCTTAACCCTAACCCTAACCCTTACCCTTACCCTAACCCTAACCCTAACCCTAAACCTAACCCTAACCCTAAACCTAACCCTAACCTTAAGCCCAACCCTAACACTAACCCTTGCCCTTACCCTAACCCTAACCCTAAACCTAAACCTAATCCTAACCTGAACCCGTAACCTTACCCTAACCCTAAACCTAACCCTAACCCTAACCCCTAACCCTTACCCTAAACCTAACCCTAACCCTAACCCTTACCCTAACCCTAACCCTAACTCTAACAATAACCCTTACCCTAACCATAACCCTAACCCTAACCCTAACCCTTACCCTAAACCTAACCCTAACCCTAACCCTAATGCTAACATCTACCATTACACTAACCCTAACCCTACCTCTAACCCTAACCCTAACCCTAAAACAAACCCTTACCCTAACCCTAACCCTAACCCTAACCCTTACCCTTACCGTAACCCTAAACCTAAACCTAAACCTAACACTTACCCTTACCCTAACCTAAACCTAAACCTAACCCTAACCCTAATCCTAACCCTTACCCTAACCCTAACCCTAAACCTAACCCTAACACTAACCCTTACCCTAACCTAACCCTAACCCTAATCCTTACCCTAACCCTTACCCTAACCCTAACCTTAACCCTTACTCTTTCCCTAACCCTAAACCTAATCCTAACCCTAAACCTTACCCTAACCCTAACCCTAACCCTAACCCTAACTCTAACCCCAACCCTAACCTTATACCTAACCTAACCCTAACCCTAACCCTAACACTAAACCTAACACTAACCATAACACTAACCCTAACCTTAAACCTTACCCTTACCCTAAAGTTAACCCTAAACCTAACCCTAACCCTAACCCTAAACATAACCCCTAACCCTAACCCTAACCCTACCTCTTACCTTATCCTATCCCTAAACTTAACCCAAACACTTAACCTTACACTAACCCCTACCCTAAACTTAACCCTAACCCTAAGCCTAAACCTTAACCTTACCCTAACCCTAACCTTAACCCCAACACTAAACCTAACCCTAAACCTAAACCTAACCCTTACCCTTATCCTAACCCTAACCCTAAACCTAACCATAAGCCTAACCCTAACCCTTACCCTAAACCTAAACCTAACTCTAACACTAATCCGAAAACTAACCCTTACCCTAACCCTAACGCTATACCTTACCCTAACCCTAACCCTAAACCTAACCCCTAACCCTAACCATTAACCTAACGCTAAACCTAACCCTAAACCTAACTCTTACCCTTACCCTAACCCTAAACCAACTCTAACACTAACCCTAACCCTAAACCTAAGCCTAAACCTTACCCTAAACCTAACCCTAACCCTAAACCTAACCTTAACCCTAACCCTAACCCTAACCCTAACCCTTACACTTACCCTAACCCTAACCCTAACCCTAAACCTAACCCTAACCCTAAACCTAACCCTAACCTTAACCCTAACCCTAACTCTAACCC
>JANJXV010000602.1:0-7500 GCA_024803745.1 Megascapheus bottae | reverse complement strand
CCTAACCCTAACCTTAACCCTTACCCTAACCCTAACCCTAACCCTAACCCTTACCCTTACCCTAACCCTAAACCTAAACCTAAACCTAACACTTACCCTTACCCTAACCTAAACCTAAACCTAACCCTAACCCTAATCCTAACCATTACCCTAACCCTAACCCTAAACCTAACCCTAACACTAACCCTAACCCTAACCCTAACCTTAAACCTTACCCTTAACCTAAAGCTAACCCTAAACCTAACCGTAACCCTAACCCTAAACATAACCCCTAATCCTAACCCTAACCCTACCTGTTACCTTATCCTATCCCTAAACTTAACCCTAACACTTAACCTTACACTAACCCCTACCCTAACCCTAACCCTAACCCTAACCCTAAACCTTAACTTTACCCTAACCCTAACCTTAACCCCAACACTAAACCTAACCCTAAACCTAACCCTAACTCTTACCCTTATCCTAAGCCTAACCCTAAACCTAACCATAACCCTAACCCTAACCCTTACACTAACCCTAAACCTAACTCTAACACTAACCCTAAAACCAACCCTTACCCTAACCCTAACGCTATAACTTACCCTGACCCTAACCCTAAACCTAACCCCTAACCCTAACCCTTAACCTAACCCTAAACCTAACCCTAAACCTAACTCTTACCCTTACCCTAACCCTAAACCTAACTCTAACACTAACCCTAACCCTAAAACTAAGCCTAAACCTTACCCTAAACCTAACCCTAACCCTAAACCTAACCTTAACCCTAACCCTAACCCTAACCCTAACCCTTACACTTACCCTAACCCTAACCCTAACCCTAAACCTAACCCTAACCCTAACCCTAACCTTAACCATAACCCTAACCCAAACCCTTGCCCTTCCCCTAACCCTAACCCTAAACCTAACCCTAACCCTAAACTTAACCCTAACCCTAACCCTTGCCCTTACTCTAACCCTAACACTAAACCTAACACTAATCCTAACCCTAACTCTAACCTTAACCCTTACCCTTACCCTAAAGCTAACCCTAAACCTAACCCTTACCTAACACTAAACATAACCTCTAACTCTAACCATAACCCTAACTCTTACCTTATCCTATCGCTAAACTTAACCCTAACACTTACCCTTACCCTAACCCCTACCCTAACCCTAACCCTAACCCTAAACCTTAACCTTACCCTAACCCTATCCTTAACCCCAACACTAAACCTAAGCCTAAACCTAACCCTAACACTTACCCTTACCCTAACCATAACCATAAACCTAACCATAACCCTAACCCTAACCCTTACCCTAACCCTAACCCTAATCCTAACCCTAAACCTTACCCTTACCCTAACCCTAACCCTAACCGTAAACCTATCCCCTAACCCTAACCCTTAACCTAACCCTAAACCTAACCCTAACCCTAACCCTTACCCTTACCCTAACCCTAAACCTAACTCTAACACTAACCCTAACCATAAGCCTAAAACTTACTCTAAACCTAACCATAAACCTAAACCTAACCTTAACCCTAACCTTAACCCTAACCCTAACCCTTACATTTACCCTAACCCTAACCCTAACTCTAAACGTAAACCTAACCCTAAACCTAACCCTAACCTTAACCCCAACCCTAACACTAACCCTTGCCCTTACCCTAACCCTAACCCTAAACCTAAACCTAATCCTAACCCGAACCCTACCCTTACCCTAACCCTAAACCTAACCCTCACCCTAACCCCTAACCCTTACCCTAAACCTAACCCTAACCCTAACCCTTACCCTAACCCTAACCATAACTCTAACAATAACTCTTACCCTAACCATAACCATAACCCTAACCCTAACCCTTACCCTAAACCTAAACCTAACCCTAACCCTAATACTAACATCTACCATTACACTAACCCTAACCCTACCTCTAACCCTAACCCTAACCCTAAAACAAACCCTTACCCTAACCCTAACCCTAACCCTAACCCTAACCCTAACCCTAACCCTAACCCTAACCTTAAACCTAACGCTAACCCTAACCCTAACCCTTACCCTAACCCTAACCCTAACCTAACCCTTACCCTAACCCTTACCCTAACCTTAACCTTAACCCTTACCCTTTCCCAAACCCTAACCCTAACCCTAACACTAACACTTACCCTAACCCTAACCCTAATCCTTACCCTAACCCTTGCCCTAATCCTAACCTTAACCCTTACTCTTTCCCTAACCCTAAACCTAATCCTAACCCTAAACCTTACCCTAACCCTAACCCTAACCCTAACCCTAACTCTAACCCCAACCCTAACCTTATACCTAACCCTTACCCTAACCCTAACCCTAACCCTAACACTAAACCTAACACTAACCCTAACCCTAACCCTAACCTTAAACCTTACCCTTAACCTAAAGCTAACCCTAAACCTAACCGTAACCCTAACCCTAAACATAACCCCTAATCCTAACCCTAACCCTACCTCTTACCTTATCCTATCCCTAAACTTAACCCTAACACTTAACCTTACACTAACCCCTACCCTAACCCTAACCCTAACCCTAACCCTAAACCTTAACTTTACCCTAACCCTAACCTTAACCCCAACACTAAACCTAACCCTAAACCTAACCCTAACTCTTACCCTTATCCTAACCCTAACCCTAAACCTAACCATAACCCTAACCCTAACCCTTACACTAACCCTAAACCTAACTCTAACACTAACCCTAAAACCAAACCTTACCCTAACCCTAACGCTATACCTTACCCTAACCCTAACCCTAAACCTAACCCCTAACCCTAACCCTTAACCTAACCCTAAACCTAACCCTAAACCTAACTCTTACCCTTACCCTAACCCTAAACCTAACTCTAACACTCACCCTAACCCTAAAACTAAGCCTAAACCTTACCCTAAACCTAACCCTAACCCTAAACCTAACCTTAACCCTAACCCTAACCCTAACCCTAACCCTTACACTTACCCTAACCCTAACCCTAACCCTAAACCTAACCCTAACCCTAACCCTAACCTTAACCATAACCCTAACCCAAACCCTTGCCCTTCCCCTAACCCTAACCCTAAACCTAACCCTAACCCTAAACTTAACCCTAACCCTAACCCTTGCCCTTACTCTAACCCTAACACTAAACCTAACACTAATCCTAACCCTAACTCTAACCTTAACCCTTACCCTTACCCTAAAGCTAACCCTAAACCTAACCCTTACCTAACACTAAACATAACCTCTAACTCTAACCATAACCCTAACTCTTACCTTATCCTATCGCTAAACTTAACCCTAACACTTACCCTTACCCTAACCCCTACCCTAACCCTAACCCTAACCCTAAACCTTAACCTTACCCTAACCCTAACCTTAACCCCAACACTAAACCTAAGCCTAAACCTAACCCTAACACTTACCCTTACCCTAACCATAACCATAAACCTAACCATAACCCTAACCCTAACCCTTACCCTAACCCTAACCCTAATCCTAACCCTAAACCTTACCCTTACCCTAACCCTAACCCTAACCGTAAACCTATCCCCTAACCCTAACCCTTAACCTAACCCTAAACCTAACCCTAAACCTAACCCTTACCCTTACCCTAACCCTAAACCTAACTCTAACACTAACCCTAACCATAAGCCTAAAACTTACTCTAAACCTAACCATAAACCTAAACCTAACCTTAACCCTAACCTTAACCCTAACCCTAACCCTTACATTTACCCTAACCCTAACCCTAACTCTAAACGTAAACCTAACCCTAAACCTAACCCTAACCTTAACCCCAACCCTAACACTAACCCTTGCCCTTACCCTAACCCTAACCCTAAACCTAAACCTAATCCTAACCCGAACCCTACCCTTACCCTAACCCTAACCCTAACCCTAACCCTAACCCCTAACCCTTACCCTAAACCTAACCCTAACCCTAACCCTTACCCTAACCCTAACCATAACTCTAACAATAACTCTTACCCTAACCATAACCATAACCCTAACCCTAACCCTTACCCTAAACCTAAACCTAACCCTAACCCTAATACTAACATCTACCATTACACTAACCCTAACCCTACCTCTAACCCTAACCCTAACCCTAAAACAAACCCTTACCCTAACCCTAACCCTAACCCTAACCCTTACCCTTACCCTAACCCTAACCCTAAACCTAAACCTAACACTTACCCTTACCCTAACCTAAACCTAAACCTAACCCTAACCCTAATCCTAACCCTTACCCTAACCCTAACCTTAAACCTAACGCTAACCCTAACCCTAACCCTTACCCTAACCCTAACCCTAACCTAACCCTTACCCTAACCCTTACCCTAACCTTAACCTTAACCCTTACCCTTTCCCAAACCCTAACCCTAACCCTAACACTAACCCTTACCCTAACCCTAACCCTAATCCTTACCCTAACCCTTGCCCTAATCCTAACCTTAACCCTTACTCTTTCCCTAACCCTAAACCTAATCCTAACCCTAAACCTTACCCTAACCCTAACCCTAACCCTAACCCTAACTCTAACCCCAACCCTAACCTTATACCTAACCCTTACCCTAACCCTAACCCTAACCCTAACACTAAACCTAACACTAACCCTAACCCTAACCCTAACCTTAAACCTTACCCTTAACCTAAAGCTAACCCTAAACCTAACCGTAACCCTAACCCTAAACATAACCCCTAATCCTAACCCTAACCCTACCTCTTACCTTATCCTATCCCTAAACTTAACCCTAACACTTAACCTTACACTAACCCCTACCCTAACCCTAACCCTAACCCTAACCCTAAACCTTAACTTTACCCTAACCCTAACCTTAACCCCAACACTAAACCTAACCCTAAACCTAACCCTAACTCTTACCCTTATCCTAACCCTAACCCTAAACCTAACCATAACCCTAACCCTAACCCTTACACTAACCCTAAACCTAACTCTAACACTAACCCTAAAACCAACCCTTACCCTAACCCTAACGCTATACCTTACCCTAACCCTAACCCTAAACCTAACCCCTAACCCTAACCCTTAACCTAACCCTAAACCTAACCCTAAACCTAACTCTTACCCTTACCCTAACCCTAAACCTAACTCTAACACTAACCCTAACCCTAAAACTAAGCCTAAACCTTACCCTAAACCTAACCCTAACCCTAAACCTAACCTTAACCCTAACCCTAACCCTAACCCTAACCCTTACACTTACCCTAACCCTAACCCTAACCCTAAACCTAACCCTAACCCTAACCCTAACCTTAACCATAACCCTAACCCAAACCCTTGCCCTTCCCCTAAACCTAACCCTAAACCTAACCCTAACCCTAAACTTAACCCTAACCCTAACCCTTGCCCTTACTCTAACCCTAACACTAAACCTAACACTAATCCTAACCCTAACTCTAACCTTAACCCTTACCCTTACCCTAAAGCTAACCCTAAACCTAACCCTTACCTAACACTAAACATAACCTCTAACTCTAACCATAACCCTAACTCTTACCTTATCCTATCGCTAAACTTAACCCTAACACTTACCCTTACCCTAACCCCTACCCTAACCCTAACCCTAAACCTTAACCTTACCCTAACCCTAACCTTAACCCCAACACTAAACCTAAGCCTAAACCTAACCCTAACACTTACCCTTACCCTAACCATAACCATAAACCTAACCATAACCCTAACCCTAACCCTTACCCTAACCCTAACCCTAATCCTAACCCTAAACCTTACCCTTACCCTAACCCTAACCCTAACCGTAAACCTATCCCCTAACCCTAACCCTTAACCTAACCCTAAACCTAACCCTAACCCTAACCCTTACCCTTACCCTAACCCTAAACCTAACTCTAACACTAACCCTAACCATAAGCCTAAAACTTACTCTAAACCTAACCACAAACCTAAACCTAACCTTAACCCTAACCTTAACCCTAACCCTAACCCTTACATTTACCCTAACCCTAACCCTAACTCTAAACGTAAACCTAACCCTAAACCTAACCCTAACCTTAACCCCAACCCTAACACTAACCCTTGCCCTTACCCTAACCCTAACCCTAAACCTAAACCTAATCCTAACCCGAACCCTACCCTTACCCTAACCCTAAACCTAACCCTCACCCTAACCCTTAACCCTTACCCTAAACCTAACCCTAACCCTAACCCTTACCCTAACCCTAACCATAACTCTAACAATAACTCTTACCCTAACCATAACCATAACCCTAACCCTAACCCTTACCCTAAACCTAAACCTAACCCTAACCCTAATACTAACATCTACCATTACACTAACCCTAACCCTACCTCTAACCCTAACCCTAACCCTAAAACAAACCCTTACCCTAACCCTAACCCTAACCCTAACCCTTACCCTTACCCTAACCCTAACCCTAAACCTAAACCTAACACTTACCCTTACCCTAACCTAAACCTAAACCTAACCCTAACCCTAATCCTAACCCTTACCCTAACCCTAACCTTAAACCTAACGCTAACCCTAAACCTAACCCTTACCCTAACCCTAACCCTAACCTAACCCTTACCCTAACCCTTACCCTAACCTTAACCTTAACCCTTACCCTTTCCCAAACCCTAACCCTAACCCTAACACTAACCCTTACCCTAACCCTAACCCTAATCCCTACCCTAACCCTTGCCCTAATCCTAACCTTAACCCTTACTCTTTCCCTAACCCTAAACCTAATCCTAACCCTAAACCTTACCCTAACCCTAACCCTAACCCTAACCCTAACTCTAACCCCAACCCTAACCTTATACCTAACCCTTACCCTAACCCTAACCCTAACCCTAACACTAAACCTAACACTAACCCTAACCCTAACCCTAACCTTAAACCTTACCCTTAACCTAAAGCTAACCCTAAACCTAACCGTAACCCTAACCCTAAACATAACCCCTAATCCTAAACCTAACCCTACCTCTTACCTTATCCTATCCCTAAACTTAACCCTAACACTTAACCTTACACTAACCCCTACCCTAACCCTAACCCTAACCCTAACCCTAAACCTTAACTTTACCCTAACCCTAACCTTAACCCCAACACTAAACCTAACCCTAAACCTAACCCTAACTCTTACCCTTATCCTAACCCTAACCCTAAACCTAACCATAACCCTAACCCTAACCCTTACACTAACCCTAAACCTAACTCTAACACTAACCCTAAAACCAACCCTTACCCTAACCCTAACGCTATACCTTACCCTAACCCTAACCCTAAACCTAACCCCTAACCCTAACCCTTAACCTAACCCTAAAACTAACCCTAAACCTAACTCTTACCCTTACCCTAACCCTAAACCTAACTCTAACACTAACCCTAACCCTAAAACTAAGCCTAAACCTTACCCTAAACCTAACCCTAACCCTAAACCTAACCTTAACCCTAACCCTAACCCTAACCCTAACCCTTACACTTACCCTAACCCTAACCCTAACCCTAAACCTAACCCTAACCCTAACCC